>CM017191.1:33191439-33691439 GCA_004837865.1 Musa balbisiana | reverse complement strand
GCCCGTACTTCCGCCACGAGTACTCGTCGGATGGTATGTCCGCGTTCCTCAAGCTTATCGCCGGCACGCGAATCGTCCTCTTCACCCGACTTTTCCTGCAAGGACAACGAGGCCGGCGCACGTTAGACGACATAACCAAGGCCTGCCACCGTGTGCAGGGAGAGCGAGAGATAGGCTCATAGGGGCTCACTTTTTCTTGGAGGAGCAGTGGCAGAGATCACCGCTGTGCTTTCTCAGGGCGACGTCACAGTGGACGCGGTCGTGACAGTCGCCGGGGCTTTTCCTCTTGTGGGACGACGACAGAGGGGGCTTCCCGACGGAAACGGCAGCGGCTGCGACGACGAGGGCTTCCGACAGGACGGCCGGCCCGATCTTGCCGTCGGTGACGCTGCCGTCGCCGGTGAGCGAAGAGACGAACGAGGAATTTCCGGATGACATCGTGGTGGAAGCGCTGAAGCCAAGACTCAGGGTCGTTGCGGCGGGTTCGCCCTTCGCCTCGGTGAAGTCCATGGTTAGGCCCTTCGACGCCACCGGCAGATGCGGCTGAGGCTGCGACTCGAATGGCTGCGGAAGCAGACTCAGGGTTTCATCTTCCGTGGCGTCAGTAGCGGCGAGCATCGGTCCCCGACGGAAACGTGCGTGGCCGGTGCGGTCCAGGACGGAGATTACCTTCCTGAACTTGGAAACCGTCAGATCGGTAATCTCCCGGCAATCGGACGGCGAACTCTGGCGGGAGAGCCGGAAGACGAGGTGCTCCATGCTACGGACCCCGGCAGCGGCAGCCTCCTGGATAGCCACCAGCTCGTCCATCTTCTGGCGGCTCATCAGATCGGCGGCAGTCATATCTAAACGAGACCCAAGACACAACCTCAGATCAGAACCCAGCAACCATACTACTCTCTTAGCGTTCAAGATCAGGAGAAGAGTAGAGATCAAAGCTTGAGAGAGGAAGGAAGGGAGGCGGAGAAGTCCATGTATTTATTATAGTGGTGGAAAGCTTGAACAAGAAATCGGGTTGGAAACAGTCAACAAAAGCGAAACAGTCATCAACGAAAAGGATGCCCTTCTCCGAGTGTGCGTACCTCTCGGGGCGTGGAATGACAGTTCAATCGGTTGACTATCTTTCCATCCTTGGGTGGACTTGTGGGTAAAAAGCGGCATCAATAATATGGCCGCATGAAGAAAAACGATTGCATTAAATATCGTGAGAAAATTGCACAGTGAATTCCGAAAAGTCCTCTTCATTTGTTGACCGGAGTCAGCCGACTACTGTGCAAGGTTGGACTGGTCTAACTCCGGGGAAAAGAGGAAGACGATTAGTTTGCACCGTTGGATTGCGAATCTCACGAATCTGAAAGAGGATCCGTAACTGCTGAAAAGTTCGTCCCGATTCAGATGCCGGAAATCGAGGGATTCGATTCATCTTGCGTTGGATTTAGCGGTGTGAGAGATAAAGAGGAAGATGACAGCGAGGGAGTAATGGGGAATCGCGTGTTGCGCGAGGAAGAAAGCGGATGACGATTTCGCCTCTGCGTCCAGAGAGAGTTGACCGAAGAGACGCGTAGCAGGAACGCAGACCTTTCTTTTCGCTCGTTAGTTCCTTGTCGAACCGTCCTCTAGGGAAGTCAAGAGTCTTCATGGGGTAGCTGTCGTCAGTATGGTTTCCTCTTTTGACTTTTGCCAGCCAAACGTTGACCTCATAGTTAATTCTCCAATAGAAGTTAGACACTCCTTACGCACCCATGCATGACCGGAACACCCACAAAATAGGTTATATGACTATAATTATAAGTTATTTATGTTCGAAATGGTATATATATATCTAAAATATTTTAGTATCTCTTGTGTGGACAGTTTACCCCAAAAACACATAATAATTTGTGAGAATTTACACTATATTTTTACTTAAATTCCAAACCCTTTATTATTCTATTTCATTTTTACATAATAATTTGTTGAGAATTTACACTATATTTTACTTAAATTCCAAATTTATTATTCTATTTCATTTTTTTAAAATTTCTTCAATCATTTCAAATTAATAAACTGGTCCCATCATTTCAAATTAATAAATTTTCTTCTCCTCCCTTCTCTCATCCTCCTTTTATCTCTTCTCTTCGTCTAATCGATTTGGTTTGTTTGATATGGTTTACTCTTCTGTTAACACAAAATCATATAATAAATCTGAAAGATAGAAATCATATTTATTCTTTTATGAAAATAGATGCTTATGATAAGTACTCAATAAAGGAGTATCATCCCGAAAAATCAACTAGTGAATTTTTTTGGATAAATTATTCTTATATATATAATATTAGGATTCTAAATGATATAGAATAAATACATAAATTAGATATTTATAAAAAAATAGAATACCAGTTACAATTCCAAGGTTCTTAAGTCAACTCATATTGACTGGGAAACTTAAGTCAACACGCAAAACCTCTTACGTGCAAATCTCGACTTCCTTTCGAGTGTATTTATTCTTCTTTGAATGCCTGAGTTGACTTAAGTCAACACGCAAAACCTCTTTCATGTGAAAATCTTGATTCCCTTGCACACGTATCCATTCTTTGGATAGCTTTCCCTACTTTGACCATTCATCCTCCTCCCTCATTTGATCTTACCCTGCAACTTCTTGGGAGGCTGATCACACTAACATTCAAAGTCAACTCTGGATGACTTTCTGACTGTGTGAAAACCCCATCTTACAAGAATCTGCCGAGATTATTTTTCTGAAAGAACTGTAGAAGTTTATGAAACCTTTCATTAGTACTACTGCCTGTTACTCCCAAGTCTTTGATATCATCGCTGCTGCATTGGGTTGGGAAGTGATCATAAAGCCCATCCTAAATCCAAAGCTATGGAGCAGAATGGCCCATAAATACCTTTACAGTGATTCTGGGATTCACAGTACTCCAATACCGGTGGAGAGTTGAGACTGTAGAGTGGGCTTCCGTGACAAGAATATGGAATCCCTTCTTCAAATGATTGAGATGGAATATTCTCAAGTCATCAACCATTAATGGCTGTTATTCGCAGCAGGTGTTGTTGGATAGAACTCTTTCAGTGATCATTCTACCTCTTTGGTCTCTCATGATTCCTCCAGTTGTGGAAGTAGCTACCCAGGTTCTCATTCTACTCCGCAGCAGAGTCTCAGGTGGTGTCTGATTGCTGTTCCAGTCACAAAGGATGCCTTCTCTTCTGACATTGCAATGAGTTGTCTTCCTCAGAAACACCATGTGCTGCCCTTCTCGTCCTGGACACTCTCTGCAGTGGTTCCTCCTCCCAATGGCAGCTTTAGTTGGCTTCGGGAGCTTTAAACAAAGTGAACCATCACCTTCCACAGCTAGCATTGATTGCTTGTGCTCCTCCGGTACTTGCAGAAACAGTGGCTGAATGATTTGGATCCTGGAAAGGGAAGGGAAAGGCTGCATCTTTCCTTGCTGCTGAACCATGGTGTCCTCTTCACCACCAAGTTATTTGTCTTGGCAAGTCAACACCATATCTGATCCGAGGAACCATCGGACGTACTTCCTGAAACAAGGAAAACCGAAGCGCATAACATGCAGCTTCCCAAACACATCAAATGAGCATCTTCTTCTTTTCCATTTGCCGGTTTCCAATTTATTCGATTTTATTAACATATACCATTAATTGCCAGGAAATGTTTTTGGATTTAGAGCAATTATTCTGGCTACGATCATTGGAGAGTGGTCCAAGGATCGATCATCCGACATCATAATAAATTGTTGTCCCAATGAATTAATTCGGTCAGTTGGAGATGCATAGCCAACTTATTTATAGCAATCTAATCATGTTTTCCTTGCTCTTAATTTAGAGAGAATTATTTTTGATATCAAGTAGTCTTCAAGGAGAAATTTATCCTTCCACAACCAAGAAATACCATGAACAACAACAACAACAACAAAATTTCTTTATTTTTCTTGAGGTTAAAAAAGATACTAACAAGAATATCTTTTTTCTTAATTATTTTTCCTCCATAAATGTTAAAATCAATAAAATATTAAAATCTTGTAAAAATACAACTGTCCGAGAGGTGAGCCCTCTAAATAAACCACTGAGATTTAACGTAGTGGGTCGAGGGTGCACCTCACAAGTCCAATCTCAGGATATTATTATTATTATTTATTATTATTATTATTATTATTATTATTATTATTATTATTTAGTTTTTTTTACTTTAAAAAATTAGACTTTCTCACATAGGAAAAAAAGGAAACAAGATCTGTCTATAATTACTATTTCACATCCTTGCAACATCAACTGTGTCTCCTTCTGTTCCATCTCCACTTGCCAGAGCACACCGTCACCTGTGTCTCCACAACTCCTTCTATCTTGGCTTTGACTTCTCCAGAGCTTAGTAAAAGCCAGTAGCCTCTCGGTCATCGAACAATGGGATTGGAGCTTGCCGTCCGAGAACCGCCTTCTCTTCCACCAATTCGGACTTCCGGGAACGACGCCAAGCTTCACGAAGAATCCCCGTCGAAGTCCGGCAACGACGAAGATGCGGATTGCTGCGTTACGCCCAAGTCCGAAAAGACTACGGTAAAGCCGGTTTTACTGTGCCCGCCGTCACCAAGGAAGAAGCCTCGTCCGGCCAAGAGAAGATGCAGCTCTCCGCAAGAACGTTACTTCCCCGTCCCCGACGATCTCACCCTCGTCTTCATCCCGGTCCCGTGCCCCGCGACCAAGAAAGCTCGAGTAGCTTGATCCTGTAGTTTCTTTTCTGCAGTTCCATTCAACGACCAAATGTTGTTCTCTTTCGGAGAATGTCGGGGAACATACATACCACTGCAGAAAAATGTGTTGTTGATTGGCAAGCTTGTTTCCTTGGAAGTGATGTTTCATGTCAATGATTCCAGGGTTAGAATATTCAGAGAAGTAAACTATACATCATTCTTCCTCTTTATTATAATGTTCTCGTTCTTTTTTATAGGTATAAATACAAGAATAAAAAATATATAATCCTATCAAGAAGAATATAATAATATTGACTTGATTTGAAAATGATAGATTTTGTGGAGATGAATTTTGGCGTATATTTGTAATCTTCAATAACAAATAATTTAAGATTTAGGAAAATAAATTATAGATCTCCTCCTTTTCATGCACATCTCGTAAACTGTTTGAGGTCTCTTATGGAAACCCACAGGGCAAGGAGGGGAAGAGTATGTGGGAATCGATGGTGGAAGGGAGAAGGGAAGAATCGCAACAAAGGAGAATGACCTGTGAACTGCAACGATAAATGCCTGTAGAATCTCAAGCTGCAGTGGACCTCAATTTTACCACGGAATGGCATGGGAATAGTTGAGTGGAGTCAGTCCCCCTCAGCTGCTCTGTACCTTTGCAACGAAACAAAATCACCATTAATGGTCATAAAGTAGGAATAACTATGGATGTGGGTATAGTCTCGGACGTGAAATGTCATGATAGGGCAGGGGAGAAACTACAGTGGGTAGACAGTGAGCATATGCTGTGGGGAATGTGCATGGCACCGTGACCCGCCATGTCCGTAGCCTTCTTCCTTCCAAGGAAAAGGAGATCAACAAAGACTCGTCATTCTCCCATATCTAGCAGGCAAAATCTAAGTAGCAAAGGATTTTTTTTTTTTGTTTTGATTAATTTTCTTTCGTCTATATTAAACTATGCACAAATGGTTAAATGATGTAGGATGAGAAAAGAAAGATAATAATTTAATAATAATAATAAAAGATAACTATCCAACAATCTCTCGTGAAGAGTATTTGATATTCATACGTGATATGATTGATATATAAAGTGAGAAAAGAATTTAATTCATTGATTCAAAATATGTTGCATAACAACAGCAAGTGAGAATAGAACTCACTGATTTCAATTTTTTCTTTTTAGATGTGGACAATGTAATTATTTTATAATTTCAACTCTCACATAAGGTAATTTATTGATTTTTTGACAAGAGATGAGAAATGCTCACTCAATTCATCGATTCATAGTTAAATTTGTTTGATATTGAATTAACTTTAAGGTACACATTTTGTATTATTGCACAGCAGTTGTCGACATGCATGCAAACGTGATGTCTGTAGACTGCTATGGAAAAGCCTGTGAAAGAACTAAAACTAGATTGTAAATCGACATAAGTGGGTGAAGATTTTACCGTGTGCTGTGGAGGACGTGACACACAAAAGGATAGGGAGCAATAAATGAGCCAACGACACAACTCATGTGCATGGAGGTCGTTATGATCGTCATTTATTGGGGGAATTGATAGCGCAAAGGGCTCCTTCCCATGCGCCGAAAATATTACAGCTGACTCACTAATTGATTCCTCGACTCCGAAGCCACCAGCTAACTCGCTACTTGTGACTGCTGGCACAAACTCATGTTCGCCCTTTTAAGAATGGAATTCGAAATGCTCGTCTCTACCGTCCTCCGTTAGCGCAACACGTTGAGCTCTGTAAGCGCACCTTTCCTTTCGAAAGCTTAAGTTTGTTTCTGTTTTTGGTGCTCTAGTTCTAAGTCTTGGTCTTGTGTCGAGTGTTGATGCTGCAGTAGCTCCTTGTGTACGAGTTCCAGTAGAAAGTCAGTCAGGTGTTCGAAGCTTCCAACTCCAAATCAGGATCTGGTGAAGAAGAATCAGATAAGGGAGAGCCCATATGTAGAAATTCAAGTAGCACATGATAAAAGGGGAGGGGAAGGGGAAGAAGAAGGATGTCTCTTTGGTCTTGGTGATAAAATATATTAAAGATTTAATTAGATTCTAATTAAAATGATTGATCAACAAAAAGAAAATCTTAATCTTAGGAGATTAATTGGGAAGACTCTCTCAATCATCTGCTTTCTCTTTATAATTGGAAGATTTCCTTAAGTTCGAATAATTGATTGTTCTTCGATTCCATTAATTTTTGTGATCATGTAGAGGATAAGAAGAGAGGAGAATGTCTAGTTTTCCTGATTTACAGAGATTGTCATCGAATTCTGTTAATTACTAGTATCCGATTGATAATGTCTATTGTTGATCTCAATCCTTGCTAGTTGTTTTGCATGAAGGGAAAGTAAAAGAGGAAGAAGGTAGAAAGAATACTCATTGCCACTTGTCTCATTGTCAGTCGTATAAATGGAACGGCTAAGTTTATGTTTCTTAGTCCTTTACAATCACCAATTATGTATAGAGTTACTTTTTCTTTTATCTGAATGATTGTATGTAAGATAGAAAGAGATGTTAGAGATTCTTCGATGACACTTATTTGACGTTCGAGTCAGTAAGGATATGGTCGAGGGCTGAATGTTCATAAAGCATAGTGAGATAGTTAGAGAGCGGGAAGAACGACGTTTGATGCTTGGCAGGAAATAACGTCTCGTGCTTGATAGAAAAAATGGCTTTAGAGGTTCCTTCGTGAGTCGGGCTATATCGTATGACATGATGGATTTGATCGGCTTTCCTTTCGGATTGAGGCAAGTGGCAATGGACAAGTATCATTGCAGGATTGTTGTGGTGTATTCCCTCTGATCACTGCCAGTAAAGAATTAATTAGTCTACAATTTGCTTGGTGCAGCAGCGGACATTCTCTATCCTAGGATTCCTATTTTCTCACTGGATTGCCTCATGCAAGTGAAGCCAGATGAGAAGATGGCAACAAAAGTTTGATCTGCATGGCTGCAGGCTTACCGTGGAACTTTGTGTGTCAAAGTACTCAAGGCAGTGCCAAGATCCAAGCCTCTCTCAATCGAGCCATCCTTGGACGGAATGCAGATGGATCTTTTCCCTAGCAAAAACCTCATGATCTGGCCGTGATCCATCGATTGAGTAGGTGAGAGAGACCTCACCAGGAGAGAGGTGAAGGAGCCACAATAAAAGCGTGCACATGTTGCTGCGACCTAATAGTACGATGTAGTACCCCAAGGGAGGAAGAGGAAGAACAAAAGACATCAATGGCGGGATCCCCACTTTGGGTGATGCTCGGAAGCAGCCGCGACAAGGGCCTGCACATGTTGCTGCTTGCTGCTGCTGCAAACGAGTTGTATGATGTGGGAGCATCTCCACAAAACACTTGATGAAAGACTTAGATGAGAGCTAAAGAGTCATCTAGTTTACTAAGGTGATTTTTGAATCGATGTGGTGGTTAATGTCGAGGACGGGATTGTATGTTGAACCATCAAAATTATGATTATACTTGCAATGGTGATCTCTTAGCTAAATGGACTATCTTGTTGGTGTAAAGTTAGCATCCATGTCGGTGTCATCATGTGACGTGTCGATCGCGAGATATATTATCAGACGACTTTCATATCATCCTCCTCATATCAAAAATGATTATGATTGTTTAATGTATATATGAAAAGGTATTCATTAGCTTGCGAAAATTAATCTACTTAGCCATACATGAAAAAGTACAGCAGAAAAAAATAGTTATATATATATATTTATGTATATATAAAGAGAACAGTCAACTCCATTTGAATAGGGCGAAAACGATGGTGTAAACTCCTTCCAAGCGCAGCAGTTCCTCACCAGTCTCTTGTTCTTGTTTTCGATGTGCATATGTCGGTGTGTTTATGGTGCAGGTGCTCGTGCGGAAGCAATGTCTTACTGTCCCTTCACACACAAGACAGTGCCCGGCCATGTGAGGGGAGCTCACACGCCTCAAGCTCGTTTGTTGCCTGATGTGAAGTGCACGGCCATGTGAGGGGAGCTGACATCATGTTGGATCACCGGAAACTAAAACCTAATGACACTCGTGGCCCTACGCTTTTGGCCCACTTAGATTGCGCCACGGGCCGATCTAAACACACAAACTGGATAAGGGAAGAACACGTCTCTCTCTCTCTCTCTCTCTCTCTCTCTCGCTTCTTCTTTGGCGTTCAATTATGCACTAACTCGTTTGTTGTCCTCTCTTTTCGGTTTATTTTCATAGAACGAATTTTAGAAAATAAAAAACGAGATTACTCTTAGCCTCCATCACATTGGTTGTTGCCTTGTCGTGATTACCTTTACCTCTCATCGTTGCTCACCATCTCTATTTTTTCGTAAGGTCTTACCTTCGCCATTGCATCTCGAGCCTTTACCTCGAGTGTATCATCATCGATATCTGTCATTGTCGTCATGCTATCGTTCATCGTCCTCGAGTGTGCCCTCACCCTCATATGTTGTTATTGTTATTGTGCCATCAAATACATCATCGCTCACATTTATTGTTGTCATCGTTTCCTTGTCCATCACTCTCTAACATACCATTACTTTACTCCACTAATGCTATCGCTCTCACCTTTGTCTATTACTATTGTTGCGTCCTTATCCACTAAAATTTTCTCAATTGACTAAGAAAATCTTTCTTAATAGACTAATTATGATAAAGAAAATCTCTCCCTCTACCTGTATAAATAACTGTTTACTTTAATAAAATTAATCCATCTTCTTCATTATATCTATCATATCTTTCATTATCCACCACCTTCATTTTTATTATCATATGTCATTCTTGAGCATGGAGGTGGACGACGGTAATGGGACAAGGGCAACGATGCACTCGAGGTAGAGGTCGTCAGGTAGGGTAACCTCATATTTTTAAAAAAATAAACGATGTTCTAAAAAAAAAAAATTCTCTAGGAAAGAAAAACAGAAAACTTAGAGATTTTTTTAAAGAATTTATCTAATCACGAATTGAAGACTTTGAGGGGGTGAAACGAACGGTCAAATGTAAACACCTAGGAGAAGTCAGATACTAATAGACTATGTGATTTGGATGGCGACGTGACAGCTCCCCGTCAAAAAAAACACAGCTGGGTGGGTCGTCTCGCTCATCAATCAGTGCCCAACGTTAACCACAGACTGCACTGCAGATCTATCATGTCCGCCTTAGTCGTCCAAGCTCCCCATGCCTTGGAGTCTCACGCAAACCTCGGACTCTTTCTGGGCTGAGACATGTGAGCCACATTCACAAGCCAGCCGAGCCTCCGACACCTTTAAGGTGGAAGGGACGGCGGCCGGTTGGCCATGCCATAAGCTTCTGCCGGGTGAGGCGAATACAAATCCAAGAACTCCCATCTCGGAGACACCACGAGGCTGTGTCCTCCTCCTCCGACTGCAACTGGGGTCCATGCATGACTGAGCTCCAACGTGAGGTATCCGATCAAGTTTAGAGACGTACGGTCGTACGCAAGATCCTGGGGATTGCACTCGCCCCTTCCTGGATTCTTGGAGTAATACTTGCACTTGAAGGATCTTATGAATGATAAGAATAGCTGGTGGCATCAGCTGACAACTATTATGTCATTCATGTACATCTCTATACCAATTCGATATAACAAATAAGAAACAGCGCTAGGGAGAAGGGATTAAAAGGTGGTAGTAATAGTAAAGGAAAATTCCAGTTTTGCTTTATCTTCCTAAGATTATGTGCATGCATACATCCTTATTGTTGATTGAGCTATAAATTATGCAAGTCCCCTAATGATACTTATATTTTGAAACAACGCAATTGGGTTCCTCAGGCACCAATTAGATTGTACATAAATCTTACAACCAAAACTGTAAATTTTAGTTTATATAATAAGGATTATTTAGCCTCCAAATGATTATATTTTAAGCTATGGTTTTGTATATATATATATATATATATATATATATATATATTCTGAGTTCCTAAATAACAGCGAATCAAAACGATTCTATAGAATTGTGTAGTTGTTTGATTATAGATTGAGAAGTTGGCGAATTGATGTTGCCAAGGCACCATGGATGATATCTTCATATAAGATAGTCATTTTGTTTGCTGAATAGGTTTTTGCCTCTTGCTATATGTGTTGTGTGTGTTATCTGATGTGAGGTATGATGGCCTGTGCGTGTAAGATGAAAGGAAAAGAGCTTATATAGATGTAATGAATACAAGAATCATCTCTTGCAATTGGAATCATTCCAGAAAGAGAAACGTCCTCCACAGGACTTCTCTGCACACTGCTAGCTAGTTTCTCAGAAGCAAAACATTATTCCGCATACTCAGAAGCAAAACATATTCCCAGAAGAAGAAAGAAGAAGAACTGATACAAGCCCTTTTGTGTGCTCGTCATGTATGCATGATCCATCCATATCCAACACACCGATCACATGTAGTCCACCTCAAAGGAAGCCTGGCCGTGGTGGAAGATGTTGCCCTGGTGGTGATCGGAAATGCTTTGGCTTGACCCCCCTCCGGTGGCCTGGAAGTGCTCATGAGAACTGGAGCAGAAGAGATTGTGGTGGTGGAGGCAGCTGTTGTCGTCGTCGTCGTTGTTGTTGAATGCTGAAGAGGAGAAGGACGGCTGCTGCTGCTGATGTAAGACCTTTTCCTCGGCCACTGCAGCGCCTTGCAAGAGATAAAGCTGGTCCATTCCTGAGCAGGTTTCCCTTGTTCTGATACTGTTGATGGATCTGTGGTGCACATTGTTTCCTGTTGTGGTCTTCATGGCTGCTGTTTGAGGACGGTAGTAAATGCATGAGAAGAGGAGAGACGTCCGAAGTTGATGAGGATGTTACAAGAGCAAGATGATCGGAACTTACGAGTGTCTGTGGTGCCTTCTCAGAGGATTTGGGGGTGGTGTTCTGCGGATGGTGACGACTCTGTGGTAGTGTGGGTTGGGAGTTGAGGCTTCTCCTCCTGCGGTTGTGGTCCAGCTAGGCGCTTTTGGAGGCAGCTGTTGTCGTCGTCGTCGTTGTTGTTGAATGCTGAAGAGGAGAAGGACGGCTGCTGCTGCTGATGTAAGCCCTTTTCCTCGGCCACTGCAGCGCCTGCAAGAGATAAAGCTGGTCCATTCCTGAGCAGGTTTCCCTTGTTCTGATACTGTTGATGGATCTGGTGCACATGTTCCTGTTGTGGTCTTCATGGCTGCTGTTTGAGGCCGGTAGTAAATGCATGAGAAGAGGAGAGACGTCCGAAGTGTGAGAGGATGTTACAAGAGCAAGATGATCGGAACTTACGAGTGTCTGTGGTGGCCTTCTCAGAGGAGTTGGGGGTGGTGTTCTCGGATGGTGACGACTCTGTGGTAGTGGTGGTTGGGAGTTGAGGCTTCCTCCTCCTGCGGTTGTGGTCAGCTAGGCGCTTTCTGCAGCTTCTTTTGGCCTCGTCAAACTCTGCCAACACATGGAACCTGTCCAACCATTTGAACAAGTACGAGGCAAAAAGATGACATGCCATGCGCATCTAACCTTCAAAGAAGAAGAAGAAGAAGAAGAAGAAGATGCTACACGATGAAAAGGAGTATAGAAGTTGAAGCAGAGGACCAGTAGCATAGAGAATGGTTGTTGAAGCCTCAAAAGGCTGTCAAGAAAGAGGTAAGAAGGAATGTGGAGTAATGTACAGAGCCATCTGGAGAACACCACGGACAAGGAGGAGAGAGCCAGTCATCATCAATTCTCAAAGCACTTCGATCTAGGGCTTATATCCCTGCGGCTCACAAAGACAAAGGAAATAACCATTGGGTTCTGCACCGGCGTCAGAATAAAGCTCTATAGATCAACCTTCTTACTCCAAAGTAGGCACAATCACGTAAGTAGAAGGAGATGGACTCTCAACAAGGAACTCCATGATCGAGGTCAGGAGTAAGGCACTTTCCGATGGAGCTAAGACGAACACGTGCAGCATCCCAACAAAGTAAATCGAGAGGAGGAGGTAAATAGACGTGGGGTTTGTCTTCTTCTCAGTTGGTTCGGTCGTACCTGCTGCACTGCTGGCAGAAACGTTGCTGTAACCCACCGACGATGACGACGGTGGCCTTGGAGTGGAATTCGCACACTCTGTGGCGGCGGTGGTAGTGCTTCGCCCCGGAGAGGTCAGCCTTGCACCCCTCGGCCTGGCACCGCGGCTGATGATTGTTCAGAGTCGACCTCGAGAGCTGCCAGTCGATCGCGAGTGCATCACCGGACGAGAAGTAGGTCCGGTGGCCCAAATTTAGCCCGATTCGGCCGCAGCCGCCCGTGCCGTCTTCCCTTTTGATCAGAACCACGGGGTAGTCGGGTATCGGCGGCGGCGAGTAGAAGTGGAAGCTGTTCATGGGGAGGAGAGGCGGTGGGCAGTCCGGTAGGGGCACGCAGGGGAAGACTGCATGGTCCTGGAGTTCGTAGGTGGTGCTGGGGATGGTGGTGTTGGGGTTGTGGGAGCTGGTCTCCCAGTCCCAGATATGGTGCTGCTTTTGGCTGCTGCCTTCCAGCCCAGAAAAGGACATCATCGACGGGAGAAAGGCTTCGGCGGAGCTGGATTTGTTGTTCATCTTCCCATGAAGAGGCGGAGAAACCAAGAGAAATAAAGAGAGGAGGAGGAGGGAGGGAGGGAGGGAAGGAAGGAGTAACAACGCAACGCAGAAGCGGAAGTTGTTCTCTGGGCTTTCTCCTTTGGTCTCTGCATAAAGCGTCGGGAGGGGGGTATTGAAAAGGCAAAGTTGAGTAGGATGGTTATAAAGGAAGAGAGAGAGAGAGAGAGAGAGAGAGAGAGAGAGAGAGAGAGAAAGAAGCTGCTGCTTCTGAAAGGTCACTATAACTATTACTGCTTCTGTCTGAGCTAAAGTGAGGTTTATATCCGACTCCAAAGCCATTCTGCCACGAAGGTGGGTTTGTCTGAAAGCTATGCAAGAGAGTGGAAGGAGTGGCTGTGGTGCCTTTGTCAGAGAAGCAAAAAAAAAGAGGCTTTGTGTAGAACTTGGAGACCAAACATATACATGTGTTTAGCGATTAATCTCTTCTGTCTACTAACTGCATGGCTTTTCCATGCAAATCTTGTCAGAAGGGTCAGAGTGGTGATGGCTTGCTGTACGACGTCGACAGAGAAAGGGTCTCGCTTTGCATCCCATTGGCTGAGTTCCGTCCTGTTGTCCATCCTCCTACTTTATAGCACAGTTGTAAGGAGGAACACAAGAGGCTGCCGAGAGTCCAAGTTTCCGCGGCCGAAGAAATGATGTGTTTGGTTCCTAACAGTCAAGGCTTCATCGGTGGTGCAGTAGATGATGGGTTGCATAGATGAGATGCATCCCGATAGATCTTCCACTGATACGAGGCTTTAAGGCCGGGAGTGAACAGTGTGACCACGTACTACTCTTTTCATGTGTGTTTGGATAGGAAATGCTACCTCTAAAAGACGTGCAGACCCGATCCGATGATCACGTTTTAGAACTAAATCAGAATCGAATCGGGCGAGAACCGAAACTGAATAGGTTTAACAGTTCGATGATTCCGAATGAAAATTAAATTAGATTCTGAATCGATCGAAAAAAAATAAAGAAAACCTAATCCTCTTCCAGAAGCAATGCCATGGATTCATAATCAGAAAGAAAGAGATGAGTCAAAGAAAGCAGCCTGACTTCAGCTGGGAGGGAGAAGGAGCCAAGAAAGAAGTAGTACTGTTCTTGAGCAGGGAAAGGCCTCCCACAAGAATGCCTCTGTAACATGATTTATAACACTCATGCCGGGGTCCACGGGAGTACTATAACCTGTTAGCTACACTCGACATTCATTGTTCATTCAGATGCTGAGAGAACTGCCGTGACGATCATTCATATCTGAAAAGACCAAGGAAATCTTATTGTTGTGCTGTGCTCATGTGGGTGATTTGTATGAGAAGGAATTCCATGGAGATAGATGGTGACTTTGGAGTGTAAGCTTTAGGTTGGATTGAAGGGCTGAAAAGGATAAGAAGGAAAGATATAGGTTTTTAAGTTAGCGAAATCTAAATAGAAAATATTATATGGAATATTCTCCCTTAACCATAGACGACTAAGGGATCGACTACAAATGGTAAAATGGGATGCAGTAATCTAGGTTAAATTCTATGTCTTCCGTTCCCAACTCATTAACCCCACATCGAGACCTAACTTGAGGGAGGGACCACTTGGAAGTTTACTAACTCCACATCGAGAGAGCAAACTTGACGAGCTCACTCCCGACATCGATCTTCATACAGGAGGGACATACACTTTAGGACCATTCCACCTCAAGAGATCAAGACTTTGTATGTGGCCAGGGTTCTCTACATGGATCAAGCATGAACCCAATTGGATTGGTGAACGTTAAGTCAACCACCGACATCAAATCTCATCGGATGCATAATAAATTACAATGTTATAATATCTCTCACACAACAACTTGACATCTTTACCAATAGCTCAAATCAAATCTTAAGTATCTTATGAGGCATAACTAAGTAATAGTTTCATGTCATGACATGTCCTTTCCCATACGAGGCATAACAAAGTGGTGTTTTCATGTTGTGACCTCTCTGATCTCATCCTTGGATAACCCGTCCATAGATAACGAAGTCGATTGATAATTAACAATCCTAAACTGTTAAATTTTTAGGAATTAGAAAACCATGTTTATAAGTATTTAATTGATTGAAAAAGCCTCACTGAGGTAACAAAAATTTTAGTTTGCTAGAAGCATTTGGCATTCTATCTCCTTCCGCTAAAGTGAAGCAAAAGGAATGAAAACATTAGAAGCACGAGGAATCATTAGTTAACTTAAGTCGTACTGACTGATTTTACTTAAGTCATGTGATATTATTGTATATTCATTCATAAATTGTCAACCACCTCGAAATCTCATGGTCTCTTAAAAATATGCAAAAGAGAACGATGGGTTTAAGAAAGAGTTTAACTCGGGATTTTGATGATAAAATCAATTAATAGTGTTTATTATTTGATATGTGTTTTGAGTGATGCATGAAGTTTCGATCAGGGAGAGACAATTAAAGCAGGAAAAATCATGTTGGGCCGAAAAGAAACATGTCAGAAGATTGTACGTCGAGCCGAAGGATCGATCGACATATTGGCAGAAGGCTTCGAGCCATGATTTCGGGCATTGGGCTAAGAAGAGCAAAAATTATGTCAAGGAAATCAGAGTTATAGAGGTCAACTGGCTGATTGGATAATAGGCCGCAAGAGAGAACGATGCGTCGAAGAATCACACGAAGCATCGATGAACCAATGATATGCCGAACAACATTTGATTCAAGCTTTGTAATAATTATCTATGATCGAAGTAGGTTTTAAGTGTGTAGAATTAACTATGATAGCGATCAAGACATAAAGCAAAATGAAGTCCCGGAGTCAATAACGAGATTTCGTTGGGAGTTCGAGAGTTCATTGGAAGTCCGAACGTTCGTCGGAAGTTCTACCAGAATTGACCGAGAAGTCCAGAAGCTTGCCAAAGAAGCTCATTGGAATTTGCCAAGAAGATCATTATGAAGTCCAGGAGCTTGCCGGGAGTCCGTTGGAACATTACCAAGAGATCGTCGGAAGTTCGTCGAAAGTTTGCCGGAAGCTCGTCGGAAGAAACATAGACTTACCGGACTTATTTAGTTTAGTGTATACCTTAAAATTCATAGTTAGTACATAATTAGGTTGGAATTGGGCCAACTCAATTAGGTGTCAATTGGGCCTAAATTGGGAGTGATTTGGGTTCATTAGGAGTGTTGGGCTAGGCGATGGAATCGCCAGAATAGACGACAGAACTGCATGTGAGTTGGAAAATTTGAAAAACTCGATCTTCGAGACTGTTAGGCGGTGGTACCGCCAAGTGTTAGGTTGTAAGCAATGGTACTGCTCAGTGTAGGCGGTGGTACCACCTGTACCAGGAAGGCCAGGAAATTTAAATTTTTGGCTCTATTTTTAAAACCATTTAAGGCCTATAAATACATCACTTGGGCGATAAGAAAGAAGCAAGAATTCTAGAGAAAAAAACTGAGTAAACTCTATCAAAACTTTGAGTTCCCTCCTCCTAGTGCTTAGAGTTAGTCCTAAGGAAAGTGTGTGAGGGAATACTTGTAAAAGAGTGACTTGTAAATGTTATCTCCTAAAGTTATGAAAAGGAGAAATCGGGAGTGGATATAGGTCACGACGACCGAACCACTATAAACTTGGTTTGCATTTCTGCTTTGCTATTTACATTTATTGCAAACTGCCATACTTCCTTATTACTTTAGCTGCACACTCTTACAAACGTGTTTCAAGTTAACATCTTTTCCGAAATCGATTTTAATCAAACGAAAGATTTTCGAACTAATATAATTTTATCCGTTGCACTAATTCACCCCCTCCTCTTAGTGCCGACTCATTCCTAACAGTAATCATTTTAGAAAATACTTGAAAGGCAAAATAAATTATAAGTATAGTCTTCATAAGCTCTAAATAATCATGCAATATCCAAGGTGGTCCACTGCGGCCAAAAGTCTCAAGTGCCTATAAGATACTATTGTGGAATAAGATAATGAATTAGCCTTAGACATTATCTCAAAGACCCATCTAATCATATAACATTTAGGTAGCTCCTCGGTGATATGCTGACGAACACTTTATACCACTTTATGGAGTTAGAAAACTTTTAAAATAGTTGTCTGGATAATCTTTTTTGGATAGTTTTATATTTGTACAATGACCGCACACAGCTTATATTTATTAGACTGAAATAACTATAATAGCTAATTAAAATAGGGTTGTCAAGCCTATTACAAACCCTCTATACGTTATGCAAAGAATAAAAAAAATAAAAGACATGAACATATACAAACATTATATTGAACTCCTTATTTACAGCTCTGTCCATAACATTCTCCCCCACTTATTCTTTCAACTTCCTTATCGAAGTATTTATGAATGTTGCATCTCCTTGCTTTTACTGAAACTTCAATCTTTATTAAGTAGTGGAGCTTTGATCTGCTAATGTCGATTCAATTGGCCAATGATTGACTCTGGTGTGAGATCGATCGAGTTATGCTAATATTTACTAGTCCCTATGGATCCTTTTGATAAAAGAAAAACCTTCCATATTTTGTCCTAGTCTCTCAAACGTCTTATGCTACTTGAACTGGTTGAATACATGTTGGAGTTATAATAAGCATTGCCATGTTGATTTTGAAGTTTTAGAGGTTTTTTCTATGCAAAATTTGTCGATCAATTTTTCTTCTACTTAGTTATCGCCTCTAAGTAAGTTCGCATCACTTTTACTTTATATTGTTATTCTATTAAAAAATAAAATAGATAATCTACTCTCGATAGAACCGATCATTATTGGTGACAATTTGACAACTATTAGCTTTCATTTTATTTAAAAGATCATTGAACATGTGTAAAGCTCCTCCGCTAAATAAATAAGAGAATTGAGGTACTTGGTTTCTCATATTCTCTAAAGTATTGAGAAGTCAAAGATTATTTGATTTCATTTGCCTCCTTGAGGGTTATATTTTATATATCATACTAGCTTTTGCCTGCTCTTTACTCTCATTTTCGAAGCACTTAAAATATTTATACTATTTGAGTTGAGTTAATTACTATGATTCACTTCCTTGTTACCATCGAGTTTTGGGAATACAAGAAGTTTTACCTAAAAAGAGCAAAATTTCACCCCCGACGTAGAGTAAGTCTCTAATAGTTTTGGTTACCTTTGGGGTTGTACCATCTTCTTTATCATTTTTGTCGCCTATTCCTTCGAATAGAAAAGATATAGTATCGTGTACTACTTGCTTCGTTCCTTGGATGAATACTCCTACAATGATTATAAGTCTCCCACTTTTGACTATTTTGATGAGAAGCCTGTTAATATCGATCTTACAAAGTTCCCTGGCCTTTGCTATTCAGTCTTATTTCAGTACTTAGAGTTTGCCTTTATATTTTTCACCTCCTCGACCCCTTTCACGATTATGCACTCTCCCTCCATAAGATTAAGAGATCGATGGTTCCATAAAATTTTCGCCTCTATGGTACTATGGTATTGTCATGCCTATGACCCTATTATTTATCACCTTATATCTGTATTCCTTTCTTCGGATTAGTAGTATGCCTGTGTAGCACTGTGACACTCCTTCGAGTTCACCTTCATTCTGATCGATAGTTGGTTTTGGGTAGCTAAGGCCATCTAAATTCATCATCATTTCCTCACCCCTTTCGACCACCTACTTCAGCACCCCTATATTCTCTGAATAGTTCCCCTTAGTTGATAGAAAGATAGAGTATAACTCTCACATATGGCCTCCACTATCATGTTGTATAGCTCATACCGATTTTGTTCTCCTTTGTATTCTTAATAGCAGTGTTCGTTCACTCGGCTTCGTCTTCTGATTTGTCGGGCTCCTTTAAGTGAATATGAGCTTTTGAGCTATCTAACTCTCTATCTACTTTGATCATACCTTTGTTTAATCAAGCTCCTTTATGAGACTAATTGGTATTTGCATTCGGAATCCCCCTTAGTAGTACACAGCTCCCATATACTAATGACCAAAGCCTTTATCCGATACAAAACTTAATGCACACATGGAAGAACCATATCTATATTACTATGACATTCATTCCTTGAATGCATTGTCTTCCTTGTCATCATATTGTTTATCAAAAAGAAGTTCTCAATCATACCTTTGTATAATCAAGTCCCTCACGAGATTTCTCCTATATGTGTTGTATTACCTCAAATTATTACACAATTATCCACTACACTATGTCACCTCCTAGTGACATCTTTATTACATTTTGATCTTTATGAGATAAACTCAACTACGATCTCTCCATGTGTGATCTTTAGCAGTATACCATAGGGCCTCTACCATATTTAATTATATTCACTTCTTTGGCAATCGACTAACGTCTACTTGCTCTTGGGTCACATATAAGCAAATTACAATTTTAAGATAGTTCGTCACCTAGCAGCTCTCGAAGCCCATCAACTTTAATGCAATTGGTGCACTTTGTTTGGATCCTAGGCCCTTACCCTTAGCACAATCATCGTTGTGCATCGCTTCATTCATAACAACTTAAATGATAGCATTATGACATATTCATCAAGAGTACTTATCATCGCGTCCTCTTGTCTTATGCCAAGGTCTTTTAATATCAACTCCACATCTACAAGTTGAGTCACCTCCCTTTATCAATTACTTCTCTAAGATAAGTTACATTTGCCTCGAAACTCTCTTCAACTTTGGCACTATTAAGATAAGTCTATTCTATCAGAATGATGGACCCATGGAATAACATGATCTCACTCTTACCTATGCAAGAGTTTATGTTCTTGACCTCTGTCGAAAGGAAACTTCGTGCCTCCGCTCCATATTCCTTCTTCTATGTTGGCTTCATTCATTCGACTAGGACATTTCACTAAGTTTTACTAAAATTGCTCTTTTCTTTAATTTGCAATGAGTTAATGGTGGCCCTCTACTATTCCATGGGTTAGCCGTCTGTATTTGGTATTGCCTAGGATTGCTCATCAACTTGATCTTGTAATTTGTCCACCAATATATTGTTAAGAAACCTGGGGCAACATCATATGTGCAGTGAAAAAATAGAAAATAAAAATCCTACATTTCTTGTAGAAAATGGTTTTTCATAATTGTGTGAAGATTAGTATGTAAAAACTCGCAAAATCGAAAACTATGCATATATAAAAGATATGCTACGTAGGGAGATCATATATAATTGAAAACTTATAAATTTGTGAGAGGGGATGAAGGAGGTCAACTATTATCCTCTCTATCAATAATCAACACGCCAGATATAGTAAAGATACTCCTTAAATTGCTACATAATTCTCCTATCCACACGCATCATGTGATCAAGAAGGGACCAATCATTTATGTTGTCTACATTCCACAAACTGAGGTTGTTAGTTGAGGAGTATAGGAGGTGACAACCAAAAAGGGTCTAACCTATGGCTCCTTTGGTTCCCTTTTATTTATAGAGGTCCTTATCAACTTAATCATAATGGATCTTGCCCTATTGAGTACTAGATCTTTATTCAACTACCCAAGCCTCTTAGATGAATAGATATCTACCCAATAATCTCTCATTGACTTTTATTGGATCTTATCCATAAGATCTAATAATTCAGGGGTTTATTGGATATCCAATAAGATAGAGGCTCTAGCGGATATCTCATATCTAAACCTCTACTCGTTACAATATCTACCATATGTGTATGACCCTCTAAGCCCAATATCAAGTTGGTAGTGAGTCATACTTGTCAGAACTCCTTCTAGTTCAATGAATTATTATTTATATAATAATTCACTTGACTCATAGACTACAGACGTATTAGGCCACTATATCATAGTCTCCAAACGATATTGGGGAATCCAATTCATTAGACATTTCTGTCTTTAGTTATCATGTATCTATAGTCTCTTATCTATCTAATATCGTAGAGATCGTATACCGGGCATGGTGCTGTTAGGCCCATACGATTTTTACTCGAGTTTCGATCTAATCAGATTCTCCCGAAGATCTCTCTCTCTCTCAATTTGAATAACCCTAACTAGGGGTTTGCCTGAGCAAGAATATATATGATATTTCTCTTATGACATCGAGAGCATATGATCCTCTATCAATACTCAATTACCCTTGTAAGGTTGGCTACCATTCTCGATGACAGGTTATGCTAGATTTGAAACTTTCTGACCTTTAAGTCTGATATTAAAGAATAAAGTACTTATACAGGGCATTCTTGGTGTCTCAAGTCTAAAGACCAAATATACTAATGGGACAACAAAATCACTGTTTGATAATGAGGTATTATCAACAATCCAACATTTCGTGAGTGGATCGATTAGTAAACTCATTCTCTAATGAGCAGTTGTACTATATCCCTAGTATCCCACATGAGCAGCTATGAGATTAGTCATCTCCATCATATGGATAAGTATATAACACACTAGTCTATCTAGTTATCTCGATGTCCCTCTCGAGTAACCTATGACTATAATTATTTAGGGTCTATGTTTAAAGGCGAATTGGTCTCATTATCATGATCTCATCATGATTTGACTCTCATTACATAGATCCATAAACATCACAATATATGCAATAGGCAACATAATGTAAAAAAAATATCAAATAAATAATAATAAAAAAGAGTGTGAATTATTATCACTTACATTATTAAACAAACTATGCACTATTAGTCTCCTATAGATGTATCATTCTTTAAGGCTTGACAATATGTTGAACTTACTGCATACTTTAGTCTCATGTAGATGTATCATTCCCATGTCGAAAAGAAAATCTTAATACTCTATGGTATCGACTTTTGGTCGCCTTGGGATGACATCGGTAGTCTATCATTCACATACTTTGTTAAGTGCTCTACTTGTCTTAACCACTATCAAGTTTGGATGTCACTGTTGAGCCATAGCTTGAACTCAATCATCTTAGTACGCTATGTAATCTTCCAAATTTGCTTGTCCACATGGTGCCTCTTTCACGAAGGGTTGGTCATTCCTCTGAATGCTAATTTTAGATGTCCTCTCCTCTGAGCAACCCCTTTCACTACGTCCATACACTCGTTTCCTTTACACGATCACCTGTGTAGGCTCGTTTAATACAATCCCGTTAGATATTTCACGTTTGCATATCAAGTGTTCCTAAATATGCTTATCCTGCTTTAATACTATATATAATGAATTTAATTACAATATCTGTACATGTCCATCTGCAAAATACATAATTTATATTTATAAGATTGAAGTAATCATAAAAGTTAATCAAAATATGATAATTAAATCTACTATAAACTATTTACATGTAAAGCATGAATAAAATGGAAGGAGATGGATATATACAAACGCTATATCAGATATTCTATTTATAGCAATAATCCGTGATACTTGATCACAAAAGGTAAACTTAAATCTAATTTTGACCTTTTTGTCATCTCTTAGGACTTGCGCAAGAAGAAAACAAGATAACGAACGAATGCACAAACAAACTATTACCATCGCTTCGTCAAAGTGCAAATCACCGTGATCAATAAATGATCGCACATCAAAGATTAGTGCATAGAGTTTACGCAAACTTAAACAAATCATTTTAGAAAAAATATGCATTGTGTATGGGTGAACCTCATATGGTGAACTCTCGTCAAGATGTTCAATATACGTAATCTTAACCTTTTATATCAGGTCAGGTCGTATTAATCCAGTATATGAGTGTCCATCAAACCAAGATCAGTAAATGCACTCAAGGTTGGTGATGGCTTTTTGGCTGCCACAAGCACCCAGCACTAGAGAGCTAACCTGACCATGCAACCGGAGGAGGATGAGATCGATGGGAAGAAGCGTGTCAAACTTGTTCTAATAAAAATCACATGTCCAAGTCCAATCAGGTGATTAGATGTCTCCCACAACATGTGCTCAAACTTCGAAAGATCCAATACATAGATTTGCATCATGAACATAACCCAACAAATCCATCTATATCTTAAGAGTAAGGAAAGCAAGAGTCACAAACATCAAACATCATCTACGCGTGCACGTCTTGTAAGAAAGAATTTAAGGGGAATTACACCATATGGGTTGCGGGGTTTCTTATACCGTGTAGTGTTGTTGGATATTTTCGACATCGATGCCTTTGAGCTTGAACACCGACTCGACGTGTCCCTTCAGAGTGTTCAGCTCACGAAGTCTGTAGATAATGATGATATCAGATAAATAAAGATGGAAAGAGAACTAAGAAAATAATCTTAAGTTGCTAAATATTATAGAGAATCGAAAAACTCATGACTAATATATAACAATGCAAACAGTGTAATGGCTAATCTATCCTATTAATGTTTACTCGTGATGGGTGTAATATAATAAGATCAGCAGATGTCATTAAACTTTATCCATATTTGTCGACAATAAAATATACTATCGAATATCAGCTTAATATATATAACTCGTACTTTGATGTTAAAATAGCTTCTTCTTTTTCCCCTTTTTACAACCATCATACAAGTATAAGGCAAACGAGAGGTAGAGTTATATGGTAGAAAAGAATGAGGTCAAATCTCAAACCTTCTTATGTTCTTTTCTCCCAAACCCCAGAATCTCTAATTACTGCAATCACAAAAATGGATCCAAGATGGTGTAGAAAAAAGGCATAACCATCATCATAACACTACTATTACAGGCCATATTGATTGTCAATGATACCTATCACAATGTGTGTTCAAAACCTAGGGATGACTTTTTACAATTTTGTCGCCTCGTCTCCTTTTTACTGTAAAAGATATTTATGATGGTTGGGGTAATTTTGAATGAAAAAGTATCCAATACCTAATTATTTATTTTTTAAAAAAAATTAAAAAAATAATACATAAAATGACATACATGATGCTCACATGTGGACTTTGAATCCTATCATTTGTATAACAATATATATAGTAATCAATCAGATGTCTTAACAGACACAATACCTTATTGTTTGTTAACGTCTCAATATGTGAAGAATAATGATACAATAAAAACAAGTCGTGAAATTTGTTTTGCAATAACACCAGTTAGGTTAAACTAAAGACAATTGTATCTCTTCTCATACTATTTTCATAAATTAATTTCTCGTTTGATCAGGACATCTATATATCTTGTTCGCTATTGTAAAGTTAGGACACCCTAAGTTTTTGTATGTCTTGTTTTTTAACTCAATGTATAAAGCATCAAAAAAAAAAAAATATTGAAATGATAACTGAATGAATTGAAAATGACATACCTTGCAACTTCAGCTCGCCTTTTAGCTTGCTCGGCAATCTCTGAAAGTTCTCGGTAACTGCTTTTGTCAGAGAAGAGGTTAGCATTTTCCGGAGTTTGGAGACCGTGCAGTGTTCTCTGTGCCATAGCCCATTGAGCTTCCCTTTCTTCCCTGCCATAGTCCTTCTTGGTGGTGAAGGCAATCTGAAATTTCATAGGAGCAGACTTAGAAAGAAATGTTGAGAGAGAGAGAGAGAGAGAGAGGTGGAACGGCTAATGTACAGTTCATAATAATGATTGATACCTTCTTCTCAAGGAGGTTATCCCAAGCCTTTCCGCTTAGAATGTAGCGGATGAAGAATTTGAACAAGTCAAGAGGGGCAAATGTCACAAAGCTGTAAAGCCAAATGACACCGGCCCATCCCCAGCCTATTCCTTCTATCCGTGCAAACCCCCACTTGGGATAAACAGCTATAAGGGTTGCAACCTGTGAGAAGCAAATGTTTGGTTTAGTCATCAGGATGAACAAATTAGAATTAGATTTTTCATGAAGAACATGGCATAGCCAGTGAGTGGTTTTTGTAAGTTTGTTCACTTTGGTCTTTTCCAAATCCAACTTAAGTCATTCAAATGAAGAGAGAACAATATCCAGAGACAAAGGAAAGGTCAAAATGCAGGAGTATAGTGTCTTACCAGCTGAGCACCAACAAATGCGAAGACCAAGAGAAGTCCGGGCCGTTCAACAAAACACCAACTACGTGATCGAGTAACAAATATAAGAGCCTGACTAATTATACTAACTTGCAGATATAAAGCAGACATCATCTCGTCAATGCTATGCCTCAATGATCTAACTTTGAACTTATCCTGCAAAGGCATGACATGAAGCTGGCATCAGATGTATGATCATATCTGCAGTGATTCATTGGAAACAGAGAACATAATGTAATTAATTACAAAGATCAAGAATATACTAAGTGAGGTTTCAATTCAGCAATTCTGCATAAGTGCAAGCAGAATGAGCTATCCCAAACATTGTTCTGCCTGAGATTTCTGTGTTGCAGGAAAAGAGAACAAACAGTGCTCACCGGGAAGAAGTCTGTGTCTCTCATGGCCCAGAAGAATATGACAGTCATCAATGCCAAATAACCACCAAACACAATGCCGGTAGCAAATATCTCTCTCAACTTCCAACTATCAGGCATTGGCGATGGCTTCACACGGTCCTTTGAGATCGTCATAATTGTACCTGCAATTAGGAAATCATGATGGAGAAATCCAAAGGCAAGAACATGCAAAAGAAGCTGTTTAACAAAAGAGCTCACCATCATTAAGGATAGCAATGATCAAAACCATGAAGGGTGAGAAATCGAATTTCCAAATCAATGCAATAAGCATAAAACCGACCTACAGAGATTGAAGGGAAATTAGAATCATGGAACTGAATGAAAAATCATGAACAAAAAGTCAGACATTTATATTGAAGGCAAGTCAATTTAGAACTTACAACAATCCGAATAGTGATGGAGACAGCATAAATCTACATCAAAACAAGATCAAGAGCTAAACCAAAATGACATCGGAAGCAAGGAATTATAACAGCAGTCATAAGCACCTACCGTGTAGTTTTTCATCCTCTGGAAAATAGCTCTGCTGGTAAGAACAGCACTGATGATGACACTAAGCCCAGGCTGGGTAAGGACAATGTCAGAAGCACTTCTAGCGGCATCTGTGGCATCAGAAACAGCAATTCCTATGTCTGCCTTCTTTAAAGCAGGAGCATCATTAACTCCATCTCCAGTCATCCCACATATGTGCTTTCTCTCCTTCAGTTTCTTCACAATTTCATATTTGTGTTCTATTTCATAAACGAAAGTTAAAGTCAATTGTACATTATACTACTAAAAGCTATGACAATTTGATAACAAAAGAAAATTTCGCTAACCTGGAAAAACTCCAGCAAATCCATCAGCCGTCTCAATTAGTTCATCTACAGGAAGTTCAGCAATAGATTCATCCTTGTTTTGGCCAAGCAAGTAAGAGGCAGGATACATGTTGGTTCCCATTCCAAGTCTTCGGCCAGTTTCCTTGGCGATTGCAAGCTGGTCACCTGGATTGAACATAACAACATTAGGAATAAATGAAAACCACAGTATCAACATACAAATGACAAGGACTGATCCAACTTGCCAGTGATCATCTTCACGTTGACACCAAGATAGAGTGCCCTGCGAATAGTTTCAGCACTGTCATGCCTTGGAGGATCAAACAGAGGCAACAAGCCGACAAATTGCCATGGCCCTCCAGCACGATCCTTGGACTTCTCCGGGACTTCCTGTAGGACAGAAAACAAAGTTCCATGAGGAAGGAGCGGTACCACAGAACTGCCAAGAACAAGAAGAGAAACCTGTCTTGCAACAGCTAGTGAGCGAAGCCCGCGTTCAGCAAACTTGTCGATGACAGAGTGGACCTTGTTGCGGATATCTTCGTTGCAATTGCAGAGGTTCAAAATCTATTCCCGGTGAGGAAACAATTTATGACACCCCTTAGTGATGCATACAAATTCAACAACTAGAACGAGAGAAATGTGACGATAAAGGAAAGAACTGTACCTGCTCAGGAGCACCTTTACTTACACGATGCCAGTTTCCATCAAGGTCAATGTAGGTAAGAGCAGTTCTCTTGTCGACAGGGTTGAATGGGAGAAAATGTACCTCTGTTATCCCAGCTCTCGCCTATGCATGACACATGAGACGTAGTATTCAACCTTTATGAAGCTCCATGATCAATAGGGTGCTTGTAAATATGAAAAGATACCTCCTTTGGGTCGCCAAGCGTTCTGATCATAGCAGCGTCGATGGCGTCTTGGTTCTCGATCCGCGATGCTCTTGCGGCAAGTAGCACCACATGCTCCTTATCCACGTCCCTCACGAAAACCTCGATCAGGTTCTTGTCGACGCTTAACTTGTTCAGAGTCAGCGTCCCAGTTTTGTCGCTGCAGAGGACGTCCATGCCAGCCATCTCCTCGATGGCTGTCATCCGCTTGGTGATCGCGCCCTGCTGAGAGAGCCGGTGTGAGCCAATCGCCATGGTCACCGACAGGACGGTGGGCATGGCGATGGGGATCCCTCCTATCAGGAGGACCAGCAGGTTGTCGATGCCGTCCCTGTACTTCCGGTGCTGGATCGGGTACATGACGACGACCTCGATGACAATGCCGACGGCGATGGAGCAGATGCAGAAGTTCCCGATGGCGGCGAGGACTTTCTGGAAGTGTCCCACCTCGTTGGTGCTCTCCACGAGGTGGGCGGCCTTCCCCAAGAAGGTGTGGACGCCGGTGGCGATGACGACCGCCTCGATCTCACCCTGCTTGCAGGTGGAGCCTGAGAAGACTTCCTCCCCGGGGAACTTTGTGATGGGGATGGATTCCCCGGTAAGTGAGGACTGGTCAATCTTCAGCGGGTCACCCTCGAGAAGCCGCGCGTCGGCAGGGACTATGTCTCCCAGCTTGATGCTTATGATGTCGCCGGGCACAAGAATCGCCGCGTCCTGCTCGCTCCAGTGGCCATCTCTGAGCACCTGTCGCTCATCAGACGAGACAACCACGTATAAGTAGAGGTGTGGGGAACGGAACAATCTTGGGACTACGAGACCAGTTTCTTGCCTTCGTTTTCGGAGCAAGACCAGCCATGAGGGCGGCGGCGGCGTTCCCAGCGTTGTTCTCTTCGATGAAGCTGATGGTGGAGTTGATCAAGAGAAGCACGATGATGCCGACGAAGTCCTGCCAGTCCGGTGGCTGCCCCCCACCGTTGGCGAGGGCGATGGCCATGATCGCGGCCATTTCCATAACCCACGAGAGGGGGTTCCACATGAAGCCCAGAAATTTGAGGACTTTGCTCTCCTGCCGTGCAGAATCGTCACAGCAGACAGTCCAGATGCAAGGAATCGAAAGAAAGAATGCGGAACGGAAACGGATTGCAAAAGAAGCAGGAGAAGAGGACCTTTTTCTCCTCGAGCTTGTTGGGGCCAAAGATCTGGAGCCGCTTGTCTCCTTCCCCCGTGGTCAGCCCATCTTTGGTACATTTCAGCTGCTCGAACACCTCCTCGATCGGCACCCGCTCCTGCAACCACAAGCCAACAAGCCATCGTCGTCAGAATGGTGATGGCGACGGCGACAGTGGCATCTCGGGAGATTCTCGTGATAGCGTCGCGTGAATCAACCGCGAAAAGCTATTCAATTTCCTCGTGAATTTTCTGAAGCGAAAGAACAGCAGCCACCACATGTCCTCTCCCGCGCCAACCAAACACCGCCGCGCAAAAAAGAGACACCTTTCCTTTATCCTTGTCTCATGTTTTGCCGCACAAATCACAGGGGGATAAATGGAGCGGTCGATCACGGTTTCTCCGGGGGCCAAAAAAATCTCCGGAACTCTACGGAGGATTTTGGGGTCTTCCCAGGCAACGAGGAACGTGAACGGCCGAAAGACCACCACCAAGGAAGTGCTCAAGAACTACGTTATGGATCTCAAAGTAATGATCACGAGAATAAAGGGAAAAGACTTAAAAGATAATCTCTGTTTGTGGAACTCGAACTAAAGAATGATTTCAGAGATTAAAGGTAAAATCCTAGAGAATAATGCTTGTATTGGCTGCCTTCCCTGTCTCACACTCCTTCCTTTTCATGAGAATAAAGAAAAGATGAATAACCAGATCAAAAAGAAAAATGAAGTGGAATCAATTGAATCTTTTGTTCCCAGTAATACACTTTATGTAAACATTAGATGCATAAAAAAGATTCAATGTTGATTCAGAAAACACTATCTTTAATCGCTCATAAACTACTAATGCTTCCAGGTTAGCAATTTGGAGAGCCCAAAACATCAACAAAAGCAAAGCAGCAAGATCAAAGCAACCAAGTAGGGTAGTAATAGAAACGTGGGATTTGGAGTCGCTCACCAGATCAACCGTCTCGTTCTTGATCGCCTCCAAGCTGATGTTCCCGTCCATCTCTCCCACCCCTCGAGGGGCCGCTCGCTACCAGCAAACCCTAGAGAAGAAGCAGAGAAGTCGCCGATCTCTCCAACTCTCTCGCGCCCGCGCGAGGAAGAAGGTACGGAGTCCGAGAGGAGAGGGGGACGACGCTCGGCACCGCCTTTTATAGCAGGCTGCCTACCAAACGGGTCCCGCCGCCGCAACCTTCCTCGACCTGATGACGTGTCGGGGCTTCTTCATTCTCGCCTATCACAAGGAAGGCAGGGTCCTCCTTCTTTGCCCCCAGTTCAACCAGCCAAGCATGGGTCCCAGGTTAGGATAAGTTCAAGGTGCCACAGGCGATGGACCATTACGCCAACGCTGCCTGAGGACAACAGATGATCAAAGCTTTTCCTCGAGCGCGTGAAGCTTTTGCACAGATGAGCATCGCGTGAAGCTTTTGCACAGGAAACCACGTGGCCTTTGACAGGCGTCGGATATTCCCCGTTCCGCGACCCATCACCGCAAGATTACTTGTGCGACGGTACACGGATCTGTTCCTCCCGGATCTCCTCGATCCACAGGAGCCACACCCTTTTGCATCAAGAAACGTGTGAAACAACGTGTCGAGAGTAGAAAAGATCTCGTCTCTGTTATCATCTTATACACCGAGATTGGCTGTGGACGACGGGATTCCGAGGGAAAGTATATCCCACGGCGGATTCTTGGAGTAAGGTGTGGGGAAAGGTATCTGGGAATCCAAAGATTCTTCTGACAGGGAAATCAAAGCCCCCCAAAAAATGTTTGGTAAAGATGATTAGTGATTAAATTATATGTCGAATTGATGGAAGAAAATAAATCAATTATAAATGTCAACAGAGTCCGCTAATCTAAAATTCAAAGACACGACCGTTGAAGAGACCTCCATATATAGATTTCAAGATACGAGAGTCCGACACTATCGCAACAGCACGACAGAATGCACTACAGAAGCAAACATATCCCTACCTCTCATATAAGCCCAAGCGTTCGACGTGGGAAGCAGAAGGTAGTGTAAGGCAGCAATGGAGAACGGCAGCAGCAGCTACAGGCGACACAACCCGTCTCCTGCACTCGTCTCCACTGGCTGCTCGGGGTTCAAGTCTTACCTCTCCCTCTGCCGACCACCCCCCGCCCATCGCCAGCCGCCATCGCTCGACGCGCACCCGCAACCGCCTGCGCGCGAGCCGTCCCTCTGTGGCGACGGGGAAGCAGCAGCTCAAGCCTACTGGAGGAGAGCGCGGCAGCTGGAGCAGGAGCTGCGGAAGCTCGACATGTGGCTGAGCACGGAGAAACGGCTGACGGTGTGCCTGAAGAACTCCCCCGCGGTGAAGACAGAGAACGGTCGCGCGGAGATGGCGAGGTTGGCGGACGGCAGCTACGTGCATGAATGAGATCAGGAGAATAGGCCGGCCGTGGGGGAGCTTGGTCATGCAAGTTTCGACGCCATTGATCGAGGAGAACGCTACGACTGCAGCGGAGGTGATCCAATTCCTCCTTGTATAGCGTTCGTGGAATACATCCAATGAGTTGCAGATCGAGCAGGTTGTGTGTGGGATGGCGTCCTTGCGAAGAGGGGATCTGTGGAAGTGCCTGCATGAGTCGATGTCAATGAGCAACTTAAGCGGGCATCAACAGGGCCAGATCAAGGGTAAGAAGGTTATAATGGGAAGCGAGGACCATTTCGTGGAGGCGGTGCTGCTGGATTCGATGGAGAACATGGAAGGGTTGGCCTTGGAGGGGCTTCGCATCCAGACGGGCACAAACGGCGGAAGAGCCGGCGAGGTGGCGGAGAAGAAGGGGAAGGCAGCGACGAAGAAGGACGGGATGGTTCTGGTGATGATGATTCAGATGAGAGATCCGAAGGAGAACTACGAGGCCGTCGGCGAGCCCATGATCGGATTCATATGGAGTGCGGCGGTGGGGAGCCGAAGGTTCGATGTCTAAGGCGTGCAAGTCGCAGGGATGAAGCCGTCGATGCGAGCAGGGAGTGACGGCAGAGGCTTCATATGGAGTGCTTCGTTGAGAGGTTGCGAGCGGTCGTCGAGCGGTTGCTGCCTGCAGTATGTGAGACATCCGAATAGATTTTTAGCATGACAAACGCGATATATCGTTGCTTGTCTTTTTTTCCTTAACATTTTGATTCATTTCACGAGTGAATTCTTTATTCGGTACATAACTTCCAACACTCCATTACTTAGCAGTACTGCATTACATATACAATCAAGATTTGCTATGAGAAATGCGAACATAAAGGAACCTAATAAGAAGCATTGGAAAGCCAGTACCATCAAGCAAGAATAAATCTTCTGACCATTTCATCAAATTTCGTGGAGAGAACAATTCCAAACAGTTGAAATAATGGTTCTGTACTTCTGTAGTTTCCAAGCATACAGAAATGAGCCAAAATATTTAATTATAACTTCAAATCGAGTGCCACTACAGTAAACAAGACTGCTTTAGACTTGTCAAGCAGCAATAGACTGAGCTACATTGGTGGATTCAGTGGGGTATTTTGAGTCCTCATGATTTGTCGATTTCGGATATATCACAGAGTATCGATACCACACAATATTTGTTTAATGTTTTAGGCCATCCCAGCTGCTTGGAGATAACTGGAAGATCTAGGTAAAGGTAAGATTAGCTTTTCACCGCCATCAGCTTACCATGGTTTCTTGAGCATTTACACCTCCTAGGATGACAATAACAGCATGATTAGTGCTTTATATTATGGTAGCCATCAAAATTAAAGGAAAAAAAAAGAATTTAATGAAGAAACATAATTGCCACTCATGAAAAAAGATGAATTTAATAGTTTGGAATTTTGTATAAAGTTCCTGGAATGTATATGCCCATGTAGTTGAATGGTGATGAGTGCGTTAATTCACTGATGCCAGAATTCGTAGTGGTTTCTTCTGCGAAGATATTATCGAACAGTCATTGCTATACACAGCTTTGGAATCCACAGAGCAAAATTCAAGATGCAAAAAGCTTTGCCACCATAAAAAATAGGTTAGGAGATCTGTCATGGGCAACGACATTGAACAATCATTCACTATATACGCACACCTTGATGCATATCCAAGTAGTGCTGTCAACATTCTGTGTTTAAACTCTAGCATTCTTGTCAATGTATAAAAGATAGATGGCCTGATTCGATACATAGATGTTCCAACAAGGATCTTGGCATTAGGTGCTTCCCATAAATAACTCAAGGTCGTGCTAATTCAAATCAATGGATTGATGACCTATAGAATCCAAATAACATGAACAAAAAGAAATTTATACAGCAAGCCTCCAGCTAGCTGGATCTTCTATTTCCTTGTTACATAAGCAAAGTGATATTTAACTTAATTTGTTCTTTTAAAAACACACAAAAATTGAGCCAACAAAAATAATAGTTTAGCTTAACTAGTATTTACATGATATTTTGGTTAGTTGTCTAAAATAGACAATTCATCACAGTACAATATAGTCAGTATTCACTCCAGAAATATGTTTTCTAGAATTAATTTCAACAATTCACTGTTAGATATGAACTACACCAATCTCATGCATAAGTTATGAGTTAAGCATGATCCATATTGTTTATTGTTAACATTGTTTTGATTGATGAAAGCCAAGTAAAGAAATAAAGACAAAAGTCAGAATTAAATTTTTAAGCGAAAGAGGACTGAAATCAAATATGTGAAAAGCAAGTTAGATTTAAATTTAAATATATGCACAACAAGTAAAGACACATCAACAGAAGGCATCAGCAAGAAAACATGAGCAATAGAAATATAAATCTAAATATACTAATTCTGTGCACCTCGGCAGATTTTGAAAGGATCACCTCCCTCTCAGCATCAAACTGGCTGCTCAATCTCCTAAAGAGAAAGAAACATAAACATGAAAGCAGCCATAGATAAATGTGACAAAAATGAGTTATTGGGAATTACCTTGGCTTGTCATTTTTTGCAAAATGCTTTGACATTATTGAAGCCTGCATTAAAATACAAATGGAGGTCACCATACTCCTAGCTACAACAAACTTCAATAATATTAGGCAAATTTAAATAAATTGTAGATTTAGATAATAAAACATTCTACTTTGAAAAACCATAAAGTCGTGTATCCCTTATTACAGCATATGGTACCTACAAGCTCTAAAGGTCAAACGCAAATTCCTTTTGGGCATGTTGTTGACTGATGTTAGCCCAATGATTGTCAGTCAGTATGTCAAGCAAACAATTAATTCATGTTATTTTAAAAGCAACAGGATACTTTCAAAGCATAAGCTTTTCTGCAGTTGAGAAGCAGATAAAACAGAAGCATATAAAATTACAGTACAAATCTTCTTTCCTACATAATACTTTAGGCATAATGTAGGGTCAAATCATTCCATGAAATTCAGTAAAACTAAAGATTTACTGATCTACAATTAGCAATCAAGACATCTGTATGACGCTTGAAAGTATATTTTAACCTGCTCTTGAATAATGCTTCTAGCTTCAACAAGTTGAGCTTCAAGCTCGAGTTCCCTTTCAGTTGCTTCACAGGTCACCTCCGCTCCTTTTTGTGCATCCTGCAACTGTGACATCCTTGCCTGTAACAAGAAAAAAGAGACAGAATAAATAAAAAAATAAAAAAAGCTAATATATCAACTTGAGCATCTAATTGTCCAGGAATGAAACAAAGAAAACAAAGGGAACAGACATCATGTGCTATGATGAGATCCAGTGAACCATACTTTTATTGAAGCCATCTTAGTCCGCAAACTCTCTTCTATCTGATCTCTGGCCATGTGAAAAGGTAGATCAAAGACATCCTGCCAAAAAACATCAAATAACAAAGTTACTTAAGAGAAAACCTACTTTTCTCCCTCGGTTCCTTCCTCCGCCAACTGTAACAATATTGCAAGTTAAGAAAGAAAGACAATGATCACCCTACCATTCTGCCGCCTAATGGGGATTGAGGAGATCCTGCATCCTCTTTTTCATTTACAGCGGAAGTTTGTTGTGGTAGACCATTTGGAGCATTCAGAAAGTCACGCATATCCATCTAAAGAAAAGTTCAAATAGGCAGTCATTTTTGTCTCAGTTCTGTCAAATAGGGATCAGAAAGAGTAGTACATTTCAATGATGATTTTGGAATTATGGTTCAAATACCACTATGACACTTCAAAATACAAGGAAACCCACTTAAAAGATAATTTATTTGACTAAGATGAATTAGTGTTTCAAAAAAAAAAAACTATCAAAGAAAAACATGGCAACTTGAAATGATCCGTTACGTCATGCTCATGGATTGCAATCTCAAACCAGCTGGTATGGGCATCTGCAACAGTCTGTGTGGACCAGGTCAGATCACTCTGTACCAGACAAGTTTACATCAGATTGCATATACAAGTCTATAAATGGTTGCTTTAGTAACATTTGATTAACTCTTTAATAGATTTGGACCAGTCCAGGATTATCTATGTTTCTTGAGGATCAGTCAGGATTCGAGATGATGATCACGGGTTACAAATCTTGACCTTCTCTTGTAAAAAAAAAAACCTAGATCTCCATGGTGCTGAAAGGAAAGAAGAAGGGGAAGACAGCAAAGCCATCCTGTATATGATGCTAGAGGAGTGAAAAAAGAAGGAAGAATACATAGCCCTCAGGTAATTTTATTTTGCCCTGTTTATTTCTTGGTTTCTCCCTTCTTTTTTTCTTCACTGACTTGGACCAGCCGTCATCGGTGCATGCACACACACACACCTATATATATATATATACACATACATATAGTGTGTGTGTGTGTGCATGTATAGACACAAACTCTAAATGCTTAAACACTCTCAATCAAACAGACAATAATCTTATTGTTACAATTTTTAACCTGCATAGAACGTAACAAAGCCCGCAGATCAGAATTCTCTGCCATCAGCTCTTTCTTCTTCACCTCATATGCATCAACCTATAGGTGGTAATCAGAGTGTTCAAATACGAACAGCATGAAACACTTAAACAATTCTTTATAAAAACAACATATTTATGTACATGTGTAAATCAGTGTTTGAGATTTTCCTTACTATCATCTTATAGAAGTCACTGTCAGCCTTCTTACCATTCCATGTCCCACGCTGACGCCCTTCTTTCTGTAACAATGATATTAAGTTCCTTTACATGAGGCAAGTTACATAAGGTGGCACTATTTCAAATGATCGGAAACAGCACAATGGTATCAAAGGAAAAGTGAACTATACATTGTGGATACTGGATCGAGAAAGGTTTGACATTTAAATCATCTGGCTGGGAGCTAACAATGAATTTTTAGAAAAGATTGGGTATCTTATGCCAACAGAGCAGGGTGAATACTGACATCACATATCACATATCTTTAAACTATTATATACCTGCAATAGATTCATAATTTCCATTCCTGACCGAGACTCCTTCTTTTTCTCCATCAACACTTGGTTTAGTCTCTCCTACAAAAAACAAAGCAACAGTCCAAGGCTGAGAAGATGCATTTGGATATATCAATGTGATTAATAATACACTTGCAGAAAAAGAGAAAAAAGGAAAAGAAATCAGTACAATGATAATCATTACCTGCAGCTTTATGTATTCCTTTTCCTTCTTTTTCATTTCATGTATTTGTTGTGTGCGCACTTGCTTATGAAAGAAAAGGGAGTGATAGATGTCATGGTTGTCCAGCACAAGTGAAAAGAAGACAAAATTAAATATTGTGCATGTTAAGATAAAAACATCATTCCCTGAACTAGATGAAAAAGAATAGACAAAACATTGTCCAAAGGTAATAACACCTGATTTCCAATGACCATCTTTTGGAACTCATCGCGTTCCTGCTGCAACTTTTCAATCTGAGCTTTCAAATTTGCTGTGTTTTTAGCCTCCTAATAATGGAAAATGACAGATCATTGATAAGACAATGGCTAAAAGAATCGGGAGCTCAATCACATTTGAAAGGTGATATTTAAAAAAAAATTTCACAAACCGTTCTTGTCAAAGTGGCTAACTCTCGATCTTTTGCAGTTAATTGTGCCTCAAGCCTTTCAACTTTTGCCTCTAATCTCGAAATATCAGATTGCAACCTGCAGCACAGAATAATAAATTATGGAACCTTAGGAATAGCTCATAAAATATTTTTGAACAACTAAATAAACATTCTTTTGAGAAAAGAACAGAGAGCCACCTCACAGTAATTTCTTGGAGCAATGAGTAAATTACCGTATCATGGTAAGATCAAAGCAAACAAAGAAGACCATATAAGAATGCAGACACTTGGCAGAAAATGTTAATTCTTTTGGACATTCAATATAACAGAATGCGTCAAAAGAAAGAATACTAAACCCAGCATGAGACTGAAACTGAGATTGGAGAGCAACAAAAGTGAACAGCATTATAGCTATACAGCGACATCTTGACAATTACATTCAACTAAGAAAGAAATAATCAAAGATAAAAGTTATCATCCATTGGACAAATCAAGTAAAATTCAAGCACCCAAGGCCACACATACTTGACACCATGCAGGATTCCTTTTAGTCTTTTCAAATTCTACGTTCACAGATAGAAATCTTAATTTGAACTAACAATGAAATTGGTACCTAAATGCCAAACCGCACACATTCCAGTTTGTAGTAGCTCATAAAATGGTAAAAAAAAAACAGAAACAAGAACCGTTCTTTGTGAACTCATCACTAAGTATTAAAAGGAACACTTCACTGCGAAATCAAATAAAAACAAGAAAAGAAAACAAATTCACCTTTGCCTTTGATCGTTGGAGGCCTCCCTGAACTCGATGTCCCGCTGTCTCTGTTGAAGCAGAGAATAAATACAGTTGCAGGTCCTCGCGATCGAGACCTGGCACCGACATTTCCTTCAAATCATATAAATCGAGCAAATAGACTAACGACGTATAAACAAAAATCGGAAATTATGCAAGTAGGTGAAGAAAGTCGAATGGAAGGAAACCGCACGGGATCTGCGGCAAAGAGATCGAGGGAAGCCGGGAATCCAAACGTCACCAGCGTCTGATTGAGGTACTTGGAACAATGCTCCAGGTTCCCAGCGTCCGCGAAGGCGTACTCCCTGCAAGACGGAATCATAACCCTAGGTGAAGCTATCAAGAGAGCAAATGGGCTCCGGCCGCTCCAGGGGGGCGATCGCCTCACCGGATCCCGAATGGGGGCGTTACAGATGTCTGCATTGGGGGAAATATTAATCATAAATGCCATTAGAAGAAGAAAGCGAAGGAGGAGAAAGGGGATCTCGCATGGATTTTACCCCGATATCGAACTCGGAGTGACCCCCCGCCATGGTGGAACTCGGGAGCTGCTTCTTCTCGTCGGGAAGAGGGCGAGGCGGAGGGATTTGGACTCCGATCTCGTCGCCGCTGTCCCCAAATTTCAAATTGGGTTGAGAGTCGAAAGCGACGGGGGACGAATGTTAAACAAGGCACGACTCTAACGTGCGCCGGTCCAAAAGTAGGGGAGGAAGCGGACTCTGTACGAGGGAGGACGCTAACGTGCGCCGCGGGGCATGCTCTGCACTCTCGAGGAAGTCGAGAATCGTGGCAAAACCGGGAAACGCAGAGCCGCGGAGAACCAACGACGCTAACGTGCGCCGCAGGCCGTGCATTGCGGTCGAGAGGAAACGAGATCGGTCCCGAAACGGGGAGATGTGGAGTTGCAGAGGACCCGCGCGGGCGCCGGAGCGGAGTCGGGTTTCGGATCTCCTCATCCCTCGTTGATTTCTTGGGGTGAGCAATTCAATCTCGGATCCGGATCCATGTGCGGATCCGTTTCTCGGAGTCAGCGGTGGCCCCTTCTCCGGAGTAACGAAACAGGGTGGTTTAACGGTTGCTGTAGGCAGTCTCACGCTGCGTTGAGATTGGTGCTTCTGGTTGATGCGGCGGAATTGCATTGTCGTTGAGATGGGTGCTTTCCACGTCAATTTCCGCTAACGCAAAAATAATAATAACGAGAATTGTCTTTTATGTTATGATTTAATATTGAACAATAAAAAGAAATATGATCCGGAAGAAAAAGTCAAACTTCTTCCTTCGATCCGTAATGAAATCACGCACTCGACACTCCCCCTTCTTCCTCTCCTATCCTCCAATCTGAACCGTTCCCTCCCTTTTTGGTTGGGACACAGCCACCCAAATATAGGCGGTAAACGGTTCAACCTTTCTCAACCCTCGTCGTGTCTATATCTATCAGCCCGCGTGCTCTTCCACGCTCTCCGACACTGCGCACTGTGTATGACCCGACCGTGGCCATGGCTTCCACAGCATCCGTCTCCTTCCTACTGCTGCACTTCCTCCTCCTCGTCCCATCTGCCATCGCCTTCGACGTCACGCGTCTCCTCGCGCAGTTTTCAGACTTCTCAACCTTCAACGATCTCCTCATCCGGACTCAGCTGTCCGCCGACATCAGCACCCGGAAAAGCGTCACCATCCTCGCCGTCCAGAACGGCGCCTTGTCCTCCGAGTCCGGCCAACCCGACGAGGTCATCAAGAAGATCATCGCCCTCCATGTGGTCCTCGACTACTTAGACAGTGAGAAGCTCCACCAGCTGTCGTCCCACACCGCCATCCTCACGACGATGTTGCAGGCCTCCGGACGAGCCTCCGGCCTCAGCGGGTTCCTCAACGTCACCGACTTGAAGAACGGGCAGGTCGCGTTCGGCTCCGCGGTGCCGGGCTCGCCCCTGAGCTCCTACTTCGTGAGGGTCATCTTGACGCACCCTTATGACATCTCCGTGGTTCAGATCAGCGGCCTCATCGTTCCTCCTGGGATCAGAGATGGGAGCTCAAACAACAGCAGCGCACCGACGCCGTCTTCGATGCCGCCTGTGGCGCGCAAGGTGGCACCTACGCGGCCGCCCGCTGCGGCTCCGAGGAAGGCGCCGCCTGCTCCATCGACGTGGCCGTCGAAAGCGCCGCCCCCTGGTGCCTCCCCGTCGCACGCGCCAACGCAGGCGCCGCAAGCTGCAGCGCCGTCGAACGCACCGAAGTTGGCGCCGCATGTTGCAGTCCCGCCGTCGAACGTGCTGCCAATCCCAATCCCCCGCCGCCGCGCGCCGTCGCAATCTCCGATACCGTCGGCGGGGCCGAAGGTTGCACCTAGGCGGCCACCCACTCTGGCACCAAGGACGGGCCTGCTCCGGCAAGTTGGCCGTCATGGTGTTGCCCCTGGTGCGTCTCGTCGAATCCACGTGGCCGTCAATGGTGTTGCCCCCTGGTGCGTCTCCGTCGAATCCATCAAGGTCGAAGGCGCCTACTCCAGCGAGGTGGCCTTCGATGGTGTTGCCCCCTGGTGCGTCTCCATCGAATCCACCAAGGTCGAAGGCGCCTGCTCCAGCGAGGTGGCCGTCAATGGTGTTGCCCCCTGGTGCGTCTCCATCGAATCCACCAAGGTCGAAGGCGCCTGCTCCAGCGAGGTGGCCGTCGATGGTGTTGCCCCCTGGTGCGTCTCCATCGAATCCACCAAGGTCGAAGGCGCCTGCTGCGGCACCGTCGAACATGGCGCCGGCTTCCTCGGACGGCGCGCCCGGTGGCCCCATGCCGAGTTCACCGGCCTCTGACGCGCCTGAAGTGTCTCCGCCTGCTCCAGTTGGCGGAGGCACACCACCGGCGGGATCTCCATCGGATGCTGGTGGTGTCGCCGGGCCGGATGCTGGGAGCGGAGAAAGTCCGGCATCCCATGGCATGGCCGTGGTGCCCAGCGTTGCTGTTGCCATGGGCGCCGTCCTCTTGGCTGTCCTTTCAACGATTCGTAGAAGCTAATAGGAAGGACTTCTCTTGCATGTCTTGTTCTTGGATTCGACGGGCCATGCATTGGCCCGATGGTCAACCGCCAAACACAAGTCTTCGTGTGGAAGACACTTAGTTTGTTTGATGCAAATGACGAGACATGGATTACCTGCAGGTAGAATAATAATAGATTGGATTTTCACTGCCAAACCGAAGGTTATACAGTCTCTGATTCTTTTCTCTTCTGAGAAGATTAAAATACTCTAAAAAATAAACAGAAAATAACTGTCATCAAGAACATTTCAATCATTGTGGATCAACAACGATCCAATTATTTCCAATTTTGGGAAAGAATTCGTGCGTTGAACAGGAAACATCAATGCAGTAGTCAGTAGATAGAAACTTAGAAGGTCAAGAATCATAATGTACATGAGTTGTCACATGGCAACATAGTCAGTTTCAACAAGCAAATCAAATTCCAAACTTCAACAATCTGAATCATCCTATATATATATATATTTATATATAGTTGACATGCAGGACCAACTAACAAGCAAACAAGTTCACAACGTGTAGCCCTTGCCGACGATGACAACAAAGGACTTGAGCTAGTCTTCGAGCTCAACAAGCTGCGCAGCTCTTCTCTCGGCGGCCTTCTTACGGACAAAGATTCCCCACCTCATAGCTGCCTTGATTTTCAGCCACCCAACAACAGCTTTACCAGATGTACGGCTTCGGTCATCATCGAAGTTGAAGGCAGGACATGGTGAGGGCATGTACGATGGGAAGGCATATCCATCATCATGAAGGCCAGTGGGTGCTCCCCCCATGGTGAAGACCCGAAGCAGATGCTGCATGTCCTCGTGCTCGAGCAATTCATGGCTTCGCAAGCGAATCTCGTCCTCCGAGAAGAAGTCATCTATGCCGCGGCTATCCCGTTGGCGGGACCAGTCGTCGTAGGTGCTCAGGTCTGGTTGCTGTACAGTGTGGCCCAATGACTGAAATTCCATGCTTGCCTGCTGTGGTGGGGCTGGTGCCAGACTTGTGCCATCAGTTCTTGTGAATTGGGTCTGATGTGTGGAGGCAACTAACTGATTCTGTGGAGCAGATGAAGTGCTTTCAGTGGAAATATGGGCATCAGAATCCACATGTTGAGTGAGGTTAGGGAATCTAGCAGATTGCGTTCCGCTATATCCGGCAGATATGGTTCCTCCTGAATAAAAGAAAGTCACAGTTAGACTCCAAGTAAATTCTCTGAAGTTGTCTACAGCTCCAACTAGAAAACAAAAGCCATTATGACGATACTTGTGCTATGGACCGAATTGTCTAGTTGTTGCCCAACTAAATTGTTTTGTTTTCAGACATTCATCCAAAGTAAGGAATAAGAAGGCAACTCCAGGAAGTCACAACTTCATCATATCATATAAATAGAATCTTTCTCAAGTATCTTGAAGTAGGTTTAGGGTTCCCAATTAGCAAACTATCCTGTTCAAGCCTCGTCCTACTTAATTGTTTAAGTAAACAATGCATTGCATAACAAGACTAATAAATACTTCAATCATATCAAAGGTTTCTCACCTCCTGTAGTATTTCCCATTTCAGCTGAATGTTCTGTTGAAGAGGCTGAAGCTTGTGAGTGCATTTGAGAGACTTGCTGATCATATGAAGATGGATAATTTGATGAAGCCAACAGAGATTCCTTTTGCACAGCAGGTGCTTTCTTGCTTTTTGTAAAGTTCAAGAGGGCCCTACCATCATATTCTATCACTTGCATCCAGTTATCATATGCCTTCTTGACCAATGCATCTGCAAAGACCTACAATGGATAAAGGAAACGTGTTCAGCATCAAAGTTTCAATTGAATTACTGGGTAGCCAGGTCAGATGTGCATATAGAAGAAGAAAGACCTCCAGGACAGAAGTAGCTAAGTACATATATTTCATCAAACAGACGAAACTACACTTCTCTCATTATTCAACCATGAAATCTGAGTCTACAGAAAAATCCCTTCTTTTTATGCATCAAGTTTGTAATTTTCCTAAGCTAAAAGTAGACAAGGTTTCATTCAAGGAATCAAATATCGAATACTGACCTCTGCTCGATCCGGTATGGTATGTTGGGATGACACATTATACTACATTATCTAAAAGTTTGTTTCAAGTGTTGGTCCTGTTAGCATTCTTCAAAACAATACAGTTATTGCATACTAATTCCAGTTGCTGATAATTGAGCCAACAAACTAGGTGAATGGCTAAGGACTTAAACTACTTGCTTTAGATTGGAAGGTGAAGAGACCATAAGCTGTACAGAGAAGATGTTGTGGGCAATGATTTATTTCAACCTATAATCATAAATTACCCTGCCTAACAATAATTCATCATCTTCTAAACAATAAATATCCAGTGAAGCAATTACAGGATCTATTTTGTTAACAGCAACACAGAGCGCCATGAGATCCCAGGATGTTAAACAAAGCAGGAGCTACTAGAACAGTGGATATGACATGGAAGGCTGTCTATTGGTTGTGTCTATCAAGAATTTATATACCAGTCTGATATTGGTTCCAGTAGCATATGGAAGAAGTATGGTACCACCATATCAGATCATTTACCAACTTATATTGCTCATATCATTGAATAAATATTCAACCATGAGTACTCGATTGGATTAGTAAATACCAACCGCAAACATACCATTTTTGCTGGTATTTAAATCCTTAGTTTCTATCAATGAAAGAACTGAGCAACCAAGTTCAAAGCAGTGGCATTGTGTGAAAAATCAATACAATAAGACTTTTAATGATAACAAAATATTAGATGGAATAATACAAGACAGGTAATCCACAAGAACCCAAATATTTTTAGCTTAACAGCCTGATTTTGCTTCATTCCTACAAGAAAATCTCATATAACATAATTTTGTCAAGATCAGTAGCTTAACTTCCACTGGTGACAACTGTAATCAATAACTGGAACACCACATATTGAAATAGCAAGAAAGAGTATGTGAATACTACTCACCTTCTGACTGTCATTCAGCCCTTCTGCTGAATAGAATTGCCCACTAGCAATTAGGCCACAGAATTCATAGATGTTGTTAAAGATAGCACCAACATTTCTTGTTTCATCTGAGTAGTATATATAATACTTTCCACTTAAGACACAAGTTTTCGCATGCTCCACAAGGCTCTCCCACATCTTATTGGACATACCACTTCCAAGGATCTATAATTGCATTATACGCATGAGAAACAGTACAAAATAAAGAATTTACCAGGAAAACCATACATCAACACATACATTACGCAATTTTTGGGGATCTCTAACAACAAGCCTGAGGAATTCTTCAACTGTGTAAATTCCACACTTGTTCAACCTCTTGTGAAACGAACCATCCTTCCCAATCTTTTCCAATCTCCAAACCTCATCCTTTAAAGCAGGTGGATAGTGCTTCTTGTATACTAAAATGATATGAAAGAGAAAAACTCTGAGAATTAGTAAGGAAAATAATAATAATAACAATGGCAGTAGGGTCAGACTTACATTCTCCTCTGTGATCCTTAACTGTGAATGCTTCTGTCTTGGCTTCCCGTATACGAACACCCTCGCAGTAGCCCGAGGCAATTTTCAGGCCAAGCCTAAATTTTCTACTTCGAATCCAACTAGAATTGTCAGTAAAAGTAAGCTCTCCAAGGGTACCAACTCCATCTTTCAACAAAACCTGCAAGTCCCCTGTCAAAAGTGGTCTTTTTCCTTCACGCTCTTTGACTACATGGCTCTCAAATTCTTCTTCACTCCAATTTTCATCATCTTCATTATTAAAATCACCTTCAAGAACCAACACATCCAGTTTGGCGGATGCCTCAGGTCCTGAGCTTACAACATGGCCAGAGTTTGCATCAAAAAGAACAACATGAATTGCAGCTCCCTGTTCCCCTTCTACTTTTCCACCTGTGAAAAGAGGAAGGGACAGCCTTGTCCGGAAATGTAGCTGTAGATTTCTTCCATCAGGCCCTTCAATCCGTTTTGGTGAATTCCTGCAAATGTAACAAGTAGAAAGATTTATCCCCAAAATATGAAATATTCTTCTTTCATCTTCAGGTATTGTATGTTGTTGGCTGCAGTAGTCTTAACTCTCCAGTGGCATTCATTTAAGACCTTTTTCACCTACATTTTCTGGATTCTAGTAGCTTCCAAACTAGAAAGTTTGGCTAAATTAATTGATGGTCAGATTTGATCTTCAGATCATATCACAACCACTCAAGTGGAAATAATAATCTTTTAGATCATATTTCTTGTTGCAAATTCATAAAAACTAATTTCACAAAACAAAAGTTGCAGGCATATGATAATTCTCTAGGAAACTTCTATACCAAAACTAAATGGAAGTACAGAAAAAGTGAAGAAAGTTGTATCCATGTAATATGAACATTGGTTTCCTATGCTTAGAAAAAAGAGTTCGATGCTAACTAGTTGCAATTTGCAAAGGTTCCATTTGGTAGTGCAGTAGATGGTCTAACAATTTTATACCTTCCACCAATCCTTGCAGGACCAAGCCTTGCCAAAGCTCGCTCCACTTCCTCACTGACCTATTTAAGCATAAGATAACATCAGATTAGCAGACAAACAAGCAAAACAATGTACTTACAGAAATGAGTAAAGATGCAGCATTGTACTTATTAACAGGAAGTGACAGAGTCACAGAAGAACCATGTCCCTTTAAGTGCAGCTGATTAGACATTATCACCATATGTAAGAAAACCAATAGACACTAAGAAAAAATGAAGCCATCAATTTCACATTTTTCCTGCCATTTACTTGTGGGAACTAAATTCACAATTTACTTGGAATCCAAACTGATTGCAAGGAGTAAAAGCTAGAGAACACCGAAAAACAACACGAAGACATCTAAGGTTGATAAAGAAACAACAAATCAAGCAAGAAAGAAAGTGGCAATAGCAAACAAGAGTAGACCTCTCTGGCACAGGACTGAAATAGCCTTTGAATCGATCCAGAATAACATCCCAGTGAAGCAGCATAAACCGCAAAAGGGTCTAAAAATGAAAGAATAGCATGTTCAATTTAATACAATGTCATGAACTAGAACTACTTCCCAGATGAAGTTTAAAAAAATTAAAGTCCACAAAAGGATATTACTGCTAATGTTTATCAGGTAGGTGTTAAGAAACCTCATCTGGAAATTCAGGTGGGATACTAACATCACCTATCTGATGGATATATGATATGCAAACTTCATTACTGTAATGTCCCAGTATCCATGATCCAGAAAGCTCTTGTAATGATGAAAATACTAGTTAAAATTGCCAAATGTAAATGACACAGGTATGGATGCTTTCAAGAAATCTGTCATGAAACAGGATATTTGTCTTACAACTCTACGAAGGATGGGCTCCAATGATGAACAGATTTTCTGCAGGCTATCCACTTTCAAGGCTTCAACAATCACACTGCAAAGTGCAAAGAAAATAAAACTCTGAATAGAACATGAAATACATAAGAAGATAAACAGGCTTTTTTTGTTTCAACTTTGTCCTTAAAGAATAGTATGCTCAAATCATAGATATCAAACAATAAGCCAGAAAATAATTTAGAAATAATGTTTGCATAGGACATATTTATGCAGTGACACATCTCAAAGGCTAGAACTAGGTTTTTTTTATCTTTTTTTCAGCCACTTGCTCCTGCTGTCAGAATCGAAGCTATTCTGATAAGAATAACAGCAAACAATAACACGAGTTTTTCTCTCGATTTCAGGTAGAATATAAATATAAGAAGTGATACAAAACAATAGAATAGCAAAATGTTGAGATCTATACAACATCCAGATACCTAATTCATTGAGGTAGTTAATTTCCTTCTGGATATTACTCCTCAAGTTGATATTTGTGGATAGTAGATATATGAATTTAATTGTGTGCCTAATTAACTTCCAAATGTCACTCCATAAGCCTTTGAGGATAAATGGGTGCCTTGGAAACCCCAGATTAACTGGTGTTTCTAGATAAAATTTCCCACCAGCTGCAGCATACCACAATTTTTTTTCTGCTGCTGCTTTGCAAAATTCCATTCATGCAGATTAAACTCTATAAGACTTTTCTACTATTTTTTAATGACCCGACAAGTCACTTCGAATTAGACAGAAATCAAAGGAACCAGGTAAAGCCATGATTCAACCATCATATGGCAAGAAAAATAAAAGATATCACAAAAAAATTTCCCCAGGGGAAAAAGGGCTAAACCATCTTCCGAGTAAACAAACTCCAAGTAGGTTTCCTTTTGGTTTGAGGTTCTAAGATCTTCACCTCGCAAGAGCCGGGACCTTAGGCCGCTTGGGCTCGGGTTGCAGGTCGTCCCCGTCGCCGGTATCCATCCCCCGCTTCTCCCCCGGCATCGCACTCGTCCCCTGCCGTTCATACCTCCCGGGCCGCTGCATTCCGCGATCCAAACCCTAGATCCCTGAGATCTGAAGCAAACCCCCAAGCCAAAACCGGATCTTTCCTGAACAAGGTAAAAAAGGAGACATCGGGAACTAAAAAAAGCTACGATCTTTGGTACCCGAAGCGGAAGAATCCGTATCTTTCCGGCCAGAAACGGTCCGAAATATCCCAAAAGACAAACAGTCGCCGAGAATCTACGGAGAATCCAAAAAAACGAGGAAAGGCGAGCTACTGCGAACCTTCCCGCTTTCTTCGTGACGAAATCGCGATACCGCCCACCAGGGAGGTCGGAATCAACGGAAGCCACAGAGAGGAGGCGGATTTTGAGCGCCGCAATGGGGCGGCTCCAAGTCCAATTGTTGGGAGTAGAGTCTTGGTTCGTGTTCGCTTAACTTTAATGTGTGTGTCTCCTCTCTCTCTCTCTTCGCGACGGCTAAATATAGATTATATTGGATAAAGAAGGGATATTTTTCCCGTCGTCGAGACGCTGTGTGCTGGATCGCGCTTGGCAGCCCATCCGGGCGTCAGTAGGTAGAAAAGCCGAGGCCCGGGGAAAGCGCGTGGCGGTTCTTAACTGTTCATAATATCTTTTCTCGTCGAGATACCCTCTTTGCCACCTGCTCACTGATTGCGGGATTTGTGGCATCTTCGTGGGTCCCGCATCTCGTCGCTAGGGAGTACCTACGTTGGACGAGTGACCGTTGAAAAGGTGTCACGATGCCTCCGTGGGCCCCACCGGTGCGTTCGAGGCGGGTATCCTGCGGGTAAAGAAGCGGGTCGGTATGGCGAAGTGCTCGTTGCGCCATCACCACATCCGTTAAAAGTTCAAACCCACGGATCGTAATCCCTTTTCTTCTGCGATGACCCGACTTCCTTACCTGCTCACTTATCGCGCGCTTCGTGGCATCTTCGTGGGTCCCACATCCGTCGCTGGGAAAGCAGGTAGGTGGGAAGAGTGACGTCGAGAAGAGATCGCGTTGCCTCAGTGGGCCCCACCCCAGCTTTGAAACGGGTACACGGCGGGTGTACAGAAACGATGTACTGTTTGCGCCATCCCCTAAACCGACGGTTCGTGATCGAACACTATCGAAACGCATCATGTGCGAGCCGTTCGTTGTTTGCAGGCGCACGGCAAGTAAAGCTTTCTTTTTTTGTTGAGCGTGTGTGTATTTTAGGGTATTAATAATTATAAGTTGTTCTAACATAGGAAGCTATTTGAGCATAAATTATATAGCATTATATATAAGCTCAAGATCGTGACCCGCTTGCACTGCGATGGCCAAGAAATAGAAATAGATTAGTAGCATATTGCAGATGAAATATATTAGCAGGAGTGTCAGAGAAGCATGTGGATTTGCACGTGGACTCTGCGATCGTATTGTTATTATTATTCTCTCTGCACGCATTTTGATGGAGGGCTGTGGCTCGTTCACTCACCCATCACCAACTCCAAATAACACTCTTCTTTCCATAAGAGAGTATTTAATTGATTCGGTCGGTGTGTTTCTCTTCATTGCTGTCTTGTGTTCTCATGCTACTTTCAATCGATTCTTTTCAGAGGTTGTATTCGAAGCATTGTATTCATATCGGCAAACTGACCAATGTTTTTGGAATAAGAGTTGAAGAGACTTATAAAAATTTGAATACTTTTCTGATATAGATTTAATAAGTTAATAGATCAATTATCCCGTACTATCTCATATATATATATATATATATATATATATATATATATATATATATATAGAGAGAGAGAGAGAGAGAGAGAGAGAGAGAGAGAGAAAAGAAACTCTTCATCTTCCATTAATCGCTCATTTTTGCAGCGATGTTGATATAATAGTAATATTGCTTCCTTCTGCCTCTTTCAAGAACAGCAGTCCTAATCACAAATCTCAGGTCACAATAGTCTCAGCCTTAATAGCTCTTACAGCAGCAAACAGTCAAAACACCTGTTCATAAGATCCCATATCATGCCACCTTGGATCATACTGCTGAAAGCCTATTTAAATGAACTCAAACAACACAAGATTCTCATTATTTGAACTGGTCCCATGACAACTTCAAGCATCTTGGTTGATGACCTAACTGATGTTTATCCAGGAACTGAGAAGCTAATTCATGATCATGCATGTATCCGAATAATATAGCTTGGAAGCAGTACCAAATGACCAGTTTCACAATTATGATACACATTAATTATGCTACTGTTCTAGCTCAACAAGCTTAGCTTTTCTCCTGTCAGCAGCCTTCTTGCGGATGAAAAGTGCCCATCTTATAGCTGCTGCGATCTTAGTGATCTTAAGCCACCCAACAGCTCTACCGGATGTGCTGTTCTGATAATGGTCTAAGTTGAATTCAGGCGACCACAAAGGCGTGCACGATGAGAAGTCAAATCCACCATGGAGGCTTGTGGAAGCTCCACCCGTGCAGATATCAAGTGAATGAAATATGTCCTCGAACAATGGCTGGCTTATCGAGCGAATAAAATCTGGGAAGTCATCTGTAGAGTGGGCATCCGGTAGAGGCCAGTCATGGTTGATACTTGTATCTGGACGTTGTTCAGTCTGGTTGAATGGCTGAAGACCAATGTTGTCTTCTGTCGAAGCACCTTCTGAACGACGAGGAAAATAAAGCCATAGTCAAGTCTGTAAAGTTGCACACTTCATTTGAAGTCCCCGAAAGGCAGGGAAGAAGTTGAGAGATACATAATAGGCCAAAAAGGGAAATGTTCGGCAGTATTTTGATGCTTAAGTTCAAGGTCAACCAATATGGCAGTAAGCAATTATACTATGAATATTTTAATCATCTGGTACTTGGGTAAATAAATTAGGAGGTGCACTAAGATATTTAAACTTCCTGAATTATTTAGGATAGGATTAGCATTAAGTATGCTAATTGGGAAACTTAACAAGAATAAGTAGTACTTAAGTGACGTTGAAAGGCTCACCTGCTACTGCATCTCTGATAACTGGACACTGCTCTGGATTAGGAATCTGAGAGATTTGCAGATCATATGAAGAAGAACAATCTGCTGAAGGCAACAGAGGTTCTTTTTGTGAAGCAGACACCGTCTCACTTTCTGTAACCTTTAGAAGGTCTTTACCATCATATATGATAACAGCTGCCCAATTGTCATATGCCTTCTTGACCAACTTATCTGCCAAATCCTGAAATGGATAAAGGACATATGCCATCATTCTCTCAGCTTATATTGATAATTAAATTAAATTTTGATGTACTTCTCGTGAAAAAAAAGAAGATAAAAACCAGCAGAACAGGAGGAGCTAATTTATGGCATTTACCTCCATCTAAGAAGGGTATGGTAGCTCATAATTTATTTTAGGGATGTAAAAAACATTGTTTCGTTAAGTCAAAGTTGTCAAACCTCCCTCTAATGGCAAACATCAAGTTTTTATATTTCATTAGTTCCATTTGGCATTTGCTTGGAATGGCCAATTTACATTCATTACCATGAACTATGGAGGATTTACATGTTTATATTTTGCATCTCCAATGAGATTTCAGCAATACTGATTCTTAACATCTATTTCCACTTGTTTAATAAGAGATTATTAATGTGTTAGACAGTGGTCTAAGGACTTGTAGGATCTACCTAAGAGGAAAATGAAACAACCATAAACAACCAGGAGAAAATGTGCAAGCAGAAGATGGCGGTTATATTTCAGCCTATATCAGCTTAAACTAGTCTGCTGAACACTCACTATCCTCTGCAGAATAAATATGTAGCAAACCACAACACCACCATTAAAATATACTTGTTCCTTCAAGGTTTGGGGTGGTTCAGTGCATGAGGCCCCTGCCAAATAGGAGGGTCAATGTATGCAGCCAGTTAAACTCATTTCTCTAAGGCTTAATTAATTTAACGATACATGATCTAGTTTGGCAATATTACTTACAATGTTTTATCAAATGTGAGACTCCAAGGTTTAAATAAACTACTTCAAGAAGTGTAACTCATATGACGTAGAAGACCTAGGATAATTTATAGGTAGATTGGGGAGTTGTGCAAACAAGTTTAAAGCAGCAGCATTTCTGTAACAACCAAAATAGTATCCCTATGAAACAAATTTTTAGCAAACTATTACAAATAGTACATATGATGAAAACGGATAGTCACTGATTTTTCTTCAACCTCACATGAAAATGTCATATACCAGGACACAGATTATTTGAGATTAACATCAGTAGCTGTCATGAACAGTAATTGAAATGCCACAAGCAACGATATATAACAGCAAGATAAGATGTGCAGATACACTTAACCTTCTGATGACCATCAATAAGGCATTCTGTTGAATTGAACTGCCCCCCATCAATTAGGCCACAAAACACATATCTATCATTGAAAACAGCACCAACATTTCTTGTCTCATCCAAATAGCATACATGATATTTTCCACCTAAAAATGAAGTGTTTGCATGCTCCACAAGTTTTCTCCACATCTTATCTGACATACTGCTTCCAAGCATCTAGAATCACATGACGAATGCATTAGACAAAAAGACAAAATAAAAAAGAAAGTACTGGAGAAACCATATGTCAAAACTTACATCACGCAGTCCTTGTGCATCCCTAGCAACAAACTTTAGGAAATCTTCAACAGTTCGAATTCCACTTGTATTCAACTTATTGTGAAATGAACCATCCTTAGCAATGTTTTCCAATCTCCAAATTTCATCTCCTAAAGCAGGAGGATGGTGTTTCTTGTGTACTATAAAAAATTTTTAGGAATAAAAAATATATGTATCCAAATGAAAAATAAATCAACAAAGACAAAGGGTGGCAGGCGTACATTGACCTCTGCGTTCCTTAACCATGAATGCTTCTGTCTTTGCTTCGCGTACATGAGTACCCTTGCAGCAGCCTGCGGCAATCTTCAAGGCAAGCCTGAATGTTCTACTCCGGATCCAACAAGAATTATCAGTAAAGTTAAGCTTTCCAAGGGTACCCACACCTTCTTTCAAAGAAACCTGCAAGTCCCCTGTCAGAAGTGGTCTCTTTCCTTTGCGTTCTTTGACTATATGCCTCTTAAATTCATCTTCGGTCCAACTATCATTATCTTCAAACTTAAAATCACCATCAAGAACTAAAACATCTAATTTTGCAGATGCCTCAGGTCCTGAGTTCACAACATGGCCAGTGTTTGCATCAACCAAAACTATATGAATAAGTGCTCCATCCTCCCCTTCTATTTCTCCTCCAGTAATAATAGGAAGGGATAGCCTAGTGGTGAAATGGAGCTGCAGATTTCTTCCATCAGGCCCTTCAATTCGTTTGGGCAAACACCTACATTTTTCATTTGTAATATATAATTCTGGAATATTATAGAGAATATTCCGCTAGCCGAGAACATGATTTTTCTACCCTAGTAACACACACTGCAAGTGACCTATTAATTTCATCTTAAAATATGACATACTACCAATCATAGTTTCCATTATGATAAACTTTAGTTTAAGCTGGTATTGATAATAAGATACTAGTGATAAGACTCTGAAATCGGCTTGAGAAAATATGATTCCAAATATTACAGAAGTTATAAGTGCATTGGCATTTTTACAGCAGTATTTGCAGAAGATGTTACCATTGTCAAATAATGACTGATCAATAAAAAAGGAAATGCTTTCAGAAGTATACAAGTAGGTAATTCAGAACATAATAGAAGCCCTCAGGTGCCAATCTTGGAGTACTATAGTAGTTTGACATGGATAAGTGCTCCCTAGTTTGACATGGAGTACTATAGTTGTAGAATAATGTAAGACGACGGTAAATTCAGACATGAATCTGACCAAGTATGTAGCAAATACACTCAGACATTCTGCCTCGAATGCCCAGAAGCAGCTAGAATCTGTCTTTGAGATGGTTCTAGGTAAGTGAAGCAGCATAACCATATTGGTCTTTTAGATGGTGTGTGTGTGTGTGTGTGTGTGTGTGTGTGTGTATACCTAAGCTAGCCAATACTTTTGACTAATTCTTGATTATTTTTATTTTAATCTATTATGTATTTATTATTGATCATCATTTAGCATACAGTCCCTTAAGACATCAGCCAACCTGAATTGTTGTGACTTTTCTCTAGGATGATCAACTCATATAGTTATTGAATTTGCAGGAAATTGTACCTCAGAATTAGAAAGCCAGGTTAAAAAAGAAAAATAGATATTCTAAACAAAAGTGCACTTCACTTATTTAGGAAATACTTATATCCAATTTTGGTTTACAATTTTCATGATAAATCTTGCTAAGGATCCACCTTCATTTATATGAAAAAGGGCAAACCAAGAAAACAACTCCAAAGGTACAACTTCAGATAGACAAGCTAATTAAAGTTGTAAAATCTCTCATTTGTGGATTTGCTAAGCTCTAGTACATGGTACCAAACAATGAACAACTGATAAACTTCAGCCACCAAACTTTTGCTTGAGTGGATAAATGTTCCTTCCAAAAGTATACATCACAATGAAATTATCCCACATATTCTTTAGTTTAACATTCTAAATTCCACTTCCTCTCAACATCACAAATAGATTGTGGCATTAATCATTTTAATGGCAGACAAGTGTATCATGTGGTCTATAAGTCATGTCCCACTTAGAATGAGTGTTTCTTCTATATTTTCAAAATCTAATAGCTTTTGAACAACAAATTTTTTGTTGAATCATTTGAAAGCGTGGTTTAAGCTTAAAAAAATACAAGTACAACCCAATGCAACTAATCACAATTTCCAACCATAAGTCTCTGTTTTGTATTTACTAAACCTAGTTCAAAGTAGGCAGACACGTCATTTATAATATAACCTCTATTTAAAACATTTAGTAGAAGAGAAAAGATTGTATTTATGTAAAACTATGGTCAGTTATCTACAACAACTAATAGCAAAGGTTCCATTAGATCAATATAGTATGGCGTGTGTACCTTTCCCCATTCCTAACAGCACCCAACTTTGCCAGAGCTCGCTCCACTTCTTCGCTGACCTATTAAAACATGATAAGACAGCATCGGATTCGTGGTTGAAGAAGAAATGAGTCATATTACCGATAAAAATTTAGGTCACTTAAAAGAGGAAGTGACAAAAGATATGTGTCCCCTTTCTTACAGTTAATTTGTGTTTCCTACAATACTCAAGATTAAAGAACAGATAAATTATCAGACACAAGGCAATAAGGTACACATTTCTCTTTGAAAAGTGTTGCACAAATAGATATTTTGCTTTCTTGGAGGCAAGCTTTTTATTAACATCAATTGTAATTTAATATTTAACTTAACTAAATATTTAATTGATTCCATTAAATGCAAACAACCAAGAAAAAATGAATCACATAAGTTATCTAATGCCAACAACAGAAATACCAAAACCAGTTAGCAGTAAATAGGAAGATGGAATGCTTGCTTTGTAAGTTTAGAAAAGAATATTATCACTATAACTATATGGCATAAACCTCATTTGTAAGTTCCAAAAGGAAACTAGTAGGAGTTTAAAATATAGTAATAATATGAGGGAAACAAAGAATACCAATAAAATGCTAATTTCACCAACAATATTTCTCAGTAACTATGGTGCAGGAAAAGCCCTTGTGGTGATAAATTCGCTAACTTAGATCACCAATTATAGAATACTTCACATTAAATATGGTTTCAAGAAATCTGACATGAAATAAGCATATGTCATACAACATTACGAATGATGGGCTCCAATGATGAACAAATTCTCTGCAGACCATCCATTTGCAAGGCTTCGATGATTACTCTGCAAAGTGCACAGAACTTTGAACACAACATGTAATCAAAGGGACAAAAAACAAGCATCTGTCAGTCAATTAACTTATATAGCTGAATAATCCAAAGAGATAGACAGACTGGCTATTAATATTTGTGAACAACATAAATATGCTTTGATATATGTTCGAAGGGTAACAATGGATTTTAAAAGTGAATAAAAATTCATATGAAAATTCTAAAAGTTTAATGACAAGAAAAAACGTTCTGAAATAGCTGAATAATCAAAAGAGATAGATAGATCAGCTATTAATATTTGTGAACAACATATAAATGCTTTGATATATGTTCAAAGGGTAAAAATGGATTAAAATTTTCCAAGCATTTTTTTTTGTTTGTTTAAAGATCTATTCTCCATAGACTGTAGAGAAACCCAAGCTGTCTTTTCTTTGTATTATTGAACGACGGGCTCTCTGATCTTAAAGCAGGAAAACCAACATCATCTAATTACACAATTAATCAATCTTCAGCCCCTTGCAGATGAGTTCGAGACCCTTGAATAGTAACATGTCCAATCTCTGACAGAAATTGATGGAACTAGTTTGGCATGATTGACATTTAAGGGTAAAACACTTCAATTGGTCACAACAAATTTTCTCCCTTCCAAAAAGAATGAGAATGCGAAGGATGCACGAGCAAGAAAAGAGTAGCTCGCAGCAGCAAGGAAGAGACTCTGATCTTCTCAGCTAGAAGATACCAACTTCAAAGAATTTTTCGGATGTCCTTCCCCCAGCTCGCAGCTGAAGGATCGCTCAGAACATTCAACCTGAATCACATAGAATTCCCTACCAAATGCAACATTTTAATGGTCCAAGAACTTGTAGATCTTTTAGGAAGTAAGAAATCATCCTTAAACTATCACAAAACATGCCAAGAATCACATCGTTTCCCTGAAGAAACAGAAAAAAAAAAAAAAAAATAGCACTTTTTTCATGTTTCCGATAATTTTACCTCGCAAGTGCGGGGACCTTAAGCCGCTTGTTGTCGGTGTGCAAATCGTCCTTCTCGCTGGTATCCGAACCCAATCCCCGCTTATCCCTCGTCATCTATCCCTGCCAAATCAGAACTATTACAAGCCTTCGGCTCTTCGTTATGGGAAGAGAGAGAGAGAGAGAGAGAGAGAGGAGAGGGGTAGAATGGAACGGAACGCGAGTGTGAGAGAACAAAAGGGCGAAGGGGGTTGACGTTGACCGCTTTATCATTTGGATGCGACGATTCCAGCCCGCCCTTGACGACTTCCTGGAATCGAACACCATGAGTTGACTGGATCCAGTTACTGGGTCTCCGTCGTCTTTGTCTCGGTGAGCACACAGCCGAGGCAGAGAAGACAACATCTACCTATCTCATCATGATAACACCTATCTAACTCGTACCTTGCTACGAATGACATGCGCTTCTCGTCATGGCATTGTCGTCGGAGCTGAGGTCCTGCGGTCGAACACAAGGTAGGCACGGCTCGAGGAGGCGATGGCGACATCGTGGAGGCCGAGCGAGGACGCCGTCATACTCGACGGGGACAGAGTGGATGCGAACACAAAGGACAGGCTCCACCCACAGCCATCTTCGCCCGTGTTCAACCCGGTCCTGCTCCAAGCAGTCACCGCTAAAGAAGATGAGCAGGCATGGAAATCACCTGTGTATCGATGTATCAAATTGTTAGCATGGATTACGAAGACCAAAGGAACACAAATTGCCTGTAGAAATCAGATTCGGTACTAATCTATGATCACCAAGAAACGAACAAAATTAGTTGTCGAATGGAGAACCTGTCATTATTAGTGACGTTTTAATCGACATGATCATGACCCGTGTATAGAAATATCTTTAATGAATAAATATCGTACTTCTAAGATGATCTTAAAACAGATTCAAAATGATTTTGAGATGATCTATAAGTGTCACCTCCACAAATATCAAGACGGGAAGGGTTTTCCTGACTATCGCTCAAGTTAGCAAAATTGAAGTTTTCAAATTTCAACTAAAATAATTTTCTTCAACGAATTATCTTTTTTCTTGTTTATGATATTTTTTTTAATACTTTTGGAGAAGAAAAAAAAATTCTTTTTATGGAAGAGAAAAGAGCTCATGTTTCTTTTTTTTTATCATAATTATTTTTTTATGATTCCCCTTATAGAGAAAAACGACGTAGATCTTACGTGACGATCACATGTCAATTATTAATAAATTTTTTATCAATATTTATAAGATATTGAATATCATAATGATATCTAAATCGATATTTATAATCTCCTCAGTAAACTTTTTAGTGATGACTTACCACCACCTTAGGTTGATTAATTCGCTCATAATCAGGACACTTCATCACCTTTCACACTTAAAGAGTGATTGATTTTAAGGTTAATATGTATAAAAATATATTAAATATAATTTAAAATTTTGTTGATACTAATCATAGTTATTATTAAACATTACTTGATAAGATTTTAAGTATTTAATAAAATAAAAATATTTTACGGAAAATACAAAAAAAGATACGATATTAAAAAAAATCCCAAAATAAGGGACCTTTGTGAGAAATCGCCTCAGCTGCTCATTTAACTATCTCATGTTATTTATCCATCTATATCTATATAAATATATTAAAATACGACATCCTTTCTTTGTGCGTGGAGGTCGACAGAAGGCCATCGAGGGAAGAAAACGGCGATGATGGCGCTGCTCTCCTCATCCGCCGCTACACCGCCCATTCGTCGCCACTTCGACCGCCGCCGCCGCCTCCTCTCTTCCCCGATCCATCTGTTCCGCCGATTGATCCTCCCATATCCGAAACCTAATCCCACCTGTTCTGCGTCTTGGAGAGAGCTGGGGTCTCTTCCCTTCCTCTGCGCCCCGCAGATCCGGCCGTCTCTCGAGGTTGCTGGCGTCGCCGGCGTTAGCCCCGCCGCCTTCCGCTTCTGCCAGCAGGAGCCCCTGGCCCTCGATGCGGCTTCTCTGGCCGTGAAGGAGTGCGAGTCGGATGACGAGCTCCTTGCGGCCGTCCGTCTCCGGGTTCGCACCTTCTACGACGAGTTCGACCAGTCATCCGGTGACCAGGTGAGCATTTCCGAAATCTCTGGATCTTCGCCCGTCATTCCTTCGATCTATTTCTTGATGGTCGTTGCCAAATTTATAGTCAATAGGGTTTTGGTGCTTGATATCCTCGACCATTAGTTAGCTGGTCTCTGAATTTGGCATTTCATAGGTCTTGAACTTAGGATTTCCAAGGGAGAAAAACAAGTCCAAGGAATACTCTTTAATTGTTCGGCAAAGTGCAGGTTTCGTAGCTCATGTGTGTGATACTGATGGTATTTATTCGTTTTCAAGTTCTGTTAGGATCAGAGGAGGCATCTGGAAGAGAGGGAGTTTGAAGCATTGAAGGATCGCATTGATGGTAAAAGGATTGGATTCAAAAGAGTTTCTTGCATAAATGCCACACTGCCGTTATCACCATTGTTAGGCCATGCCAATGGCCTTTGCTCTGCATGTACGGTATGATGATCTTTTTATGAACTATAATTTACAACTGCTGTCGTAAACTAAAATTTTGGCATCTTTATTATGTTGGTGGCTATGAATTCAGGGGAGTATCGCATATGTATCAAGAGCATATTGCACTATTGTTTCTATACACGCAATTAGTACAGAACAGGAGCTTATGCTTGCTCCTTGTTTCAATGTATCACGTAGGACCTTTGCAATAAAAAGTGCTTTTTCAATGTCCACAAATACTTTCTCAATGATCTGTTATCATCAATCAGGTAATCTTGTTGCGTATTTTAAGAGCTTATAAGTGCATATAATGCATGTGCTAGTAAATTGATTTGCAGTTCTGCCCCCTCATCTTTTTATATGGTTTACTCCTCCTCGCTTCTAAGTAATATTTTAAAAAGTGCTCAAGATTTGTACTAAGATACTTACAATAAATATTCAATTTAGTATAAATAAATGTGCAATCAAGTATAAAGTACCTATAGGTGAAATTCTACTAAAATTAAAATAAAAAAGTATTGATTAAAGCATATCAAAGCAAAATGCAGGAGGGATGTTCCCCCCATAAACGCCGGGTCAGTCCAAGGCATTGGCTTAGCATATTATAATTGTTTGTAATTATGAAAAGGACGTCTCTGATTAACAAGGTCTTAGATGGTCAACTCATCATGATTTATTGACTCATAGATTTGACTGATTTTTAAACCCTTGTGGTGCATGTTATGCTAACTATGAAGTGGCAAATTTGAACACCAACAAATGAAATCCCACTTCACAAATCCCAAACTGACCCTTTTAAGGTGGCACATTCAGTTCATGGTTGGGCTTTGGTCTAGAAATCTTTATCTGTTGGCTGGTTGGTCCAGTTCAAGCCAAGTGTTTTTTTGTGACAAGAAGGTGAAAGTCCACCTGATATAATTCCACTTGAGTTATTTGCCTGAGAACACAATGGAGAACATGTCCTTCATCATGAACCCAAATTGATCCAACCTGTTTCAACTCAACCTAACAAATTACTTATGTTTGTTAGGTCCCAATCAGACTTGAACCAACTTATTGACAGTCCGGCTGGTCGGCATGGGCACCACATGCACCTTAGTTTTTGCATTGGCGTATTAGTTCAGGTTTCTCCCTCAAGTTTTTTGCATGGTGCTAACTAGTTAAACTGCAATGATTTTTTATGCCCTCAAAATTACCTTCAGAACTATAATTTTTTTAAATAAAGGTATGTGAACTGCAGCCAAGATGCTAAACTTAGCAGGTCTATGAAACAATGCTGTTGAAACTCAAGTCAATCATGCAAGCAATTATTGTCATAATGAGTTATTGTATTTGTCCTTCACGCAATGCAATCCCTCCAACAGGAGAAAGCACTTCTGTTTCATTCTATTCTGATCACTGTTCACACTTTACTGGAAGCTAAATTTGACATGTGATCTTTATACGTTTTCCAGCTTTTTCGGTTGATGTAATAGTGTCTTGATCAATGAAGAATCATGTAGGCATAATCATAGTTTTGTTGAGATTTGGGCCTTAATTTGCCCTTGTCACTTTTATTTAAGGCTCTGTCTTGGTAGTTCACATACATTTTCATTTTAAGTTGTTATGCTCTAACATGAATAGCATTTTCTGAGTCAATGGAGCTTGATATAGGTGACAGTTAGATTATTGATGTGGTTGCATTTCTCAAATACCACTATAGCAGGCATTTCAAGTTCCATATGATTAAGCCATATAAATTCATTTTTTAAATGTGATTATTATGAGGAGAAGGAAGAGTTGGAAATACCTCTGTTTCAGTTAAACGAGTGTACTGTTATAGATAATGAATTGCAATTGCAAGTTTTTTGGACTTTTCACCTTTCTAAACAGCCCTTCAAATTTGGGTTATGTCCAAACACACTGCATAAGGTGAATGTTTTGTTTAGTTCTAGGCCATTTTACTTTTCCCTACTCAAATTGTTGTCTGAAAGATCATTTCTCTAAGGTATGGATTACTGAGGTAGACTAATGAGGATCTGATTACTTGTTTATATGCTAGACAATTTTAGGTTTTAATACTTCCAACGTGTGTCATCAAGGTTTCCTGTTTCTATCTTTCTTGATTTGACTAATGGATCTTTCACTGTTTACATTCTCATAATTTACGAATACAAGATTTTCTTAGAATAGAGAAGTAAAGGAAAGTAATTTTTAGTTAGTTATTTTTTAGTGAAAATATGTCAAGCATTTATAAGGTGTCTCACTTGTGCTTTATGAATATGCAGTTTTCTCAAAATGGAGAAGATCGAGTAGTTGTGGCGACCCTAGATATCAACCAATGTCTCAAATTAGCTGATGAGTTGACAGGAAAGAGGCCTGAGGTATGGTCTACATATAGCGTATTTCGATGGTGAATTGATTCTTGATTGTTGTAAAAAAAAAAGTGTTTTGGATGACCTTATCTACTGGGATTCTTTCAGTCTGAATGGGTAATGGTTGCCATTTTGTTCTCTAGCTACCTGTAATGACTTTTTTTGCTGTGTTAATTCTGCATGGAATCTGTTGATGAAGCTTCAATAATATGCGCATGGATGGAATTGGTTAGAATGCAGTTATGTTGCATGATGCCTGATACATTTGTGTTGGTGGGCTAAAGATTCCACAGAGAAAGCTATCATTGGGACAAATATTTCATCACAGTTCATAAATTTAGCTAATTTTGCAAGAGCAGTTGCTGAAGTTGGATGCTGAAAAGTGTAAAATATTATATGATCCATATGACTGCTCAAAGCAAAAAGCAAAAACCTTTAAGCAGATTACCTTGTTTACCTCAAATTTCACAAGCAGGTTCAATTTCAAGCTACTAATGTTTTTTTCTCAAAGGTACAATTTGTCTGCTGTGTGCTCTCATTTAGTTCATGAGATTGTGTCAATTGTTTAAGACCACTTGCTTGTCATTTGTTATCGGTTTAAACAATTGTTCCTAATTTGTTATTGATTACATGATCATAAACTTGAGCAACAATGAATCCTTTGTATGCTTTTCCAAACTTATATTTGTGTCTAGGTTTATAAATTTATTGTCGATTGCTTTAGTTAGTATTAATAATTACCATTGCTTCATATTTGTTCTTTTGAAGAAACTCATATTAATTTATTCATCACAATTAAGCAACTTTTACAGGAACTGGGAGCTGGTCTCATGAGGGCATATTTAAGTAATGTCTGTGTTGCCAAGGAGCTGCAAAGAAATGGATTGGGATTTGCAATAGTCTCCAAATCGAAAGCAGTTGCTCGCCGTTGGGGTAATTGTCTCTTCTATGAGTCATTAATATGAATATTTATCCTTACTTGCATAATTGTGTTTTGAAAATAATTAACTTGTTGTTCATTATGTGGTGAAATACATTCTCACTAAGACAAATTGACAAATTCTATGAAGTTTAGGATAGGCATAAAGAAGGTTAATCAACATCAATGAGAAGTTAGGAAGATTTTTGGTTGTTCATAAGCAGATTTTATCGAGTATACCAAACCAGTTTGGTTTTTATCATCTTAGACGTGGTATGGTCAGCAAATGATTGAGCTTACATATGGAATCAAAGGTCTGAAGGCCATAAAAGAGACGTGGATATATTTTTTTGTTTTATTAGAATGATAATCTAAAATGGTGACCCATTATTCTTCTGGACATGAACCCACTAACACTGCCTTAGAAAATTGTTTTATGCTTGTGATTTGTCCACCTGAGACTCACAAGCATGAGTACTACATATGATGCAGCCTAATCAGACAACTCCCTTTACTCTTGAATTCACCCAATATCAAAATTTATTTACGCTGTATTTTTTTGTATCAGGTATAAATGATCTTTACGTACATGTTGCTGTTGACAACGAAGCAGCACTAAAGTTGTACGGAAAGAGTGGCTTTGTTTACGAAAATGAAGAGCCAGCTTGGCAAGCCAGATTTCTCGGCAGGCCTCGCCGGTTTCTTCTCTGGGCCGATCTTAGCCAAATCGAACTTGTAGTATAATGCAAGTTCTCTAATCTACAGTATCTGACAATTTCAAACATATTAGTCCCGATTTGTCCCAAAGATTATAGGTTCGGATTATATTTCATGTTTTCTGAATCATGTAAAACACTACTGGTGCTGTAATGTTAATTTCATGAAGCCAATGTGTAGATAATACAATTGGATAGCACAAATTGAAGCATTTATTAGAATCTTCAGACCTTTTGTATGTGTTGGTGCTTATGAGGTTTTCGTTCTGAGTCGCCTGGTACACACTAAGATGATCATATGTGGACTCAAATCCTCACAAATTGGACCATTTCGAGAATGTTCCGGTCTCTCTGCCTGCACGTGCAGCGAATCGATGTTCCTGGTGCCAAATGGCACCAGGGACGACGCTCCAAGGAATTAGGTGAGCCCACGCGAGGGCATCGTCCCGCTTGACATGGCGACGGCCGCGACCAACAGGCGTGCCGCCAAATCCGATCGCACTCCTACGTGGCCTCGCGAGCCTTTTACTGTTCTGGCCATGTGAATTCCTCGTAGTTTAACACCCCTCGCCCCCCCATAAATACTCCGGCCGAACAGCCCTCGGCGTCCACATCAACCAGTGATTAACCATGGCGCCTCGCGAGACTCTTATGGCCGTCTTCCTTGCGCTCTTACTTTCTTCGGGCGTGGCGAGAGCCAGGCCAGTGAGGAAAGATCTGGGTGTGAGCTTGGGGGGCGGCGTCGGGCTCGGCGTCGGCCTGGGGCTTGGCCTGGACGGTAGCACCGGCACCGGCTCCGGCTCTGCTTTTGCTTCCAGCTCAGGCGCAGGGACGGGCTACGGTGCATGGTCCGGTCCTAATGGGGATTCTTTTGCTTCGTCAGGCAATGGCGTTGGGTTTGCTTCCGGTTCTGGGAACTGTGGCCACGGGTGTGGTTATGGTCAGGGCTCAGGTGCAGGGTCGTTTGCTGCCAATAGCGGTGATTCGGCCGCTGGCAGTGGCGGCATTGGGTCCTCCTATGGTGGTGGATCCAGTGTTGTCGGTTCCGGTGCTGGCTCAGCTTTTGGTTCTTCCGCCGGTGGAGGATCCTTTGGTGCGTCTGCTGGTGGCTCGGCCGCTGGCGACGGAATCGGGTTTGCTTCTGGTTCAAACCGCTGTGGCTCTCGCTGTGGCTCCGGTGCGTCGTCTGCCGCAGGTGGAGGTGGATCGATCGCCGGCGGTGGCTCCACCTACGGTGGCGGATCCGATGTTGTCGGTTCGGGTAGTGGCTCCGCCGCTGATTCAACCGCCCGTGGCGGATACTACACTGCTCCGAGCAGGGGCAGAGCACGCTCCGGCCCGGACTGCGACTCGTCCTCGCCATCAGGTGGCGGCTCGCAGGCGGGCTCCAATGCTTTCTCCGGATCACAGAGTGGATCTTATGGCGCATCGGGCGAGGGCTCGAGCTCCGGTTCTAGCTCCGCCGCCGAATCCAGTTCCAGCTCCGGCTCGACCTCAGGGACGCAGGCCTCCGGCGCATGGTCCGGTTCCGGCAGCGGCGCGAGTTCTACGTCAGGCTCGAGCTCGAGGGCAGGCTCGAGGGCCTCTGCCGAAGCGGGATCATATGCTGCTTCGGGAGCAATCTCCGGCTCCGACGGAGCTTCATACGCCGGCTCTTCATCGTCGTCATCCGTCTCCGGATCAGGGTCCAGCTCGTGGTCTGCTTCCGGTGGAGCATCTACGTCAGCTTCCAATGGTGGATCTGGCTTTGGTTTAAGTCCTTACAATCCATGGACTGGTTCCAATGGGAGATCATCCAGTGGCGCAGTAGGTCAGGGATTTGGCGGTGGGTATGGCTTTGCTCAGGGTCGAGGCTACGGGGCTGCGTCTGGTTCAGGCTCCGGGGAGGGGTCTGGTTATGGGTCAGGGTTTCGCTCCGGAGGTGGCCGCGGTTGACGAAGACGCATCGGAGGCCTCGACCAACGCATGCATGGATGAGTTAATAAGATTGAACATTGATGTCTCTACGTTCTTTTGCTTCTGCTTGTGAGGTTCTCGGTTCTGTTCTAGTCCCTTTATTCTCCTTTCAATCTTCAGAAAGCGATCTCGTGTTGCTAGAACACGTGTGATCTCGCCCAGAACATTACTAACCATAGAACGGTGAACATGAGTGGTGATAAGGTATAAAAGAGGCGATATATTATACTTACGATTAGATATAAAAACTCTTATTTAACATAATATAAAAAAAAATATTTTTTTTTATCATTTATGTTCACACTCATATATCTCGAATTAATAGTTTAAGCATCAAAAGAATCAGATCAAAAAATCTTTCTTGATCTCAACCTTTGCACAGGTAATATCTCAGAATCTTAATATTTCTACCTTGAAGGCATATTGGATAATCCTATGCATATAGATTCAAATCATGTTGGATTGATCAAGACATTAATAATTAGTTTGAGAATAAATTCCTTATAACCAAGAGATTTCAACTATCATATCTCAAGAAGCAACCATTCAAACTTATGATCAGACTCAACAGCTTTTTATACAGAATTGTTATCAACCAGCGTGGTATATATCTGTTGATCTTACAGAAGGAGAATCCAATCAATCTCCACTTACAATCTCCTGTGGCCCCGAATGAAGTTGGTTTTGATAAGGGAAAGTGCCGAGGAGCATGCATGTGCTCCAGCCATGCAAAATGCAGCTGAAACTAAAAAGAAAGCTTTCCACTGCCTTCTTGATGCCAGAATGGCCATAGAAATGGAAGTAAAAGCCATAAAAACAAAGGTATTCCTCCAAACTTGGAATGACTTAACAGCACTTCTGCATTCCTTGCAATGTATTATGTGGCGGAAGTAGCGATTAATAGGGTTTGGAGCATGAATGTCTCCGGTTGCACCCTTGGCAGGCATGGAAGAAGAAATCCCAGCTGTCAGCCCAGCAGGGGCATGCTCTACAACTGCAGGGTCTTCAGCAAGTGAGCAAGAGTTATGACCAAAAAAATAAGGCATGCCATGGCCTACCTTATCCTTCCACCTCCTGTACTCGGCAACCCAAGTATCGCAAGACTTGAGGTTGATGTACAACCTTCCCGTTGGTGCCTTCTCCTTCCAGAGGATTTCGTTCTGTGATGACAAGAAGCCCATGTCTTGTTCGAGGACCTTGCAAATATTCTGATGGAAGAACCAGGTTGGAAGCAATCTGACAATAGGAGACCTCAGTGTCGATCCAAACCGTATGATGACCATGGATTTGCCTTGCCCAGTAGGCCGGCATAAGAAGAGAGCCGAGACATACTGTTTGGTGCCATCCTTGTCAATGTACTCATTGCTATTTTGAAGAATGCAAGGAGCCTCAAAACGTAGGAGATTAGTCAGAGCTGGAGGCTTTGATTTGCTCCAGGATCCTGCGAAACCCCTGCCACTGCGCTTGGTCACCTCAAACAACAATGCCTGTGCATCCTCTCGTTTGGAGTAAAAATCTGTTCGATCATGTGATATAGGAACATGAGCAGGATCCATGAAGTTCTCAAGAAGTATCGAGTGATCATATGGGAGCTCATGGATCGTGGAGACATCTTGAAAGCCTGGCCTTGCATAGTGTTCAAACCAGGGGAGCTTGTTCTCATCTGGTGGGTTCTTGTCCGACATCCAAACCCATACGACTCCCTGAGAGTCTCTAGTTTCATAGGTTCTAACACAAGCAGACCGAGGAATTCGAGCCCCATCTGGTAGCTGCAGCCACAAATGAGAAGTTTTTTCTCCATGTTAATTGTAGCTCTTTGTCCTTCACGAACACATTTCTAAGTCAAGGGTAAACTGATGAGAAGTTGCCATACAGTAATACAAAAAATTCACAAAATAATTGATGATAGAGTTTCAAACAAAAGGACTATATGGAGACCTGAGGTATCTTTAAGCATTTACCATCATCTCCAAATTGCCAACCGTGATACAAGCACTCTAATCTTCCATCAACGAGTTGACCTTCAGAAAGTTTAGCCAACCTGCACATCATTCGAGGACATCTAAGGACCCTTCTAAGACAATACATCCTGTTGTGTCCATGAACTCCAGAATAAGAATGGAATTTACATCATCCTTTTGAGGAACATAAGCATATCACTCTTGAACATTAATGATTGACTATATCCTTTCAGATTCAACACCAATTCATTGCTTTCTGCTGATAAATTCAAGATTGTCATAAGAATGAAAAAAGATTAGCTCTAGCCTTCTAAGTGGTCGGTTCGTGGTCCTAGACAGTATACTTACATGTCAGCCTAGAAGTTTCATGATCAAAAGCTCTAGATTTAGGTTTGTTGTACATCACAAATGTCTAGTCCAATTAGCATCATTGAGACAAACTATGCCATGTAACATGTTCACATACATTAAGAGAAGATAGATGAAGTATATCATATTCATTTAGAAGATAGATAGAGTTTATATCTAAACAAAAGTACAGGTTTTCATTTCTTTATTCCCTTGATTTTTTAGAGTTCCTCTTTTGACTATTAAACATCAAGTATATCTTTTTCACGGCAAGCTCCTTGTTCCGACTCCCCTACACCCTCACTAGAGATGCTCATTCCATCTCATCTCCAACATGATCTAAGCCATTCAAACACCACAACTCTCTTTTTATTTTTTTTTTCTTTTACAAAGGATAAGTGATGACATCCTCTTTTTCTTTTCTTTTACACATGAAAACTCTCGACTTCCCTTAGTGTTGTCATCTCTCACCTCTTCCTCCACAAATTATATTCTCAAGCACAAATGTGGAATTCTGCATTCTAGCATAATACTCATCTAAGTTTGGTCCCTGAATGTAAGCATTTTATACTACAATTTTAGCTTTCCTAACAGATCAGTAGGTCTTGTAGGAGCTCCATCCAAATGGATGCAGATGGCCCCTGCGAAAACCGCAAAGGAAATGCTTGCTGTCCAAAGACATTGTAGAAGAGATTAAGATTCAAAAAGGGCCTCTTTCTTACACAATTCAGTTCTAGCTTGATACCTCTTCCTGCGTCAATTGTGGCTCAGACTTGCTTCTATGTTGGTTTATTTGCTGAGAGGATTGCGTTCTTAATTGAAGATTTTGTGAGCAAGAGGATTCATGGCTATCGAATTCGAAGTTTCTAATGATCATCAAAGTACACATTTCCAGAAAGAACATAGCAATCGTACCTGTGGGGGCACCGATCTTGGAAGCACCGGATGACGCCGTTACCATCCCGAAACAGAACGATCTTCTCGTCAAACACGGTGTGGGCCAAGGGGGCGTCCTCCGGCACCTCCGCCGTCAGATACAGTGGGTACCACTCCTCCCTCCAATCGTATTCCTCCTTCACCTCCTCCTCCTCTGGACGCAGAAGCACTTCCTCAGCCGACATCGGTCCCGCGGCCACCGACCCTGTCCCGCGACGCCATCTCCGGCGGGAAGTGGCGGCACCCGGTTTCCCCTTGGTCGAAGCGACAAGGAGGGGTCGGCGAAGGAAAGCGGAGGAGACGCGAGGAGACGGCTTTTGGAGCGAAGGCAAGCAGGACGGTAGTGCCATCGGAAGCAGAAGGCGGAAAAGTGTGAGGATAGATTGGGTGGGAGCATGTGGTGGTAAGCGCACTGGGCGGTGATAGTATCTCAATCGCTTCGAGTTCGGATATCGTCGGGTCTCGTCCAGTTAAGAAAGGTCGGGAGAGAGCCACGTGGCAGGAACTGAACTTCCAGGACGCAAATGAATTCGGATCTCACAATCGGATCTTCAGATAACATGAGTTCACCCGCAAGATGCAAACCAAATCGCATACGGATCTTTAAATTGGGTCCGATCCACCTTGTATGTATGGTCACGTGCTACTCGCATGGCCCTCCCCATTTCTAGTTTCCCCGTTTATTACTGGCAGTTCTTCCTACGATCTCCTCCCCGCAGCACCGCCACGACAAGGATCCGGCGATCGCCTCCGTCTCCCATTCTCCTGGATCAGCGAGATGGGTGCAGTCGAATCCGAGGCCACGGAGGTGATCGGTTCGTTCCTCTCCGATACGGCGGTAAAGGTATTTATCGCCGGCCACCGCGGCCTCGTCGGTTCGGCCATCCACCGCAAGCTCCTCGCTCTCGGCTTCACCAACCTCCTCCTGCGCACCCACTCCGAGCTCGACCTCACCCGACAGGCCGACGTGGAGACCTTCTTCGCCGCCGAGCGCCCCCGCTACGTCATCGTCGCCGCCGCCAAGGTCGGTGGCATCCACGCGAACTCCACCTACCCCGCCGACTTCATCTCCGTCAACCTTCAGATCCAGACTAACATCATCGACGCCGCCCTCCGCTGTGCTGGCGGCGCTGTCCGCAAGCTCCTCTTCCTCGGCTCCTCCTGCATCTACCCTAAGCTCGCCCCTCAGCCCATCCCAGAATCCGCCCTTCTTTCCGGCCCCCTCGAGCCTACCAACGAGTGGTACGCGGTCGCAAAGATTTCTGGCATCAAGATGTGCCAGGCCTACCGGATCCAGCACGGCCTCGACGCCATCTCCGCCATGCCGACCAACCTCTACGGCCCCCACGACAACTTCCACCCGGAGAATTCCCATGTCCTTCCGGCCCTGATCCGGCGCTTCCACAAGGCCAAGATCTCCGGCGCCAAGGAGGTGTTGGTCTGGGGCACGGGTTCGCCTCTGAGGGAGTTCCTCCACGTGGATGACCTCGCCGACGCGGTGGTCTTCCTGATGGACCGGTACTCGGGGTTGGAGCACGTCAATGTGGGGAGCGGGAAGGAGGTGACAATAAAGGGGCTTGCGGAGATGGTGAAGGAGGTAGTTGGGTTCGAAGGGGACCTCGTGTGGGACTCGACGAAGCCCGATGGGACGCCAAGGAAGCTGATGGACAGCTCGAAGCTGGCTGGAATGGGGTGGGAGGCGAAGATCCCGCTCCGCCAGGGGCTGGCGGATACGTACAAGTGGTATGTGGATAACGTCATCGGCCATTAGCCATCAACTAGTGTTCAATTGCATTATTACTTGAATCAGTGTTGTAGTCATGACCATCAATATGCTTCTAGGACAAGTCTATTCAATACGAAGTAATGACCTTTGTGCATCGATATTATATTGATTTACTTGTTCTATAAAATAGACTAAAGCTGTTACAGTGTTGTTGTTACTTGCATGTGTTAGATCGATAAAAAAATAAATATGGAAAATTGGTGGTTGAGTCTAGTGAGAATTGTATTTGCAAGAAAGTTCAGGTAAATATTCAAATTCACCAGCTGATGCTGTAGGTAACTTAATATCTTCACTGCTGCATGAATCACACATTAGGGGTGAACTTAGTTTGGCTCTTCGGTCTGTAACTTTTTTTAAACTGATCATTCTGCTATCTGATCTGCTGCTGCCTAAACCTATGACAGATTTTGATGAGTTTGCTCACATATTTTCTTCTTGTATACATGTAAACAAAAAGTGGCTCTTGGTATTTATCAAAGTATCTCTAGGAGTATTCTTATGAGGATTTTTTATGAAGGTTTTTGTGTTCAAATTGTTGTAGAGGTTTTTGATCTGTACACATTCAATCAAGCGGTTAGGTAACAGATGAATTGATGCAGCCAAAGAAAAGTGTATTCCAAGTTGATTTTCTGGAGGAGTTTGTAGACATTTTAATCCAATGCAATAAAAAGTACCTTAAGATTATACATTGAGGTAAATTAGCAGTAACATTCGTCAGGCATTGTGCTTCTCTCCTGGATTAGGACTATGTTCTCCATAAATTGCTTTACTAGGGAAATCATTTAAATTTGAGGTTTTTGTTCCAAGAAATGACATGCAATATGCTTACAGAATTTTGTGGTTTGCTTATGCCATATAGCTGAACTGTATCGATTGTAACTAATCTTGTTGCAGTGTGATGGCCTCTTTAGTCTTCAGGTGGAAGCTATGGTAGCCTCTCTTAGACTATACTCGAGAAAGTTGTCAAGGTCTTCCCATATCAATTTTCTGTTCTTCTACTCATTGGGATGTTTCACCAGTTTATGTAGATACTAGAGGAGAAAAAGTATTATAAGTCCTAATTTGTCTTCCTTTTCTCCCATTTTCTTTTCTGTTCTTTTCTGATTTTGGTTGATGACTCAAGGTTCATTCTACACTTTGATTATGTAGAAAAACACTCAACATTTCTGATCTCCAAGCTTTGTTGCTTGAATAACTATGTAGAAAACCTTGTGCAAACTTCGTTTCAGATCCAATAGGAGATCAAATTGTTGATCCATTTCCATCTGTTGACCTAGAATTCAAGATCAGTCTACCTTTCTTTATCTTATGCTACATAAACCAAAAACTTTTGTGAGTTTGAATTAGCCAGATTATACATATCCTGAAGACCTATGTTTATATTGGGCGTAATCTTCTTAGTAATCTCATGTTTGACTTTTCTGTTCGATTGCAACGGATTTGTCTGTGGCTTGAAATTGCATGCCTTTTGGGTTGCATCTTTATATTGCCTCCAGCTGTATGTGCAAAAATAAGATATGCCTTGGCAAGCCACTTCAAGATTGTGCCATGCCTTTGTACTTTGAGCTAAACTACTATATTTTGTACCTTAATCGAAGCCCTTATGTTCTATGTCATGTGTTCGCTGACTTACAGATTGTAGGCTGTGGTATCCTCTGAGAATACAGGATCTCCACTTGCATCTCAAAGATCTTTCCTGTTGACAATTTGCACCTACTTTGCTTCTGTCTATATGAATTTTACATGGCATTCCCTGTATAAGATATACATCTCTATTAGGAAAAGTGACTCCTCTACGACATTCTTCTTCATACCATATTATCCATCCTCACTTTTCTGACTACCTAGTAATGGATGCAAGAGCTGATTACTGGATGTACAGAATGTTGCGATAATCTTTCCTGGAGCAATCGGTTGCTGATATCAAGTTTGTGCTTTTTGTCAATTATGTTACTACATGGTGATAAATTAGCAAATTCTCCAGATATCTATATTTGGAGGATCATTTGCCTACTTGTTTGATGCACATGATGGGATAAAAAATTGATATTGGTTACTGAATTTGGAATTTTAGTAATCATTTCTAAGTAAATATAATCAGTGATCAATATGGAAATATTGAATTGTCAGATGACTTTTGCTTAGCTATTTTGTCACAAGTGCTATTGAATTTTGATTCTTCTGTTCTTCAATGTGAATTAGACCCCAAAAAAAAAAAAAATGCTGCTGTCATATTCCTTTAAGGTATTGCCTTGATTTGAATGTCATGGTTTTAACCCACTCATTTATTTTGATTAAATGTGGCTTTTTCATCAAACTATGCTGATCTTGTTGGGTAGTCAACTCATCTAGGGAGATAACAGCTTGTGCCAATCTTTATTAAGTGGCATGTTTAGATGAAGTCAATCAAGTTCCTTTTGTTTTAGATTAATCTTTTATGGCATTTTCTGATCCCACAGGTACTGGAAACTAATTCATATGCATTTTTTTCTATCCATCTCCCAATGATCAATCCATTTCTGCAATTAGAATTTGGTAAATATCCAGTGAATATGGATCAGTATCTATTAGTTTGATCAGTATTTAAAATTTTCATCACAACTATGACATCCTTTTGATTCAAACAATATTTTTTTCACAAGATATGTTTTTTGTGTTACATTGGTAGAAAGGAAAGGAACTATGGAGTGTATTCTATTTTTGTTTGTTGTTTGGTGAACCTGTTTCTCCTGCCATTTTGTTTATATAATTGCAATCAATTTTTTCCAATAAAAACTCTTGACAGTTCTCAATATATACACACACACACGCTTGTTTGCATCACAAAACTCACCACAGATTCTACCCATTCTATATCTCCAACTTGGTGTCATAAATATACTCCACAAACCATCACAAGATTGTAATAGTTGTTCATCTTTTGTCAATAAGATGGTGCTTCCTAACATGAGCACTAAGAATCAACTCTACTTGTACTAATTTTAGATTGGTACCAGTTTTAGATTTTCTACTTCAAAACGGGGGCAAATTCATGGTGGGGATATCTTCTTGTCTTGACATTCTACTTCTCATTTATAGGCAAAAATTTCAAGGATAATGAATAAAGCTTAAAAAAATAATTTATTCCATAATCTGCATTATAAAATGGGAATTTCTTATATAGAGCTTAATGACAAAAAAAAAAGTGTAAATGATTCAAAAGAATGGATATTGATTTTAAATGTAGTATCTTGTGATAGTTTAATAAATTTTTTTACTATCTAAATTAGCTAGTGTATTATTTTGAAACCTTCATCTTTGTTAAGTGAATCTAGCACGCTATAACTAAAAATATTGATTCGTCAATCTTTAATAAGTGTATATATTACATCATTACTAAATCTATATCTTAAGTATATATTAATATTTTTTGTTAATATTCATTCAAATAATTTAAATTAACCTGTCTTGATTAAGAATAACAATAGTTAGTTAGTTTGAGTTGTAACAGCAAAATTAAAAATACTTAATACATAAGAGTCTTATCATCATAAGAATATTAATTATAAGCTGTGTAGGTTCGTTTGAACCTCAACTTACAATCCAATATGTATGGTCGATGAAAATTTGACTTTACGTTACTATTCCACCCACGTTACAGCCCGCCGAAGTTGTAACAATGATTACTCACGAAAGTACCTTCATTTTCATTTGACAGACGTATGGGTCCGTCGGTATCTTTAGATCGGACAGAGTGCCAGGTCAGGAAGTTGAAAGAAGGGGTCGGTTCTGTGTTTCCGAAAACAAAACCCCACTTCCTTTTTTTTATTCTCTTATTATATATCGTTCTTCCTTCTGTTAGGGTTCCGCTCGTCTCCCATTGTCGCTCGCCCGCTTTCGAGAAGAGGAGAAAGATTTGGGGTGTTAGGAGACGGGGAACGAAGGGTTTCGATCGCGATGAAGCTGACGGTGAAGACGCTGAAGGGCACCCACTTCGAGATCCGGGTTCAGCCCAACGATACGGTAAAATCCGGAGCCCACCGGAACATCGACTTCGTCGGTTCTTACCTGGGACGGGCGTTCCTTAGTTTTTGGTCTTATTGTCTTTTCTGTTCCTCCTGTTTCAGATTTTGAGGGATGGAATATGTACTATCCTTTCTACCTTCATGTCCATTTTAATCAATTTCTTTTTGCTAGGATATACTTTTCTTGATTACTATTTGATCTATTTCCTGGACTTTTAATGCTAATGCGGATGTGTGTCGATCGGTCGATTTTTTTATTGATTAGCAGTTGGGGTGGTTTTTCGGCCTCTCCCCAACTTCTGTTTTTTTCCTTTGTGTTGAGTGCTTATAGGACCTGAGTTTTATTGGCACATGCTGTTAAACCTCTTCATGTCTGTTTTCTTAACTTACAATTATCGTATACAAACCATTGGTTAAGGATATTGAATATTCTCTGGAGTGTTTAAGTTGTTTCTGCGTGTGCTCAGTGTCCGTTAGTAGCTTATAAAAGCTCATCAGTTAATCAAATTGATGTCTTCTATATGGAAACACATAAGTTTCTCAACATCTGTGTTTTATCAGGAACTACATGCAGACATTTATTTGATTATGGTTATGGGTTTTACATTCTAACAATTTTATGTGCGTTCTTTGTTCAATGAATAAGCTCTGTGATGGAACCCACTTTATTCTTTCTCTGTGTTTTCTTTTAGCTTTTCAGTGCTATTGTTGTATAACAATTTGCTGATGAACATTTTCTTTCATATACCAGATTATTGCTGTGAAGAAAAACATTGAGCAAGACCAAGGAAAAGACAGCTATCCGTGGGGGCAACAATTGCTGATTCATAATGGAAAAGTTTTAAAAGATGAAACCACATTGGAAGAGAACAAAGTTAATGAAGATGGTTTCCTTGTTGTCATGCTTAGTAAGGTATATATGTTACAGGCAATATTTGAATTCAATAAATAGTTTTCTATTGTTTAGCTTGCAATAGCAATCCAAAATTAGTTTGGCTGTTATGTTGTAACTAGAAATTTTACAGATTTAACCTTGTATTAAACCAAAATGTACTTGTATTGTGAAGGTAGCATGTTACTAGCAAATTCCAAACGAAGTGAGAAACTTGAAAAATGTTGTTGTTCTAGATTTCATTCAGTAGAATATCTATCCAAGCATTCTTGCCACTTGCTATTTGGTGAAAGAAAGGTCTCAAGATTGGTAACCGTATGATACTTAGCTTACATAATATTTTCTCCTTATCCGTTTTGTCATTGGTTGTTTCACAATCAGTACATGTACTTCTGTATATATCTTATAGTGAGCTTGCAATGCCAGATATGTGCATATTGTAAACTTAAGCTTTTAAATTTGTTTTCCACATTAATTTCCTGGGTCAGTTTACCATGAGTATTGCCGTTGGGTGTACATGGGGTTGCTTCCATCTTCTCTGAAAACATCAAACATCAGATCGCATGATTTCTAATCACAATACAACTATGCAGGTCATTGTTATGTCTGTCAATTAGTAGAAGTTCCTGTAACAAGTGTAACTATCTGTGCTGTGACATTCATAGTCTGTTTTTATTTCTTGTGGTAACAAAAGTCTTCTTTTAAAGTGGGTTACTGCCAACTGGTAATATTTCTTCATGTGATTCAGAATTATGTGAATTGCTTCATCAAAAAAAATTCTTTGTTTTCGCATAGTCATTCTGTAATTTTCATATGCAAGTCAAGATCAAGCGAATAGTTGATAACTTACACTTCTCAGATATATTCCAAGGCTCAGTTACTAAACATTTTATCTCTCTAGATGTTCTGTTTGTTGTACAGATGTTTCTGTTTATAGTTGTGAAATTGATTGGAGATCTAAGACACGGCAGAGAGTTACTATAGGAATTGATTTTATGGACAAGAATAAACAAGACTTTTCACCTTTTCGTTCATTTACACTTAGTAAACCCATGGGGTAAGTCCTATAAATTTTCGGATTTTACAGAAAAATGAGTATTATATGTCACATAAAATTTGACTAATTATCAAGATCCAGTTAAATATGTAAAATAGTTTATTGCATTAAAATGCACATTATTTTCTTCGACATTTATGTGAACAATGTGTTTGAATGACATATTATAGGCTCATTTTTCTTGCTCTTCTTAACAACCTATCTATTTAAAGTTGGAGATTTTTTATATTTTACTGTATCCTGCTGTAATTCCTCTCTTTTTCTTTTTTTTCTTTAATAACTTTCTTACTTCAGATTGGCTGTTAAGTATACATTCCATCTCTCAACAAGTGGTTTAATTTTGTTGTCATCGTATTTGGCATACTAGTACTATTTTTTGGACTTGCTGCATTTATGTTTCTTTTTATTGTATTTAATGCACTTAATTGCTTCATTATTTTTCAGAGTAAAGCTGCAGGCTCCAGTGGGTCTTCATCTGCACAGGTAGTTCTTGTATTATGTACATTTTTTGTTCCTGAAAGAATTAACACATAGTCTTTTCTGACCAAGTTTTTGTATTTAGCCTCCAACAACTTCTGCAGTCCAGCATCCTGCTCCCAAGGAAGCTCCAGCTCAAGTTCCAGTGGAAGTTCCAGCTCAAGTTTCTGCACAAGCTCCATCGCAAGTTCTTGCACAAGTTCCACCTCGAATTTCAGCAGAAGCTCCATCACAAATTCTGTAAGTTCACTGTGTGACACCTTTTCCCCTTCTTAAGAATATGTCCCACAACATTGGTGTATCATCTGTGTTGGTCTGTGTTTCTTCTTGTTCTGGAGCCACAATTAGTTTTCTTCAACTGGTTCTTAAGGAGCCACAATTCTATATGCATACATAGCACATTAATTCAAATTCATTAGTATGGCTTTAGAGTTTGTTTGTGTTTGACTTTTTTTTTTACCACTCATTGTCAAGGTGCAGTTCCAGGAAAGGCATAAGTCTCTTTGACTTTATTAATTATTGTGCTTTCTTTAAGGAGCCTTTGTAGATGAAACATCCGTTCGAAGTGTTATCTGCCAACTCATTATGGTTAATTAGTTAACCTTAAAGGAAAGGCTAGCTCATGTTTTGACGAAACATTAAATGATGATGGCTTCTTAAATTGCTTGGCCTCTTGTCTTGCAAGGTACAAGTTATTTTTTTCAAGGAGACAAAGGTTTTCCATTTAATGTTAGTGAAGGCTAAATGCTTGCTCTGATGCATTTCAATTATGTTATGAGCAACTTCTGCATCTTCTAATAGTATAGTCTTACCAATTTGTAATGTCTTCAGCCTTTGCATCTGTTGTCTCCACCATCTAGTTGTCATTTAATGAATCAACCAACTAGTGGTCAACCAGTAGTGTCATAGATCTTGTTCTTCACCTTAAAAAAGGATCATGACAATTTTTGCAGCCTCTTATATTCCTTAGTTTGAGTCAAAATCTTTTTGGAGCATGATTTGTGAAAATACTCAAGTTGTATTTAAGACATGAACGCATGAGACATACCAACATGAATTCATAAAAACAAGTTTTGTTGAGGTTTATATCAATGTCTGTAATTTCGTATCGTACCGGAGTTTCAACGTTTGCTCGGTACGGTACGAAAATGTATACCGAATGGTATACCATTCGGTATATATATATATATATATAATATTATATATATATATATTATATTATATATATAAGATTATATATATATTTATATATATATATTTTTTATTTAAAAGGTGACATCACCTTTATATATATATATATATATATAATCATATATATATAATCCGAAAAAGGCGATGTCATGTCGCCTAATGTCGCCTTTTTCTAATATATATATATATATATATATATTATTTTATTATTTTTTTTATTCTGCTCGGTAGCGGGCGGTCCGTGTACCGGTATGTCGTCGGACTGGTACGTACTGCTCGTACCGGACGGTATCATTCGGTATTGCTTACCTTGATTTATATATAGTATGCCTTCATCATTAATTTTTCTTAAGAAGCTGTCATGAAATTTACCATTAATGCCATGTTAAGGTATATCCTCCATGATGTGAATGACCACAATTCAAGTCATGGGAGCCTCTCTACTTGCAGGGGTGAGTTTATGTAGTTTGACCTTCTTACCCACATTTGCGGGAGCCATATTTACTCGGCCATCCTTTTTAGATGTAAAAGTGTATTGACAATTTTATGTCAATGCATGCTTGAAATCCAGAAAACATACTTAATCTTGAACTCAAGAACTGCTCAGTATTTCTGTTAATTCATAGTTTACTTTTGGTATCTTTGCTTCTTTCTCTTTATATTATTTATATGTGATGGTTTATGAGCTACTTCTCAAACTTAAAGGAAGGTCCTATTTCTTGATGCAAATAAATAGATAAGGTTGACCTTAAATTTTGCTAAATTTAGATGCATCCCAACTAGAAGAAATAATTTGATATCTAACCCTTTGATCACGAAATGTGAAGTGTTATGCCAATTGGATGGGTTCTTGTCAGGAACAGGAGAAAAAAGAACAAACAAGTGAAATAACTTCATTGTAGCATGTGAGTACCAGAAAGATCTGTTTTTCTCCAGGAGGTCAAACATCTAGACATCATAATATGAACAATGATCTCAATTGCAACATGACCTAAATAAGAGATGTCTTCTTTTATTGCCTATGGTTGTAAGGTCTGCGCTAGCAAGGCTGATGGTGCAGTCCTATATGTGCAAATATGGTCTCAAGAAGAGCAAAACCAACATGGAGGACACCATTAGAGAGAGAGAGAGAGAGAATCCTACTAGCCTTAAAATAATTGATCAAATTTCTTAATGGTAAAAGTTAAGCCAGGTCATTGGAGGAGCAAAGCTAATGTGTGGGATGTAATCCATTGGGATAGTGCAATGAGAGGATTCTTAGCCTTAGAACGAGTGATCAAATTTTGAACTGACATATCCATTAGAATTGCAAGTGTAAATATCATCTTCTTTCTGTCCACATTCTGTTCTGTGTATTTTTTGGTCAGGACCTATATATTATGTGTAAAAATTAGTGGTAGGTATTATGTGCTCGATGCTCTGAAATGCAGTCTGGTGGCCATGTACATGTGGTTGTATGACCATTCCATAAGTTTGTTTGGCCTCAGTATGCAGTGGTGTTGCATACATGAAATCTATCTTGCATTGTTCCACCCTTTCCTGAAAATATGATCATATACATGTGTTATGTATTCTTCTCATCAATATTGCTTTAACGGTGGTTACTATTATCTTGGTGCTGTCATGTATGGTCTCTGAATATGGCATTCATTATTTAAACCTTTTAGTTTTTGAATTATCGCCTAAAATAAGTTTTAAATTAATGTTATTCTATAGTTTAAGTTAGAACCTAAATTACAATAATGATATTTTATAATCTTTTTTGGTGGATGTGACATATATTTTGCTATTAATAACTTAGGCTTGTTGTCGATCGAGACACGTCAAAACATACTGCGCTAGAAAGGTATTAGAGCATTCCATGTTGACTCATGCCAATGATCTTGATGTATGGCTAAATTAAATTTTGATGGCTGACACTATTCCATATCAAAGAAATATCAGCTTAGGCCTTTGTGCCATGAAACAACTATCATTGCCTAATTATGTACTAATTTTGTTGATTTGCATCTGCTTTTAAATACCACAAGTAAGCCAACACTGTTGATTGCCTTCATCCATGTTTTTAAGACTTTGGTTTGTTCTTTTGGTGCATCAATTATGATTTATGCAATACCCAAAAATGACAATTATGGCAATTGATGTTAGTAGAAACAATCACACGACTTGGTGTGTTTCTCAAAAAATTATTGAGATAACCTAGACTTTTATGCACTAAGATAACCCTAACTTTTACCTGAACTTTCTTGGAATCTGGCACTATCTTGGGAGTTTGGTCATCAATTTGATAACCAATTCTAAATGAGTCTAAAACTTAAGTTGAACGTGATGGATGCACATTTCTAGGTTTGGATGAAGATGTTAGTTAGTCCCTTGTATGATGTTTCGTTTTTTACTATAGTGAGTTACAAAGTTTTCTTGCACTGTGATGCTGTATCAACACCTTATTTGCATATATATTAGACTATGAGCTCAAAGCAAGCTACTTTTGGCTGGTCCTTTAATTTATATTAGCAGACTTCTATCATCTATTTTGAAATGGAAATCTTGTTTTTAAACTTTTATGATTCAGTAAAAGCAGAAATTTTCATGTAAATTTCCCTTCCATGATTCTTGAACATCTACAAAGCCTTTATTTGCGGTAACATCTGCTGATAACTCTGTTCCACTTGGAAAAGTAACTAGGAGTCATGTTTTTCAGGGCATCTGCTGACACCTATGGTCAAGCTGCATCTAATTTAATTGAGGGGAGTAATCTTGAGCAGATGGTTGGTCAATTGATGGAGATGGGTGGTGGTAACTGGGATAGAGAGACAGTTTTGCTTGCACTTCGTGTTGCTTACAACAACCCAGAGCGTGCTGTGGAATACTTGTATTCTGTAGGCAGTTGATATATCCTCAACAGTAAAACTGGAAAAAGGAAAAAACTATGATATCATTGACAGTTTTTATATTTTTACATCAGGGTATCCCAGCAACAGCAGAAATTGCAGTTCCAGTTGATCCTTTCCCTTCATCTCAGGCATTTGCTCAAGGGGCTGATTCAACTGATTTAGCTGCTCCGGGTCATCCCTCTGGTGTACCAAATTCCTCTCCTTTGAATATGTTCCCACAGGTTCAGCATTACACCTCATTACAGTTGTTATTATTTGGTTTATGTGGCACTTAAAAACCTACTGTTTAACTCTAACAGGGCAATATTAATACTGGAGTGGGTACTGGTGGTGGATCTCTTGACTTCCTGAGAAATAACCAACAGGTATGTTAATCTGAAGTCTGAAAGATATTTCAGTCCTTTTTCACATGTCTAATCCTCCTTTATACTAATTGCTATTTTTCAGTTATATGTTTGATAGTGGGTTTTAACTTTCAAAAGGAACTTGCTAGCCTAGCTGTGGAAGGAAATAGATTATCGAATGCTCTGGAGCACAAGAATTTATGACATTTTGAAAGTTTCCGAAGTGTACTAGATTTCAGGTTGTCCTCGTAAATTGCAATTTTGCGGGTAGTGTTTTTCCAATTTAAATTGTCCAAGGAAAAATGCTAAGTACAAATTGAACTGCTACGTTCCAGTTTAAGCAGTAATTTTATTTAGGAAACAAATTGTAGTATTAGCACGTCATGTTGAATGATGGTAAAAATGAATCTAATTATCTTTGATCTGAATGATACTCTTCATTAGATATTTCCAATAGGGAAATTGAGTCAGTTTAATTAAACCCTAATATTTTTAAATTTACTGTACCTACCACAACCATCGCTAGTGTTTCTGCAGTAATAGGCTGTTGTTTCTGATGATTACAATTATCCATATAGCAAGCCACTCTATATGATTTTGCTTAACCCTATTGTTGATTTTTTATCTTTGATTCTCATGACTGCAGTCACTATATTCTTTATTTTTGCAAGGGTTGAATTGCTGACTTCTTTGTCTGTAGTTTTTCTTTCTTTAGTCAGAAAAGTTCTGAATCAATTAAAACTCACTATTAATGCAATGCCTGTTAGTTCTGCTGCAAACTGGAAGAATTACATGTTGTAAAATTCAGCATAATAAGACCATGTTAGCTATCAGTTAGGTGTTAAAACCAACTCATTGAAGCTGCATATGTACCTATAAATGATTGGACATAATTACTGGATCAAAAGAAGCTTTGTCATTGGATTAAACTCAGAACTTATAAAGCTCTAGATGGTTTAGAGTTTTCGACATCACCATTTTAAGACGTCTAACTGTTATTGTAGTTCTTAGCTCTGCGGACAATGGTTCAAGCAAATCCACAGATTTTGCAGGTCAGTACTCTCTCATCTGAGGTTAAATTTGCGTTAAAAAATGTAACGTCTTTTAAAACCATTGCCTTCTTGCAGCCAATGCTTCAGGAACTAAGCAAGCAAAATCCTCAACTTTTAAGATTGATACAAGAGCATCATGCAGAGTTTCTTCAGTTAATAAATGAACCTATTGAAGGGTTCGAAGGGTGAGTTATAATAATGCAAATTATGATTATTGAAGTGCTTTGTTTTTAATACCCTAAATTTCTATCTGATAGATATCTGGCTATTGATGCTAAACAGCACTACAAGTCTCTGTTGTGTCGTTTGAGGCATCAGCTAATTCCAGAGTCTACTGGATATATGAGCTGCCATTAGTTATTTTAAGCTTTTAGTTGTATTGTCATGCTCTGTGTAATAACCTTTTTTCTTGTCTCATCTGTCATATTATTGTTGTTCCATATCCTCTTTGAATAACACATAATGAGTTCAGTGGCCTGCATGCTCTAAGATTATAGAGAGACTTCATCCATCGTTCACCCTCCCATTGCTTTTGATATTAATGTATCCAACCTTTTCCCAGTTCCCACTGCTGTAAAACCACATAAATTCAAACCATCCGCCCTTCTTTCTACCATCTTTTCCCACCTTTTTCTATTTATTCTTTAATTCTAGTTTGCAGTTTTGTATCTGATGAGAAGGATCATGTAGAAGATTGGGGTGATGAATGGATTTTGCCTAAGTGGATTAGAATGGATTAGTGAAAACATGGAAGAAGCCTGCAGTAATGGGATGGGGGTGAAATAGGGGAAATGTGAATGTGGGATAAGCAAGGTCATTAGTTGTGATGGAGGTGGAGATCATGATTGTGTTGGAGGGGAGTAGCTGTTCTATGAAGGCAATGGTCATGGAGTGTGCCTCTAGTGGATGTTGAGATTGTGTCTTAATTGTTGTGGGTTCCTTTTGTTGGTGGTGATGGTAGTTTTGCTGTTGGTTGAGATGCAGGTGATCTGGTGCATGGCAAACGAAATAGGGAGAATGAGTTGGAAGATGAATATGAGGATGATTTGGAGGTAAAAAGAAGACCTGATGTATCTGTTGTTAGGTAAAATTTGAGGCATCTATATTATTCCCCTCCTAAGAGGCGGAAGTATCCTTTTGCAAAATGGTTAGATAATACTTTATACAGCTGTATGTAGAGTAGATATTGTTTAAAATTAGACTTTCCCTTTTTCATCTGTAGGAACTCGGTAAATTAGAGTATGCTGCTTTCCTCATGCCCTTTGATGAAGATGGTTTTATGTTGTCTGATTAGGGTGCTTCTATCCAATGACCCTATGCTAAGGCACTCTATGAAGATGGTTTTACTTTGCTAAGGCACCCTATGATTAGGGTGCTTCTATCCAATGACCCTATGCTTTCCTCAAGCCCCTATGTTTAGGGTGCTTCTATCCAATGACCCTATCCAATGACCCTTTGCTAAGGCACCCTAGGATTAGGGTGCTTTCCTCAAAGCCCTATGCTTCTATCCAATGACCCTTTGCTAAGGCACCCTAGGATTAGTGTGCTTTCCTCAAGCCCTATGCTTTATCCAATGACCCTATGAAGATGGTTTTACTTTGCTAAGGCACCCTATGATTAGCGTGCTTCTATCCAATGACCCTATGGTTTTACTTTGTCTGATTATCGTAGTTGTTGTGATGCATTTGCCAAGGCACTCTTATGCTTAATACATTGGGGTGGACATGAGGTTTGGGGGAATGTTATAGTTGAGTGTAATGACCCTATCGTACTTGGAAATTACAGCAAATTCTAAACTCAATTGAGGTTGGCAAGTCCGAGCCAATCAAGTACACAAAAGAAAAGAATGTATATTGAATAACCTATTGAGACTAGTAAATATTTAAGTATTAGTCTGCTTGCAACTGTCTGCTTCACAATATTAATGAAACAATTTTATGTATTGCTAATCCACTTGTCATGAGGATTTGACTCCTTAGCCATGTTTGTAACCATCTTTGCGTCTGCATATTTTTGTAGCTTTCTTTGTTAAAGTCTTATTCTGTTCAGAATGTTGCAATTTGTGGAACCCACTGCAGGATTATCGACTTGTTCTTGTATATGTTTTTCTGATTCTCAAATTCATCCCTCATATCTTAAAGTCCCAAATGTTTATGTATTTAAAATTTTCAGGGACATGTTTGATCAGGCTGATCAAGATGAGATGCCGCATACCATAAATGTGACAGCTGAGGAACAGGAGGCAATCCGACGAGTATGTTGTTTTGTCCTCTTTAATCTCTACACGCACTGTTATGTTATGGTCTTTTAATATCCTCCAACCACATTGTTCAGCTTGAAGCAATGGGATTTGACCGAGCACGCGTTATCGAAGCATTCCTAGCTTGCGACAAGAACGAGCAGTTGGCAGCAAACTATTTATTGGAGCATGCTGGTGATGAAGATTGAAGGTACTTTGCTAATTTACTTGCACAGCTTTCATTAAGCATGATCAACTTAGTAACTCTTTTCACTGCTATCAAAATTAGAATGCTCGACGAATCATCCAGATCCTGATATATATCTTAAGTGAAAAATAATTTTATGTCAGTGTCAGTGTTTCTGGACAATAACAGACATTCTATGCTTGACATGCTTCACGTCTATTTCAGCAATATCTATAATATCTCTTTAATCAGTTGTTTGTTCACTATTGCTTACAAGTAATTGATTGCATTATGCTTAGGGATTTGGCATATGCCAACATTTTATCTCTTGAATGCCACATGGATCTCTGTTGAAATCAAGACACCTGAATGATGGGAAGGTCTTTCACGCTTCTCTGATCACCTAATTAAACCTATTTCAAGGGTTAATGACTTGATACCGAACTTACCGTTTGAGAAAACTGTACTTTGAATGGGGGGAGAGAGAGAGAGAGAGAGAGAGAGAGAGAGAGAGAGAGAGAGAGAGAGAGGCTGTAGTGGCGAACTCAGAGGGGGCACATCTATTTATTAAATTCGTTCTGAACATTTAATCTTTTGGTGATAAAAATTCAACAATATCTTTTCTTCGATACGAGTTACATTCTTCATGTCCATTTTATTGCTTGTTTCATCTTGGCCTATTCCCGGTCATATGGTTGAACTAAGTTGGAATATTTTTTGAGCTGCGTGTGTTGTGAACAGTAAACCCGTCAACATCAACCAAAATGGGGCACATCCAAGTTTATTGCTGCTGCCTCCTCGATGCGTTTGATGCAGACTCGACACCCCCGATGTAAAAGGTCGATGGTGAAGTAGGCTTTGTTTAATCGGGACGGTGACGTTAAGAGTCGTGCTCATCGTGGTCAAGCTTATTTAATTCTAATTACCTGGAACGGCTTTAGAATAGGGCAAGACTACCTACCCTGATGCCCCAAAACGGCTGTGCCTCTCTCTCTCTCTCTCTCTCTCTCTCTCTCTCTCTAATGCAGCATCCATCTGGCTTGTTGGATGTTTTGCTTCCTCACCTCTTGGTACGCAGCGGTGACCGACTTGCCACGTTTTTTAAGTTCGACGCGTGAAGGACTCTGATGACTTGGTGTTAGGAATTGCTATAACGTATTAATTTTAGAATCAATGTGAGGGATAGTTATGCGAAATAGCTAGTCATTAGCCATACGTCAAATCATCGGATATTGTGGTTACAAGTGGAACGATTTTAGTTAGTCATCATTGAGCCATTAAATCATATGTCGAAATATCATTGAGCTATTAAATCACCGGACATTATGATTATAGGTGTGATGATTTTAGCTAGTTGTCATTGAGCTATTAAATCATATGTCCAATCATCATTGAGCCATTAAATCATTGGACATTGTGGTTACACGTGTAACGACTTCAGCTGACATTGAGGGTGAATGAACCTTCACGTTGGTGTTGTGTCCACATCACTACCGAGCAGCTATTAAGCCTGTTAGGGCTAATGAGATGCACAATAACAATAGGATACGATATGTCATTAGATTACCTGTGTTTAAACCCCTTATCATTTCTCTTTCGTTATGTTTTGAACTCTCTTATCAGTTGTCCACACAACTCTATTTATTGTGTTTCGATATGTTTTTAACTCTGATAACAGTTGTCCACACAACTCTATTTATTGTGTTTCGATATGTTTTTAACTCTTTTATCAGTTGTCCACACAACTCTATTGTGTTTCGATGTGCGAAGGGAATACCATGATCGAATTTGATCACGTTGTCATCGAGTGATATTTCCTGATAGGATTCAACCACCTCATAGTTAGGGGATGTTACATGATCGAACTTAGTTGCATTGATGTCTGAGTGATGCTTCATAGTCGCATTTGATTGCATTATAATTGGGGGATGCCATCACATCATTGAGCGATATTTTATGGTCTAATTCAATTGCATTATTGTCAAGTGATGCTTCATAATTAGCTTTGATTGCATCTATTATTAAGTGATGCTTTATGACCAAGTTTAATCACATAGTCGTTGAGTGATGCTTGATGGTAGAATTTAGTTGTATTATAATGGGGGACGCTTCATAATTGAACTCGATTGCATTGTTATCGAGTGATTTTTTATGGTATTCGATCGTAATGTTTTATATAGATACTTGACCCATGCATAAGACATCCAAACTTCATGCTTATGACTCTTTGTAAACTTTGAGCTCGAACCTTTTGGACTTTAGAGCTTTAGAACACTTAATGAACTCTCTGAACCCCCATTTTCAAAGGTCTCAAATGTTTTTTTTCTTTCTCATCCTCTTCATGTTTGGACAGGTCACTAATCCCTTCCCCTCCTTTAGCTTTGATTGTAACACCTCCCAGTTAGTTCCTCATCGGAAGTGGGCAAAGACTAAGATTGACTTATAAGGATATGATGAATGTATTATAATAACTTTAGCTTGAGTATTTGGGTTAATGGTTTGAACTAAATAGAGTTATTGGTTATTAGCCCATCAGACTCGGGTAACCTCACTTCCTCCTTCGAAGAGATCAAAGTTACCGTGGCTTCCTTCGACGAACAATGGAACACAGTAGTTGATGACTTGCTTGGTTTAAGCTCATAATTGTTTGGTTTGGTGATTGACCCTATATGTTGAATCACTATTTTTGCACTTGCATGAATACACTTGAGGGACTTTAATTTCCCTTGGACCATTTCTTTGTCTAGGTCTTCTAGGCTGGGAAAATCTCACATACTCAAATGACATCGAAATTATAGCGTTATATTGCAGCATTTGTCAAGGAGTGTCATTGTCTCAACATTGACCCAGTTGTATGTATGTTATAATGTGTGCTGGGTTCTAGTTATTTTCTTCCAACCCAAAGTGGTTGTAAGGTTTGGGGGCTCCGAGCTCCAACCAAGGTTGGAAGAATTTTTTTTTAATATATTTTTTAAGGAGATAGCTTTTCAACATTGCTTATGTAAGAAAGGAAGTTCATCAATGCTCTATAAGGCCGATCAAGAAAGGACAATTTGCTCAAATATCTAGAGATTTTTTCGATTGTTAAGATGAGTGAGCAATGATGGCTCGTAGAGGTCAAACTCCATGCCTTGGTGTTGATAACTGGGGTTCCTTATCTTTACTTCTAAACCATGATTCCTTTTCTCCTATTAACCTGGTTCATTATTTTTTTGGGGGGCAAAAATGGATCTTGTTTGAAGACTCCTGCATCGCTAATAAGAAGAAAGGCAAGAGGAAGTTAATAGGTTACTCTCGATAGGCAACAAAAAGAGCAATAATTGGAGCCATGGTAGCACCTATGTGTGTCATCAGACCCCTAATTTGGCCATCCCTTTTTGCCAAGGAAGCTAAACTTGAACTCTTTTGGCAAGTTAACCGAAAGAGTTGATTGATTTTAAAAGGAAGTGTGTGCATCATTCTTAGGCCACACCGTGCAAGTATAGTGCTTAAGCCTCACACATTGAACTACAACTAGCATGTCAATAGAAGTATAAATAATATGTATATGTTACCCTTGCTTACTAATGTGATTTGTGATATATATGCTTTATAAATATGATAAATGATATGCCAATATTTTTGACTTTTAATATTGAAGTATATGTTTTTCAAAAATATTATTCTTAATGTTTCACGAAATATTGATTGGGTATACATAAATATTAATATTTACTTTAAGTATAGTACAACAAACTAAAATATACTAGTGGACTTGAATATGATGTTAAGTTAGATAATAAGCATGTATATAATGACTAAAAGTGGTGGTTGAATTTTAATTAGCTTTAAGTGAATCTCAAGACTTGAATGAGTTTGAATACAATTAAAATAAGAAAGTCTAAGTTTGAAACCTCATTTATATTTATATGGAGGATAATAAATAATTTATGCATAAATAGAGTAATAAAAAATTAAACGGAGATACAAATCGAAAAGAAGTATTATACTAAAAACATTAAGATGCATATGTGAGATTCAATGATGAGTTTAAATCAAATATATCATCTTTGTCAAACCAAATTAAATTCAATTGAAGTTATTGTAATCTTATAATTATATTAGTAAAAAAAATCTTAAAAATGAGGTTTAATGGGATTGAATACTAGACCTTAAAGTAATGTCTTAAGCACATCTATCTTATCTTGGCCTCATACTATTTACCAACCTGATAACCCATAACCATTTCTCTCCTTCTTCGATCATTCTCTTAGCTTTTTCAACATGTCATGGAGGCTAAGAAATCCCGACACTAAGGAAGATTGAAGTAAGAAAATTTTAATTCTTCTCTTATTATACTTGGGGTTCAAGTTTTACAAATTATAGGATGATCTTTTAAGATACTTTTGAGTAACCTAAACGTTAAATTATTATTAATTTTTGGATATGTTTTGTATGAATCTCTTATGATTTTAATGCCTTTGGTATATATGGCTTCAATCTAAGATTGGTGCAGAGTTATTACGGTCCCAATCTAAGGTACTTAGAATCTTTTATTTTTTTGAAAAGAGATTTTATTCAAGCTGAATTGAACCTCTTAGGGATATGTTTAGGCTCTAGCCTTTTAATATATTTTAAAAGGTTCATTTAGGGTTTTGTGAGATTTAGAATTGAGTGAATACCACCTTTGTCCAGTAAGACATGAGATTTATAAGTTCATATAGTCCCAACCCAATTTCAATAAAAAAATAAGTGTTGGCGATGAATTAAAAAGGTAGTTTAGCCTCTAAATGATTTTATTTTAAGCTAAAAATTATTATTTATTTAGTTTTATATATTTACTAGTTTCCTACAAAATTTCATAATAATTCAAGATTATTTGATTAGTTAAAATAATGAAGTAAAATTTCTTTATAGAATTGTGTGATGCTTTCAGTGATACTAACTAGTTCTTTTGATTATAGAGTGAATTATTGAAAAATTGATGGTAGAATCTAAATGAATTTTTAGGTTAAATATATTTTACTTATTGAGAGATTTTATTAAGCTTTTTCTATAAATTATTATAATAAATTATTATAAACCTACAATTCAAGAGATATAGTTCTTAATTAAGACATCTCATGACTTTATGCTTCCAGTTTGATAGGTGCATCGCTCCCCGGCACACTCGGAACGTGATTTTTATTGACTTCTTCATTTTTTAGTTCAATCATGTAATTATAAGTTTAAATTCATTACAAAATAGTAATGATATAAATAATCATATTCATAATATATCTTGAAAAACATATTTCAAATGATATGATTGTCAAGAGCTAAAGATATATATATATATATATATATATATATATATATATATATATATATATATATATATATATATATATATATATATATATATATATATATATATATATATATATATATATATATATAATATAATATAAAAAAACATATAAATTATGATAAAAATATTTTCCATGCATGCATAAGTGTATGTATATGATGTGCAATGTAAGAATGTATGTATATATTATGATGATGTGCGATATGAGTGTATGTATATGTTATGATATAAAGTATAGAAATCCATAAGTTTGTTATGTTTCGCACGTGTGCATATAAGTATTTTAAATTATTTCAACATAAAATTTTACCTTTTTATTTTAGATATGCTATGTTGTAAGGTTATGTTTGCTTAAAAAAGTCAAATAATGACATATTTATTGTTAATTGCCTTATATCGATGATTTTGATATATATATATATATATATATATATATATATATATATATATATATATATATATATATATAACATGATATATGCTCACATAAATAAAACTATAAAGACTTATACTTACTGAGTCATTATTTATTATAGATTTTATTTTGCATGTAAGGATACTAGTATTTCACCCAAGTGATTGAGTATAAAAGTGAGTATGTGCAAGCCCATGCCAATACAGATATGGACAATGACTTGTGGGTATTTTATATATATATTTTTTGGGTATGTTATATTTATATTTTTCTTTGATTAAATGTTATAATTATGTACAGATGTTAAAAAATACTATGTATGGGAGAAATCCTATCATTTTATTTAGTAAGTCAATGTGTTTTAACTTTAATATTATCTACTTTTTGCTACACTTTTATCAATAGCAATAATGAAAATAGATATATGACATCCTATTTTAGTCATGTATATAAGATATGGGTGAAACAAGGAGTAGGGTATTACAAATTATGATATCAAAGACTAGGTTTTGAGTTATGTAGACTATCTGTATTTGCAAAAGTATGAGATGCACTACTCAACAATCTTGTAAGTTTTAATAGTCAAGTTATATTAATTTCCTTATAATTATTTGATACTCTTATACTTGGCAACTAGGGTGTGAATAGCTAGGGATTAATCAGGAAGAAATCATAAGAACTAGAGGGTAAGCTAGTAGCTCTAGTAATATTTAGGGGGAGACATCTAATGGTAGAGAGGCATCCATACAAGGAGATCAGAAAGATATGGTGATTAATAGGCTAACAAAGTTGGAGAGAAAATCTAGACAATTAGAATAGCTTGAGGACATGATATTGTAGAATTAACAAGTTAAAAGCTTAAAAAGAATGATTCATCAATCTTTAAAGATGATACAAATCCACTAATGGTTTAGGACAAACTATATGAATTCTTGAGATAGAATATCATAATAAGATCACTTTACTCAAGAGTGCTATGGAAAAATCACTCAATGAAGAAAGTAACTTGAGAAAAAAAAGAAGAGATGTGAGAGAAATATCTAGAGTTATTCAGACAAAAATTTCAAGGATGAAATATTTATTAAGATGGTGGGATTATAGTGGCCAAGTCTAATATACATTAAACTACAACTAGCATGCCAATAGAAGCACAAATAATATGTGTATATTACTCTCACTTAGTGATATGATTTGTTCTATGCTTCATAAATATAATAAATGATATTATCATATTTTTTGCTCTTAAGATTGAAGTACATGTTTTTTAAAAATATTATTATCAATTTTGTACAAAATATTGGTTGAGCATGCATAAGCATTAATATTTAATTTAAGTATAGTATAAAAAGCCAAAGTATGTTAATGAACTTAAATATGAGATTAAGTTATAGTAATAAACATACATAGTAACTAGAAGTGACGATTGAATTTTAATCATATTAAGTAAATCTCAAGAATAAGCTTGAACACAATTAAAGTAAGGAAGCGTAAGTTTCAAACCTATGTATATGGAGGATAATAAGCTACTTAGGCATGGATTGGAATAATGAAATACTAAACGAAGATGCAAATCAAGGTGTAGTGTTATATTATAGATGTTGAGATGCATAAATAAGATTGAAGGACAAGCTTAGACCAAAAATATCATCTTTGTCAAACCAAATTAGACTAAAGTGAAATAGTTACAATCTTATGATTATATTAGTAAAAGAAGAAAAAAAGAAAAACTTGAAATAAAACCTAATGTGATTGAACTTAGACCTCAAGATAATCTATTAAGTACCTCTACCTTACTTTGGCATAATCTTCTTTACAAACTTGATAACCTATGACCCTTTCTCTCCTTCACCCATCCTCTTAGTTTTTCACTATGTCTTCATGGAGGCTAAGAAACCCTAGCTCTAAGGAAGATTAAAGTAAGAAAAATCAAAATCCTCCCTTGTTATATCTAGGGTTTTAGTTTTACAAATTATAAGTTGATCTTTTGAACTACTTTTGAGTAACTTAGACTTCAAATTTATTTTTAATTTTTAGATATATTTTGTATGAATCTCTTATGATTCTAAGGTCTCTAGTATGACTTTAATATGAGATTGATGCATAGAATTATTACAGTCTCAATCTAAGGTACTTTAATCTAAGGGATTTTATTCAAACTAAATTAATCCCCTTAAGGATATGATTAAGCTGTAATCTTTTGATATATTTTAAAAGGTTCCCTAAATATTCTTTGGGATCTGAAATTAAGTATCATCTCTATGCACCAAGATATGAGGTTTTTAAGTTCAGATAGTCGTAACCCAGTTTCAATAGAACAGAATAAGTGTTGATAGTGAATTAGGAGGCTCATTTAGCCTCCAAATGATTTTGTTTTAAGCTGAAAATTAATATGTATTTAGTTTTATATGTCTCTTAATTTCATACAAAATTCATCATAATTCAAAATCATTTGATAAGCTAAAATAGTAAAATAAAATTTCTTTACAGAATTGTGTGATGACTTAAGTGATAATAACTAGTTCATTTGATTATAAAATAAATTATTAAAAAATTATTGGTGGAATCTAGATAAATTTTTAGGTTAAGTATATTTTATTTATTAAGGATTTTATCAATTTTTTTCTAAGAATTATTATAAATCCACAATTCAAGAGATAAGATTCTTAATTAAGGCATCTCATAACCCTTGCTCCCAATTTGATAAGTGTGTTGCTTTACACTTGATCATTAAAAGATATGGTCTTTCATTGTCATATTTAATTTTTAGTTCAATCAAGTATAAGTTTAATTCATTGTGAAATAATGATCATATAAATAATCATATTCATTATGTATTTTAGAAAGCATCTTTCGAATAATATGATTATCATAAGCTATATATATATATATATATTTATATATAAACATAAAAAGTATACATTATGATACAAATATTTTACATGCATGTATATATATGATGACGTGTAATGTGATAATACACGAATATATTACAACATGCAATGTACATATATAGTATGTCATACGATGTAATAGTGCACGTATATATTATGACGTAAGGTTTGAGAGTGTTTATATATTTATAATATGTAGTGTATAAGTGTATATATATATTATGACGTGCGATATGAGAGTGCCCGTATGTATTATAATGTGCAATGTAAAAATGCACGTATATATTATGATGTGTAACGTAAGAATGCACATATATATTATGACATATAGTGCAAAAGTGATCGTATATATTATGATAACATGCGATGTGAAAGTGCATATATATATATATATATATATATATATATATATATATATATATATATATATATATATATATATATATATATATATATATATATATATATATTATGATTTGGAGTATATAAGTCGATGAATTTGTTATGTTTTCTACATTGGCATATAAGTATTTTGAATTATTTCGATGTAAAATTTTACCTCTTTATTTTGTATATATTATATTGTAAAATTATGCTTGCTAAGGAGTTTTCTGTTAATTATATTATGTCGATGATTTTAAAATATGATATATAAGACATAATACATAATCACTTGAATATAATGATAAAGTCTTATACTTATCGAGTTATTACTCACTAAAAAATCTATTTTGCAAGCAAGGATATTAGTACCCTTCCTAAGTGATTGGGTAGGAAAATGTACGTAAAAGCTCATGCCAACGCAAATATAGACGATAACCTATGAGCATTTTATATGTATAAAATTTGAGCATATTATATTTATGTTTTCCTTTGATTAAATATTATAATTATGTACAGGTATCAAAAATACTATGTACAAGAAAAACTCTATCATTCTGTTTAGTAAGTTAGCATGTTTTAATTTTAAGATTGTCCACTGCACTCCTATCGATGACAGTAATAAAAATAAAAATACGATATCCTACTTTAATCATGCGTATGAGTGAAAATTAGGAGTATGATGTTACAAAATGAATGGGTAGGAACTCCCGTTACTTGGCTCTTCTCTGATGCCTTGTGACAAAGTGAACTATAAGGAGGGCTTCAATGCAATTGGCTGCTTCTCCTAAGATTGCACCTCATGAGGGGCTTTCTACAAAATCAATATAGACTCAACGGTAATGCTAGGGATATGTTCGGGTGAGATTGCAACCGAAGTGGTTGGGTGCGACATGTAAACAACGTCACAAGTATAATGGTTGATGCTGACATCGAGGATTTCCAATGTCAACATCACAATTGGGCGACTATTTGGTTGATGTGTTGGGTTGACGAGATAGATGACATGTTATTAGATTGCCTACAAGTCTGAACTCCCTTATTATTTCTAATCAAATTCTCTCCTCTCTTGAAAGCACCATTGCTTCCTCTCCGAGTCTCGTCGGATCGGATCTTCAATATTATCTCCCATATTGTACCGTGGAGATCTCCTCCCCCCATCTCAACGACATTTGATTTCTTCGTCTTGTTCGAGAGGTTTTCTTCCCTTCTATCCATCCAATTCACCCTCAAGAATGCAACATCCATTTGTGCTTCCTCTCCAAGCATCCTCACTTCATATCTCCATCCCTCGTCTGCCATGTGACACACACAGTATCTCCTTCCCCATCATCAGGACATTTGATTTCCACATCTTGCATTGAGGGTTTCTTCCTTCCTTCTGATTGGATTCTCCTATCATTAATTTCTGTATCTTGCTTTGATAATAAACACTTGAGTTGTGCTTATTCCAGCACTTGTGTTGGACAAATTCCAGTTTCCAACTGCTGCAAAAGAGGCAAGTAGTAGACACTTTTCGACTAGAAACAAACATTAGGGTTTCTTTTTAGTATCATATTACCTTGATGGCCATCAAAACAAAACAGAAAAGTTCTGCCAAACATGCTTAATCTTACGACATTAAAGATTAAGCATGTTCGCTAAAGACAGTTCTAGGAATGGTAGTGACATGGAGATTCTTACTATTGTTTTGATTGGTCTATCAAAAATTAAGTTACAGGCCAACCAGTCCAAGAGATAGTATTTTGTCTATCATTCAACACCCTGGTATATAGAAAGCCAACGTAACTAGACTAGAAGATTTGCTACATCTTGGCTGCTACGACAACGGTTCACAGCCTTCCAACAAGGAGATCATTGGAACAGATTGGTACATGTCACTCGCTGATACAAATAAGCTCAGACGATTTAACACTACTTAATATTTAGGCCGTGCCAGCATTGTAATGATTCCATGTAGAAGAGATTCTGGATTAGTATCACCGAAAACAATTGACACACAGAATCTAGGTTCAGTGTCGATCAAAGTTACAAGCACTGCATCTCAAGCAGAATCATATAGTCCAGTGATATCGAAAACACTAAAAAGTGAAAGCTTGATATCAAGTTCCTGTGGAAGAACAAGGTCTGGTTATTATATGCCGATTGTATTGAAAAGATTTCTTTCCTAAATCTGGTTTAATTAGCCCCTTCGAATTCATTATATCATCAATTATTCAGAAAAGGAAAAGACTAGAAGATGTGTCACTAATTACAATCAGTCATGACAAAACCTTTTTAGTACCACAAAACTCAACTTAGGCGCAAGGAAATAATAATCAAAATTACATAGGTGAATCCTAGCCAACAGCATAGATTATCATTCAATTCTTAGGCTGTTAGCTTTAAAGCTATTTAGACAATGGCAATTGAAAGTTATTATTGGTGAGCAAATGCCCAACTAAACCCTTTATACTACTTTAGGAGATATCTAGTGTAACACAAATAATCCCAAATAGTCCAAGGGATATTTGGATAAAGAAAAGCTAGTGTAACACTCAAATTTGTACTGTAGTTCTGAAGATGCAAGCAAACAATCAAATAATGGCATTGTATTGTTCAACTTGTAAGTTCTGTTCCTCGAGTACATGGTTTTAGCAAATGAAAATATAATCACAAACACTTTAAACAATCAGAAAAACATTATACATACATACACACACACAAACAGAGCCAGCAAGCATATGACACATGCATCAAGCAACGAGCATCTTAAGTCAATGTCTAATTCAAGATGGAATATAATCTGGGTTGCAGTAAGAAGACAATGTTGTGATCATAATCACATCCTAAGATGCACATTGTAAGTCAAAATTTTACGTCAGTACTTTCTCTAAACAACGAACTTACCCCAAAAAAAGGGAACCTTTTATAGATCTGCTTCTACTCCAAGATTGCAGTTGTAGATGTACTGAGCCAGAGCTCCAAGTGAGGAGTCCAATTCCTTCTTTTGAAAGATTAGGAGACAACTCCCATGAAGCCCCAAATTTGTTGGAATGGATGATGGACTGACTCCAGTTCTAAAATCTTGCATCTTTGCCAATCTTCTGTTCTAATATTTGTTCTTCTTTCTCTGATTATACTGTTCTTTTTTATCCTTTAGTTGCCCTAATTCTTCTTGTTAAACATGTTTAGGACGTCGATTTCTAAACTTAAAAAATTTATATTAATATTTAGGCCGTGCCAGCATTGTAATGATTCCATGTAGAAGAGATTCTGGATTAGTATCACCGAAAACAATTGACACACAGAATCTAGGTTCAGTGTCGATCAAAGTTACAAGCACTGCATCTCAAGCAGAATCATATAGTCCAGTGATATCGAAAACACTAAAAAGTGAAAGCTTGATATCAAGTTCCTGTGGAAGAACAAGGTCTGGTTATTATATGCCGATTGTATTGAAAAGATTTCTTTCCTAAATCTGGTTTAATTAGCCCCTTCGAATTCATTATATCATCAATTATTCAGAAAAGGAAAAGACTAGAAGATGTGTCACTAATTACAATCAGTCATGACAAAACCTTTTTAGTACCACAAAACTCAACTTAGGCGCAAGGAAATAATAATCAAAATTACATAGGTGAATCCTAGCCAACAGCATAGATTATCATTCAATTCTTAGGCTGTTAGCTTTAAAGCTATTTAGACAATGGCAATTGAAAGTTATTATTGGTGAGCAAATGCCCAACTAAACCCTTTATACTACTTTAGGAGATATCTAGTGTAACACTCAAATTTGTACTGTAGTTCTGAAGATGCAAGCAAACAATCAAATAATGGCATTGTATTGTTCAACTTGTAAGTTCTGTTCCTCGAGTACATGGTTTTAGCAAATGAAAATATAATCACAAACACTTTAAACAATCAGAAAAACATTATACATACATACACACACACAAACAGAGCCAGCAAGCATATGACACATGCATCAAGCAACGAGCATCTTAAGTCAATGTCTAATTCAAGATGGAATATAATCTGGGTTGCAGTAAGAAGACAATGTTGTGATCATAATCACATCCTAAGATGCACATTGTAAGTCAAAATTTTACGTCAGTACTTTCTCTAAACAACGAACTTACCCCAAAAAAAGGGAACCTTTTATAGATCTGCTTCTACGCAATTCTTTTGAAAGCTTGCTTCTTTCTTCTTCGTTGGCTTCGTTTCTAGCCTTCTTTTTCTTCCTCTCCACGTCGCTACCAGAGTCACCTACGCCTCCACAACGATTACCATCTCGATCCACCAAATCGGCGTCTTCCACAACCTCTCCATCGACTTGCTCATCTCTGCCCCTCCTCCTCCTCTTTTTCTTGTTCCGCTCCTCGTCCCTCTCCTCCTCCATCAACAACTTCTCAAGCTCGGAGCGCTTGCTGGCGGCTCGGATCTCGTGACAGAAGCCGACGAGCTCGTCAAAGGCAGCGGAGGCGCGGCGGACGTAGGCGGCGACATCCGGGCAGGCAGCATTCTCGTTCGCGGCGAAGCGGGAGAGAACGGCGGAGGCCCTCGCGAGAGAGATGTGCTTCGAGCGGACCACGGATCCCCTCACCGCCCTCATCGCAAACTACATAAAGAGAGACAATGAGGAAGCAGAAGCGGAGAGCGGCCGCTTAACGCTCCTAACTCCGGTCTTTAGGGTTCTGGACGCCATGGCGACTACGGGGTCTCAATCCTCTAACTGGGTTAATTACATATTAACCCTTATGTTAAACATGTTTAGGACGTCGATTTCTAAACTTAAAAAATTTATATTATAAAAATAAAATATTTAATTATAGTTATCCTAATATTATCGATTTACTTACGGAAGATATCATAGCACGTGACAGCGCATACATAAATGACACAAAAATGATAGATAAAAAAATAATTTTAATAATAATAACGAATAATGACATAATGAGTGACTATTATGGCAGTAGTTCATGATAATAACGTGGTGGTCGACTTTGTCAATGTTGATCCGAACATTGATGATAAGAGAGAAAAGGAGATAGAGCAGTAAGATATTTGCATCGATATTGTCGTATCACTCTACGTCTATGTGGAGAAGGAAGAGGAGATAGGTAAAGCCACCACCACGATGCTGCACTCAAATCATCGAATGGTAGCTTCGCCAATGGTGCAACAAATTCGAGGAAGGGGGTGGTGGGTGGCAAGGAGGTAGAGGTTGCGAGTGAGCTCGACGAAGAGGCACACCTGTTTCAAGCTCTCGAGCTTTAGTTAGCATGTGAACGACTCGTATGCTCCAACCATAGTGGCATGGTCAACAACCTACTTCTGGATCAACTTGGCTCACGATTGGAAGGGTTCCAATCGGATGACGAGGACTGATCACCACACAAAATGGAGGCTTGAAAAGTAAAAATCTGATGATGGGAGAGACAACAAACCCTCATCCTTCTTCCTGGTCATCTCTGGTACTGTGATGGTGGGAGAGAGAATTAGAAAGATGACAGTGACAGATACGATCGGATTTGTACTCTTTTGGCCTCCATTTTGTGTGGCGATCAATCCTTGTTCGATTGGATCCCCTCCGATCACGGGTGGAGTTGATTCGAAAGAAGGTCGACAACCATTTGTGTGACCAACATCTACATTGTGGCCGGGGCATACACATCGTTCGTGCACCGGCTAAAACTCGAGTGCTCGAAGCAGGCATGCCTCTTCGTCGAGCTCGCTTGCAACCTCTCTCTCCCTCTCACTGTCCATCACCCCCTTCCTCGAATCTACTGTGTCACTAAAGAAATCTGAAGATTTGAGCATGGCACCATGGTGGTAACCTCACCTGCCCCATCTTCCTCCTTCGAACACTAACGTAGATATCTCACCGCTCTGTCTTTTCTTCATTCTCGTCATCGATATTTGGATCAACATCGATAAGGTCAACTATCACCATAATAGCCACTCACAGTACCACTATCTACAACCATCATTAAAATTACCTTGTACTTATTGTTTTCGTGTTATTTATGCACGTGATACCATCTTTCATCGATAAAATCAATAATATCAGAGTAAATAAGATTAAATATTTTATTTTTATAATTATAGAGATTTCGATATAAATTTTTTTAAGTCTAAAAATATGCTAAAGTGATCTAACTGTAATGGATAATATGTAATTAGCCCTCTACTTGTCCTTGCCATTATACGTAGAGATTCATGCAGAGGCGCATGAGCACATAATCTACAACAGCCGTTGGATCAACAACGAATTCAAATTATACTATATGTAGAAGTCCCGAATCAATCACTACGACATGTATCGACAAATCATGTATCAATTTGTTGGTCTGAATCAGACATCTGTGGAAAGAATTGTATGGATCCAATATCCCAAATAGAGTCAACTCTATTTTTTTTTCCGCTGGAGTATATTCAAAGGGCATCGTATTGATTTATCAACCTAAAATGACAGATTCAAAGAGGACATTCATCATATTGAATCAATTGCTACAGCATTTTTTTGTAAGATGATCTGTCATTCATGAGTAATATGCTAATTCACAAGCATGCAATAGCTTTCAGAAACTGATGCATCGAGGAAAACCTAGTTTTGGTTGCATCTCTCAAAGTTACTGAAAGGTCATACCTCCCTGTTGACTCCTGGGATCAACTAGTCGACCAGAGCAATAGGCTGCAGCCCATCAAATGGAAGGCATCACCCACAACATAGGCTACAAGGATCACATAAGCACAGGATGTCCTATAAGAAGGTTGTAAGATCTATTAAACCTACTTAAGGCCCATAGGTCTTTCATGAGGAAGAATGATAGGACAATGCACAAATTGCAAAAAGGGAATGAACATCATACCTTTCATGAGGGGAGAAAGATGTTCTATCATCCAAGACAAGCAATGACAACGGAAACTTGGCATTAATCAAATGTTTCCAGTGGTATAACTGACACAAGTGACTCTGATAACAAGCTTTTGCACAACAAAGAACAACAGAGTACATAATATCCCTTATAATGATTTCATAACCCTTAATAGGAGAAACACCACTATAATACATATAAGAGAGAGCAACGAGAACAGAGCACGTGATCATATTTGGAAAACATTGGTCTGAAACCTTTCATCATACAGCCTCCAATGCCCATATCTCTCCGTATGGAACATGGATCTTGGGATGTAGAAGTTGGGTCTTACGAGTGTCTTAAGATTCTTCAGATTGGTGGAAGCTTGCTCTATCCCTCTGCTTGTCAAATTAGCACACCCAAAGAGATCCAAGAATTCCAGATCTCCACAACCCTCTGACACTGAAATGAGACCACTAACAGATAGTTTGGAAAAGCGGAGTTCAACATGCTTCAGCTTTGGCATGAACCTGCCAATTGTCATAGCCTCCCTGTCTCCATCTTGAGGACAGGCTCTTAAATACTCATCTGGAACTATACCAGAATGCTGTGAAGGGTCAAGCCAGTTCAACAGGTTCCTTTTGAGAATTTTCAGATTAGGGCAGTTCTGCCCAATCATCTCAAGCGACTTGTAAGAAATTTCATAACAATTGCTTATGTCTAATTCACCAAGCAAGGGGCAGCAAGTTGCAATCTTGAACATCGATCTATCAGTTACACTCTGGCTACTCCTTATTGACAGGGTTTGCAAATTCAATGACCTAAAAATATAGTTGATTACAAAAAATTAATAGCAACTTTTGGTTCAAAAGAGAAAACAAAAACATTCTGGTTTCACTTAACAGCCAAAAAGACCTTTTGGCATTATTTTATAAAAACTGGGGTGATACTTTAGTATATTTGCACATAAGAATGCAAGGAAGACATCCAAGATCAGTAAACTAGAATAATTGCAGGTTATTTACCTTTGTTTAATCCATTTTTACATTTTAGCTACTTGTGTTTTGAAAATATCACTTTGGACACCTGAATGTACCTTCATTTTATTTTCACTCTTGCCATTATCCTCTTCTATGAGATCTCAGAAAATTGTCATCGTTGCAGACATGCATATATTGATCCTTTTTAGATGATGTAATGATATGAGTGAAAAGCAAAGGTTAGTGTGAACTGGCCTAAGAAGTGGATAATCTGTAATTTCTCCACAAATTAAACAAAAAATGCACTTATTCAAAGCAACATAATAGATACAATTATGCCTATATTTATCAGCGAATTACAAGACAGTTCAGCAAGTCATTGTTCCTTCTGAACACAATTGGCCCATGCATGCATCATAAGAGAGAGACACTTCATGTTTTTCATCCACAGTTTTGACATAGTGACAGGTTAAACTTGCAAAGATCATTCATGCATAGGGCTGCAAGCCTGCAACTCAGGCGGGCTAACAAACTGAATTCACAAAGCCTAAAAGGCAGGTCAACACAAACTACCCTTCTTCTATTTTCTTTCTCAACCTATTTTCTCATTGTTCTGACACTCTTTCTCATATCTATCTGCATTGTGCTACTTATTTTTGCTGTTCCATAATGATCACAACTTATGCACCACTCCTCTCTTAAGGTAACATATTTACCATTGGTTTAAGTCTAAACAAGCCCTGTGCTGATCAAATCTCCACTTTAGACAAAAATCATGTACTTTGATAACAGGTGTTTGCTCCAACACAAGATTCCATGTTTGTATTGCGGTGAGGAGAAAATAATCATTGTGGAATCAATATGAAGCTCAGAGGACTCAATATACAGTGCCCGACTGGGACCTAATGGATTTCTGAAATGGAAATAAGTTACTTGAATGAAACCCATGAATGGTCCGAGTGGTTAAGACCTAAAAGTTGGTTGGATGATCCATAATTGTTGACATGATAATATGGGAAATGGGGACCATGATATGCAGGGAATAGATTGAAGCAAAGAAGATGTAGAGTTCTATAGATGAATGAAGAAGACCAAGGATTGAGGTAGAGGATTAAAGAGGGAAAAGTGGAGTTGATGGATCCAAGTAGGAGAAGCATGAAGGATGATGAACAAATTCAAGTAACCAGACTTGTAGATGGTAAGTTATTTCTCATCCTAAACAAAAGAACTCTTATCCTACCGCCACCAAATCACTAATTATATAGAAACAAAAACACCAATATTATGCAAAATGGATCAAAGAATTATATTTGCATCAATTAGCACAAATTTCTAATCTTAGAACATAATATAACTTTAACGAGAAAAAATGCATGGGATCGAAGCATATTACCTCTCGGCAGCGAAGCAGAGGGCCTCATCAGAACAGTGACGAACTCGGATCTCTCGGAGCGACCCCTCCGCCCACACCGCGGCGGATCGGAGCATGGCGTCGACGCGCCGCTGGAACGCCGGGGTCCACCACTCGGCGGCATCGGCGCGGCCGGATCCTGCGGATTCGAACGCGGGCTCGAGGTCCACGGCAGCGAAGAGGGCCGGGTCCCGCGCCGCGGCGAGCCACGAGCGGCACACAAGCATCGCCCCCTTCCACCGGTCCTCCAGGGTCAGCCTGCGGAGCACGTTAGCCAGGCACACCGGGGTCAGCTCCGACCAATCGCGTTTCGCCTCCGCCTCCGTTGCCCTTTCCTCGGTGACCTCCGCCATGGGGCTTGCATCACTGGATCGGATTTGGAGAACACCGAAGTATATAAGGTTAAGAGGAACGGGTCGGGTGATCGACGCGATAAGTGTACCGGCGACATTGTCATCTAATCCAGTGTAGTTAGGCCCGGCCCAGAAACCATCAAAATCTCCCTAAAAGGACCCGACCCGATCCGTATTCTCAAATCTAATGGATTCGGATCCATGCGAGTGCGGATCCGCATCATCGGCCCTTTTATGGGGTCGAATCCCTAACTCCATGTCGATGATAATAATTCCTTCCTCCAATCCACGGTACAGTCGCCACTCTATCCTCAAAGCCCGCATCGTTCTTCGGTTGGTGCTTTCTTCTCGCCTCCTCTCCAGGGAGAAGCGCGGGAGTCAGGGTTGTCTCTCTCCGATGCCGTCTACGAGCGTTGTCAGTGGCCATTTCTCGGACGTGCTGAGACCAGCTTCGTGGAGACCCTCCGCCTTCCCCTCCTCCCTCTTACGTGAGTGTTGATTTATGATCCAAGACGCTCTCTCGTCCTCTTAATTGTTCATATTCATCTTGTAAATTTGATCTTGCATTTGGTTTTTCTTCCAATTCCGTGGCCGTTGTGCGGATAGCTTTGCCTTTGAACCAATGAAATCCTTCGGGTATCTAGAATTTATTCCCCTAATTAGACTCTTGGACTGTCTTGTGATCAGGACATATTGAAGTATGGATTAGCTTCTCCTTGACAAATAATTTGGACCCTATACGCTCTCTGAAATTACCTTGCCTTGAATCAGGAATAAACTCAGGTGTTTGGTGTAAAGTTCTTTGGCATATATTCTTTGATATAATTCTGTGAGTTCTTGATGTAGGATTAAAATTTAAATTTATCAACAGGTTCCACATTTCATCTTCTATATATATATATATATATATATATATATATATATATATATATTTATTTATTTATTTATTTATTTATGGGTATATAATAATAATAATAATAATAATAATAATAATAATAATAATAATAATGATAATAATAATATTTGAAAGAATTTCTTGGGTACATTGAAAGCTGGAATATATATTTATGGGTACATACATACATACGTACGTACGTACGTACATACATATATATATATATATATATATTTCTGGGTATATGATAATGATAATAATAATGATAATGATAATAATTGAAAGAATTTCTTGGGTACATTGAAAACTGGAATACCTTCATGTAAAAGTTTAGATTTTGACAGTTCTGGTTGGGAGAAAAAACATAAGATACTTGGATGCCTATTCTAGTATTTTCAATGCTCACTGAGGGGTTACTGTTGTGCCTGCATGAAACGCTGGATTAGACATTCATCAAAGTACTTTTGTAAATCTCTTTGCCTTGTGTGTAGTCTAGTTGGCAGCTTTTCCTAGATTTAGGAAGCTGTAGCTTTATTTAGTAGTATATTTGTTTTATGCTTGATAAACCACCTATGTTAGATCAAACCAATTATGCAATAAGTTTCACATACTTGTGGATATATCTGTTACTTCTGAAGAAACATGCAGAAATACTAGTAGCCACAAATGCTTTTGGTTGACCTGTTCCTTTCAGTGCAAGGGAGTTCAAATATTGTGACGATCCAATTCAATTGGAATGATCCATTAATTTGATGAGTCTAGAACAACATGACCCAAAATGAGGAAGTCTAGCTTAATATGCTAGTAGGCCCATCTAGCCTTATGTCCTGTCACAACCATCCTCTCACTTCATGCGTGGGACTAATAGGGGTACAACTTATATGATAATAGCAAATTTGTGAGACAAGTTTATTCAAGTAAAACTGACAAGTATAACCTTGAATACATTCCATCCTTTAAAAGTATGTCTCAATTTGCAGTGTCATCTTCAAAGCACATCATGTTTACTGGAGTTGCTGACAACTTTTCATATTGTTGTTTCTTAGCAATTCACACCAATAACATGCTCTTTGTTCTTGTCCTCCACTTTTTAACTCTGTTATGTACTTCATGTGAATTTTCTTCTTCAGGTCATAAATTTAACACAAATTGTGTGCCATGTTTATATTGGCCCTCTAGTACCAGAGAACATAAAATGAAGTCCCTCCGTGTATATGGTTTATTTGGAGGAAAGAAAGACAAGGGTGAGAACACTAACGATGCATCATCAAAGGTAGGTGTGCTATTTCTCTGCCTGCTCATGTTTATCCTATATGTAGTTAGAGTATTGGGATTGGTTAGGGAAAATACAACTAAAATTGTATATCACTGAGAAATTTGTTGGTTGTACAATGGTATAAAAAATGATCACGAGACTGTAAAAAAATTTGTTTGTTGTACATCTACATCAAAAGAACGATGATTTGGAAGATTCTCCAAGAGACTGTCATTTTCCATTTTCTTTATTGGATATCCTAGTTCCATTGTATAAAATGCAAAGGTTCACTGCCCTTCTCATGTTGAATTTTCATTATAGGCAGGAATTCTGGGGAATATGCAAAATCTATACGAGACTGTGAAAAAAGCCCAAATGGTGGTTCAAGTTGAAGCTGTTCGTGTTAAAAAGGAACTTGAAGCGTATGAGCTGGCTGCTATTTTTAAAGAGTTTTTTTAGTGTTTTTATATATTTTCACAGTCGGCCTTAATCTTTTTCCTTTTGCAGAGCGGAGTTTGATGGTTATTGTGAAGGTGAATTAATCAAGGTACATATGTTGGTCGCCATCTCCTCGAATCTTACAAGTTAACCAGTGTATTTGATGGCATTATGTTGATTTTCCTGTTTATGGGTTGGATATATACACACACACACACTTCACTTAGATGAAGTAATGTTTATCTTTATATAGATTTTCTTTATTTTTTATGCAACAGGGAGCCTTATGCGGCGATTATATATATATATATATATATATATATATATATACACACACACACACACACACACACACACATACATACATCACTTAGATGAAGTAATGTTTATCTTTATATAGATTTTATTTATTTTTTATGCAAAAGGGGGCCTTATGTGGTGATTTGTTGAAAAGAACTGGGATGGTATTGTTATTTTTCTTGTACGGTAATAATGGCAAGATAAAGGGGAGTATAGAGATGGAAACGGAAGTGGCCTATTATTGGGGGTTGCATTTAATCACTCAATTCCTTCAAAAAATTTCAGGCAAAAGCAAAAGTCTGCAATCTTATTTCACTAAGAAGATGTAAACAAGTACACGCAGAAAAAAAAAAGAAATCTAAAGAAAATACTGAACAATTAAATAAAAGACATGCACATGGAAAAGACTGGTTCTGGGGAGCTATTTAGTCCATTTTTTCTATGCCAATGCATATCTTCTTGGATCAAAATCATAGATTAATATGACAGCACCAATTGAGTTGTAGGTAAGTGTGACAGAGCACTAAATCACATTAATGTGAAAGCTTTGAAATGTAATACAGTTGCAATTGCTCTGTATTTTCAGCTTTAGTTTTTTGTTTTGTTACTGTTTTGATGTACTTCACTATTATATTCCATGCAGCTGAAAACAATGGATGCAGTTACATATTGTTTTCAGCAGAATGTTCAAATTAGTTTCATTTGATACTTCTGCCAGGTAACACTTTCTGGAAACCAGCAACCTATACGTACCGAAATCACTGAGGCTGCAATGGAGTTGGGACCTGAAGTAAGTTGTACTGTTTCACCAATAACATGTTCTATATTCAACTGCTACCACTAATTGAATGTTATTGTGTTGGTGTCTCTGGTCTATAGAATAGTTAACCTCGATGCTAGTGAGATTTTGTTACTCAAAGAAATTTGAATCTGAATTTTTGGTCTGGATTTTCCAGCAGTACAATCTGTTACTTGAGCACAAAGCATATCATGATCCTACTGTAGGGGTATGCATGGCTTGCACCTCATGGTGTGCCAGGCTCAGGTTTATGCCATGCTTCTTATCTGGTGTATGTCCATTGTACAGTTGTACACGATCATGGGTGTGAGAATCTTGACAAAAGACCATGAGATCTTTATAATGTGACCTGGACCTTACCCATTTAAGATGATCTGTTGGGTCCACCCGTTTACCTACAAGTAGATGTTCCCTTTGAAACTATGGTTATATCCAATCCTAATTAACCCAACCATGTTCTTTTCTTTAAAAGTAAAATGTACCTTGACCCACCAACGTGACCTAAGTTGTTAATATTATGGTTGGTTTTGACTAAAGTAACTTGATCCACCTGTGGGTCGATTATTGTTTTAAGTCAGCCCAATGTAACCACATCTCAACCTGATCCAACCCACTGGTAACCGTAGGTCTTAACACGTCTGTGCTTAGTTGGGAGAACTCACCTGCAAAGTATGTGGTGATCAACATGTTCAGTTTGTTCTCCGGCATGTGCTTTTGTCAGAAAATGAGGAAGGTTCCTACATTGAATTTTGGGGGTGGTGTAGTGTAGAGGTTCAGATATATACACAACACAACTATGAGAAATAGCTTTTTACTTATTGGCATATATGTGTCAATTGCATATGATTTCTTAATTCTTATATTTGTTGCAATTTACGCAAGTCCTGTTCTTAGGTCTTGACCCTATTGCTGTCTGATCCACGTTTATATCAAGTTGCAAAGACTTTGTGCAATGTGCATGTTCAACAACCCTATGAAGATGCTTTACTTTATCATTTAGATACTTTGGCAGCCAGGCTACTTCTTTAATCCCTTTCAATGATAGATTGACATCAGCATTAATCACTTGCTTTTGTTTTACTATTAAGAATCTTGTATGGATTTGGATGTAACAAATTGGTAATTGTTCTGTGCAAATACATCAAATAATGCGAGTCACTCAGCAAGCATGCATCTGTCCATATTTCCTAATAAACTTTATCATCTCCATCCAAAGCAGAATTTTCATCAGTATAATTTTGTTGAGTGCATCACTAGTTTAATGGACCAGGACCACTATCCTGTGTTGTGTCTATTTGCAGAAGCTCTCTCTATTGATAAACGAAGCATACAAGGATGCACACGAGAAAAGCGTTCAGGTTATATCTATTTTCTTACCATATTGGGATCCATCATTGAATTTTTATTTTTTGTATCAGCTATATAAAGTATATAATTCTTCAGGCTATGAAAGAGAGAATGAACAACCTTGCACAGAGTTTGGGTATGCCACCAGATCTTAGCGGACTGAAGCAATGAAAAGGCTTCGAGTTTGCCCACTATTTAAGCTATATGTGATCTGTGGACCTTTTGGAAGATCATTCAGCAACGCTATATAGATATGTTCGTGCTCAATACGGAATCGATGAAATAAAGTGGAGAAAAGGATGGTTTGTTTGCTATGTCAGATGCATCACACTTTCGACCTTTTACACAGCTAAGCATGAAACGTAACAGAGTTGAGCGTTGGTTTTTTGTTCACATTTAAATTACTCGACAATGCAACAGGAGCATATACTTTGGACTCAGATCGGTACCTTCAAATATTTACCTTGACTGAGTGGACATTTGGACCAACAAAGTTAACAGTTCATTTGCTGCCTCCTTGTCATGATGAATAAAGAATTGCTTCTGTGTTTCAGGAAATATTGACTCATTGCTCCTTTTATTTTCTTCTGAACTAAAATAATAGGTTCTAAATTATTAATGTCTTATGGATCTGAATTTTATATATATATATATAAAGCTTAAGTTGTTGATTATTGAGATAAGAATGTTGAGGTAGCTATGTAAAGTTATTAGGAAAGATAAGAATAGATATGATTTTATTATGAATAATTAAATATTTTAATAAGAGAAAATAAAAAAATATTTAATAGTATGAGAAGGGATAGAAAAAATTTTAAATTTTAGACTTTTATAAAAATTACAAATAAATATTCAAATACTCCTAATTTAACTAAATATATAATTCATAAATCTCAGGTTACGTTTTTTAACACCTAGAGTGGCAAACATATTGATTAAAAATGCCACTTTTCTGATAAAAAAAAAACAGCACATTGTAACAATTTCGAGTACTTGGAAAATTAATTTACGCACCGAAAGTTTTATGTTTATTTTTGTCAGCATCCATCCATCCATCCTGAATCAGGTTCGGATTCATACCGACAATTCACTTTCATCGAGAGTTTGATCCACAACCCTTACCCTACCTAAGATTTGATTACGCATGCATGCAGTCTGATGACGAAGTAAAAAGAGGCAGTAACGATGATATGTCACCCGTGTGAACAGGTTACTTGATAGTTGGCTGACCGGAAGAAAGCCGCTCACTCCGTGCTTGATTAGCCTTCTCCATATAATCTTGATGGGACTGATGCCTTGTCCCTGCGGTACAGACCACACAGGAACAGGAGGATGGATGGGTGTTAGATCACGAGGCATCCTTACAAAGAAAGATATAACAGCAGCAACAAAACAAGAAAACGCAAAATGAACCATTTGACTCAGAGAATAGAAACTACGCAGGCGTGTTGTTTACTGTCCACAGACGTAAGACATGAACACGCCATCAAATCTTCTCACTTGAGTGGGAAGTTTGCTACAGAGTACAAACTGCATCTCAAAATCGAAAAGGGGATCAGACAGTGTAGAAACTCGTTATCTAAGGATCACCTAAACATGCTCGGGACTGGACTGTCTTAAAACCTATAAATCTAGTTAAGGAACAGATTTCCTATCTCAAACACATTAATATCAAGCAACTACAGAGTTAAAAAAAAAAAAAAAGGAGCGATAGCCAGCTGCAAAAATTCTAAAAATTTCTCATCAATCTATCTCGTTTGTATCTGCAGTTCTTCTCTTAGCAAACTAAATCATATTTCCTAAACTCAATCCTAGTCCCACTTAGCTTAAAACACTTTAGGCTCTAACATTTATTTTGTAACTCCAATTTAAATTAAATGCTGATTAAATTCTCACCGATCAAATCAATATGAGCAAACAACAAAATAACATGAAAATATATGACGTCCCAATTCAATCGCATGCTAGATGTGTGAGGATGGATATGATTGTATATAAGACTAGATGCGATGGTTATTAACTTCGGGTTAAGTATGGCTATGTGATTTCCCATAGATGGAGCTGAAGATATGTTACGGTGTGGAGCTATTACTGTCCCGAACCTTACATGACCTTACCATACATAATTTTAGGCTAGGAGTTGGAACTTTCGACTTTTGATGGGGAGTTAAGCTTTCGAGAGAGGAAAATTGTAACATCCTGATTTGGTTTTCAATTATAGGTAGGGGATGGAAGCGATTCTATATAGGACTAAATGAGCTTACCTTAATTGACTTAGGTTTATGCATTTTGGACCATTTGGTTCTAGACCTTCCAAGTTAATGGGTCAGTTTTTCTATCGAATTAGGACATGACAAAATACATCTTGTATATAGCCAGTAATTTTGATTTAAAAAATTCAATCCTTGTTCATACATGATATCTTCTAGAAGCCAACCAAATAATTATGTTGAAAGACTACCTATACTCTATGGCCTTTGCTATTAGCACACTACATAATAAGTATCATGTCATATGTTGATACTCTCACTATGACTTCGACTAGTACACTTATATTGGACCATTCTAATTATGCCCTTCGTCAGCCCCTTAAAAAGTTGTAAATTAATTTCTTTTCTTCTCAATCTCTGCCTGTTGCATCCAACTTGTTTCTTTTGATTCTTTCTTCTATAGAAATGAGTATAACATCTTCCTTCGAGACATGAAAATCAAAGCCCCACGATTAATATTGACAACTGAAGTGAGATAACTCTTCTTACATCCTTTCATAGGCTATTGACAACTGAAGTGAGATAACTCTTCTTACATCGTTTCATAGGCTATTGACAACTGAAGTGAGATAACTCTTCTTACATCCTTTCATAGGCTACTATCAACATACGCAGACATAGTCCAAATTAAAAATCTAAAATATGTGCTTTTTCTGCTAGCAGGATTATATGAAGCCAATGTTATCACCAGCATGCATGATAGTAAATTCATGAACTGCCTTCATCCAATTTCAACAGGTAACCCTTTCAGATGCTGCTGCAAGGGGGTGCACACTGGGTCAACAGTCACAATATGATGGGTGACAACTAAGAAGCAAAATCATGACAGATCTTCATCCTGTAATGTATTGAATGTACTTTATAAAGGTGGGCAATCTCATATCAGACTTGGTGGATTCTCTTCAAATACCTTATCATCCACCAATACTTTTGTTCTACAATATCAAACCCATTAAGGTTCTTAAATCCATACTTGAATAGTGAAACACCTATAGAAGTGACCTGATAGGAGTGAGCAGCTAATTTGGATAAACAAGAATTCCAAAGATTATTAGCTCCAACATGATCAACAAAATTCTTGTCTGATCTCACTACCAAAAAGCGACCCAGTAATAGTTATCAGCTAATTTAGACAAATAAGAATTGCAAAGTTTATTAGATCCAACACAATCAACAAAATTCTTATCCGATCTTACTATAAACTTCATTCAAACAATCCCAATCATGTATGTATTAGATCCAACACAATCAATAAAATTCTTATCCGATCTTACTATAAACACACTCAAACAATCCCAATCATGTATGTACACCAACAATAATATTCCCATTCTAAAAAAATAAAAAGCAAAAACCATGGCACAAGGGTGACTGACAACATCTACTATTCTATAACTACTATTCGGTTTAGAGAATCCGTCAACACCTCTGACACAAGAGCTTCAAGGTGGAAGATCTTAATCCCCATTGTTTACCTCACGGTCCTGTAGATTACCAAATTAAGAGCAAAGAAATCTAAAACAACTCTGGGCAATCCGTTTGATCTCGAATCACATTCGCCAAAGAGATGATAATGTAATCGATCAATGCAGGACTGGGCATATGATGCAGTAATTGAAGTTCGCATTGAATCTAAATGTGAAGGACACGAACAGATCGATATACGTCTCTTGAAAGGCGAGACAGTATAGCAATAGTAATCTAAATATAACAAAACCTAAATCCATGACATCTTCGATCGGAGATTGCCGCTTGGATTGTTTAGATAGAAAATTTTCCTGTTCTTGGGCAGGTGATAGTAGCTAGGATTTCCCCTCGTTCATGGTTGAGAGAGAGAGAGAGAGAGAGAGAGAGAGAGGGGGGGGGGGGGGGGGGGGGGGGGGAGGGAGGGAGGTGTTGGAACTGAAGTGATGTACCTCGATTCATGAGGAACCAAGGGACGGCGAAGACAGCCGAGATGACGGCGATGCCAGCGAAGACGTGCTTTTTGTCGCCGCTATACAAGTAGTGCTCCAACCGAGCCTTAAAGCCCCCTCCTCCTCCGCCACTACCGCCAGTGGTTTCAGCGGCGCCGCCCCCCATTGCCTTCTCGCTCCCTCCTGCTGCTCCGCTCTCGCCGTCGTAGACCAAGAAACCAGCCGCACTCGGAAACCCTCCCTCGCGCTGCGTCCCTTCCTTGTCGATCCCAACCGAACCACATTTGGCTGAGTCCACTCGCCGCTTTCCGGATTCGGTTTTCAACAATTCAACCCGAATAGAGTCGGATCCGGATTCATCTTCTGGACCCGATACCGAACGTTGAACCCCAACATCGGATTCCCAAATCCCCAATAAAGCTATTCGACCGTTGCTCGCCTGCTGCAACAAAAATGCACGCCTGTCTCTGAGCCTTCTCCAACGGCTACTGCCTCGTCCTCTTCCTCTCCCTCGCTTTAAGTAGAGCTCGAGTGTCCTCAGTCAGCACGTCAACCAATCTTTTTCTTAGCTCCCGAGAACCTCCTCTCTCTACTGCTCTCAATGGCGTCTTCGAGATCTTCATCGCTCGTCTGCATCGCCCTTCTTCTCGTGAGCATTACCAGCTCCGAAGCAAGAGACTTCTTGGTCGGAGGCAATGTCAACGCGTGGAGAGTCCCACCCACCACCACCGATTCCCTCAACCAATGGGCCGAGAAGAACCGGTTCCAAGTCGGCGACTCCCTCGGTAATCTTCCCTCATCCTTGGGTCCTCATGAACTCTGGTGAAGAGAAGCGAAGAACTAACGCTCAGGGGACCTCCGGCCGATGTTCTTTCCCTTCCTGCGCGCAGTTTGGAGGTACGACGCCGGCAAGGACTCTGTGCTGCAGGTGACCAGGGAGGCGTACCTGAGCTGCAACAAGACGAGCCCGATAGCGGAGCACAAGAACGGGGCGACCGTGGTGGAGCTGCATCGGTCGGGGGCGTACTACTTCATCAGCGGGGCGGAAGGGGCGTGCGAGGAGGGGGAGAAGCTGATCGTGGTCGTGATGTCGGAGCGGCATTCGCTTCCCGGCCTCGCTCCGGCTCCGTCCCCCGCAGAGTACTTCGAAGGCCCAGCGATCGCACCAACCAGCGGCGCTTCGAGGATGGAGAAGGTCCTGAAGAGTGGCGTTGCGGGCGCTCTGCTGGTTCTGGGGATTGTACTGTGACAGAGAGTGACTGCGTTAGTTAGTCCTTGTTGATGCGCATCATGAGTCTTGATGTATGGTTCTTACATTCTTTTATTCGACATATATAGTTTATTATTTGTGAGCTATATGTCATGAATTGAGATTATATTACACATCGTCTGCAATCTTCCAAGAACCATAAGCCATCACCTTCCTCGCCTCGGCTCACGTCCGATGGCCGCGCGTCCACGGGGAACGGGTCAAACGGCGACGTGTCACATGCAGCATGCACTCGCGCTTGCTGCAGGACGAGCTATAACAAAATCTGAGAAAGGGGGGAGGGAGCACAGACGAGCGAGCGAGCGAGCGAGCAGATGAGCAGCGTGAAAGAAGCGATGAGCAGCAACGGGGAGAGGATGGGGAAGGGGCCGCCGCCGCCGGCTGCGGCGACGCCGGTGGGATCCACCGAGGTGCTGCAACAGCGGCGGAAATTGCCGCACAGCCCCACCACCATGGCCGTCGGCGGTTTCCTGATCGTCGCCGCCATCGGCTAATTCGCGCTCTACTCCAAATCGAAGCCCGGCACCACGCCCGCTAATTGCGACTACCATTCCCTCAGCAAACTCTGTGATCAAACAAGATCGACATCCCCAAGCAAAGTCATTAAGAACAGAGTCATGAGTTTAACCATCCTTGTGCTACTAAATTAATAACAAGGCCCTCTTCAACAATGATCATAAAAAATGTACAAGTGCAAAAAAAGGCCCTCAGCATGAGTTCTAATTGTCATAATTTATATTTCTATCATAATATAGGTCTTCACAATGCAAAAAAAGATAATATCTTCCTGTATAACCATCCAACTTGTTCTTTGGAAAAAGGTTTGGATTGACTTCTATGCTAAATGTAGAGTTAACATGATCGAGTTTCTAAGACAAACCTACAAGTGTACCTCTTTGATGCCTCGCATCCCACATGTCCTGGTGAAGAACACAGTTCTACAAATAAAAAGACGGTCAGTTAGATAGCAATAAAGTGACTTGATACATGGATTATGGGAAAGCATACAGCAATTGCAACAAGGACTATGCAGAAGCAACAAGAAGCACTTTGAAATGAAAAGCTCAAAGCTGGTCTTGGAAAATCTTCAGGCCAGGCAAGTAGATACAAAATGAGGTGATAATGATACAGTTCGAGATCCAGAGAATAGGTAAAAACAAAAACTAAGAACAGCAGTTGTGAATCCTGTGCCAGTTTCAATCACAGGGTAAATGCATTTAGACTAGTCATTTGTATTCATTGAAATGGATCAATACCGATGCACTTTACAATAACAACAAACAACAACAACAAAGCTGTCCCAATTATTTAAGATATACTATTGAAGATCGACTACATGGATCTCTTACAATCATTAAGATTGGTCAAAAGCCAACCAACCAGATGCATTATACTGAAATGATACAATGCAATGCAAACATCTCCAGGTTGCTTGTAAAAAGAGATGATCCATTGTACTGCTGCATCAAAGGAAATGAAATAACCAATAGCAAAAATTAAGATATTCCTAATTGGACAAATATTTGAACTTCAGTGGATGATAATTTAACTGTAAGATTATGATTTGCCAAAATGTTTGAAAGAATAATACAATAATTTATTAAATAAAAAGAAATACAACTATGATGTGTATATATTGGATAATAATAATAATAAAGGATAAACCACTCTTTACATAAACCAAATGACATGCTAGTTGGAAGTTGCACCATAAATTCTACTGAACCAGAATTAATCTTGAAATATGATAACAGGCCTTGAATGATTCAGTTAAACCTGCAAAGATGAAGTCTGTTATTGTCCTGTTGGAAAGAACTTGATTCTTGATTCTAGACACTGGGTTCTCCCTCCTGATTCACTATCAAATCAGCATATGGAAGGTTGATATATGGGGACAGGTTATGCCTTATAGAATAAATAGGAATGACTAGGGTGAACGGAAGCGAGTAAGAGGGGACCAAGTCATACCCTACAAGGCCAAGCTGAGGCCGACCTTGATTAACCAATCTTCGTCCATTTGTCTTACAGCATCTAAAGAGGAAAAGACCTCCTTCAGGCAGAGGACGCTGGCAGTCTGCTCATCCAAAAAAGCAGGGGGAGTATTATCGACGTATCTGTTCCAACTGAGGTGTCATTATGACAAAATCGTAGTCATGGGCCTCCTGCACCAACTCTAAGTCATGCAAAACTCTTGGGGCAACTCGTGGTGCATCCCTCAAAGACAAAGAATTAACTTGCACCACTCCCTAGGGCAGGCCAGAAGCCTCGACGGACCAACGACGACGAAGCAAACTAAAACCCAAAGAGGAGAAGGAGGATATCTTGACCTGAATAATGGGTGATCGACTAAAGGAAGGAGAGAACAAGCGAGTCTTCAGGGGCAACAATGAAGGACTGAGCAAAAATGTAGAGATGTGACGAAGTATGAAATACGGAAGAGGTTAAGGCACAGATAAAGCCCTCCCTCAATAGTCGAAGAGACACAAAAAGACCCCTCACCTCCTGTGAGGAGATAGTTGTCCTTGCCCGAATCTGCCTCGGGACGATGCGAGATCCTTACTACACAGTCGAGGCTATACCTACGACAACAGAATCTAAGCCCACCCTCAACGAGCCGAAGTCTCCAAAGCCCAAGAGGCGACGCAAGTCTTGGGGGCAGGAGAACCCCTCGCCAGGTAGGAAAAGTCTCGCTGCGATTGGAGCCAACGAGCATGAGGCCTACCACGTCTGATGTATTCCATTCGAATTGAGCATGTCGCATCATGACCAAATGACCACTGGAAATCTTGCTACGATGGTCGATCGAAGACCCGCTACGGCGGAGCCACTAATCCCACAACGGTGGTTGATTGAAGACTCGCTATAGCAGAGCCACTAATCCCACTATAACGGTCATTCGAAGACTCACTACGTCAGAAGCTGCTACAGCGAAAGCCCTCTACAGCGCAGCCACCAATCCTGCTATGATGGTTGATCAAAGACTCGCTACGATGGAAGCTCGCTACAACATAGCCACCAATCCTGCTACGGTGGTCAATCGAACACTCACTACGATGAAGCCACCAATCCCACTATGGCAGCTAATTGAAGACTCACTATAGTGGGATGAGGCCATTACAGCAAAAGCACGACAAGTAAACAAGGTGTTACGCATCTTAGATAATCGGGTCAAGGAACCCAACTCACATCGCCATTCACCATGGAATCTCCGGCATAAGCTGGCCATGAGACTTGGCCCTTGACTCGTTGGCTGGGCACACCAATGAAATCTGCCTAAAACACACAAGGCCCGACCCCTACGAAATCGAAAAAGTCGAGTAACATGCCTCAAAACCCATACCGGAGCTCAAAGCATGTCTTTTAGGGAGATGAATGATAGGGAAAGCAATGGCGCGAGCATTGCACTATTGACTGTTAGTTATAGGTGCCCTGCAAGCTAATCACGTGAGTAATGACACGTGTGACACGCTGCACAATCTTTATTATTATTATTATTATTATTATTATTATTATTATTATATTTTCTCTTTATATTGGATGATATATATATATATATATATATATATATATATAATATTCTTGGATCTATATAATGGGAATTGATCATGATAATGAGACTAATTCACTTATAAACATAGACCCTAAATATTTTCGATCATAGGTTACTCGAGAGGGACATCAAGATAGCTAGACAAACCAGTGTGCTATATACTCGTCTATAAGATAGATGTAGCTGGTTTCATAGTTGTTCGAAATGAGTCGACATTAAGAGGGGGGGTGAATTAGTGCAGCGGTAAAATTACATCAGTTCGAAAATATTTCGTACGATAAAACCCGTTTCGGAAATGTATTTAACTTGAAACATATGAGAGCGTAAACATAGTGAAAGCAAGGTAAGGAGGAGAGGCAGTTTGCTATAAAATTAAATTGCTCAAAGTAAATACAAACCGAGTTTATAGTGGTTCGGTCGTCGTGACCTACATTCACTCCACTGATTCCTCTTCCGTCGAGGCCACCAACATCCACTATCGGTCTTCCTTCAATAGGCGAAGACCAACCACTTTTTTAGAACTCTATTCTCCTTTTGCAGGCTCAGGAGAGAACCTTTACAACCCCTTTTTACAAAGCTTCCCTCACACTCTCTCTTAGAATGGTCTCTAAACTTTAGGAGGAGGGACTCTACACTTTACAAGAGTTTTCAACTTAGAAATATAGAGTTTTTTATCACCTTTCTTACTACTCCATGTAGGAATAATTGGGGTATTTATAGGCCCCAAATGGATTCAAATTTGAAGCCCAAAATTTAAATCCTCGATATTTCAGAGTACGGGCGATACCACCGCCTGCAGCCTGACACTGGGCGATACCACCGCCCAGTCTGGCGGTACTACTGCTTGAGAGACTATGTCTAGGTGGTACCACTGCCTGTTCTGGCGGTGCCACCGCTTGGCCCAACATTTGGGTCATTGAATGAGCCTCCCAATGAGCCCAAATCACTCCTAATTTAGGCCCAATTGGCCCCTAATTGAGTTAGCATTGTTTCACCCCAATGCCGACTCAATTAGACCTAAACTAACTCGATCTAGGCAAATTATTACAAGCACTAATCATATGTTGTCCAATATGTCATTGGTTCTTCTGGCACTTCATCCAATCCTTCGACGCATCGTCCTCTTTTGCGGCCTTTGCCCAATCGGCTTGTTGACCTCCGCAACTCTAATCTTCTTAGCGCAATGTCCGCTCTTCTAGGCCCGATGCCCGAATTCTTGGCCCGAAGCCTTCTGCCGACACGTCGACCGTTCCTCCGGCCCGACATCCAACATTCTGACATGTTCACTCTGGCCCAACATGATTCTTCCTATTTTAATCAATTTGCCTCTCCTGATTGATGTTAGTCCTGCGTCACTTAACGCACATTAGATCAACACTATCAATACCTTTTTTGATGATGACAACCAATTGATAACTGAGTTAACCTTAACTCCCCCTATTAATATGCCCTATTGATAGAACCCTTGGATTCAAACATCAAAGCAACATATCATCATAAAATCAAATCATGCATAATATCATCATACTTTTCCCCCTTTGTTATCAACAAAAAGGAGAAGTGCATTATCTAAGCAACTTATTTTTTTTTTAGATATGTAAGTTTTACAACATATAAGCTAGCAAATTTTTTCATTACTTTACAACATGCATAATCACCAAATCATCATGCAAGCTAGCAACAATTTTGAGTTTTGCAAGTTTGTAAATTTTTGCTAGATGTGCAAGTTAGCATGTTTTGCTTCTTAAGATAGGCAAGATAGCACTTTTGCTTCTCTTGAGATGCAAGCTAGCAATTTTTAGTGATGTTCAAGATAGTAAGTTCTACATCATGCAAGCTAGCAAATTTTTTACATCATTGTAGAAAATGTAAGCTAGCAATATTTGAGATGTTCAAGAAAGCAACTTTTGCTTCTTGAAATATACAAGTTAGCAATTTATGTTTCTCTTTTGATATGAGCAAGCTAGCATGTTTTTGCATCTACTTGGGACGTGTAAGCTTGTAATTCTTGCTTCTCTTTTAAGTTGGGCAAGCTAGCAAGTTTTAGATATGCAAACTAGTTTTTTCTCCCCCTTTGTCATTGTCAAAAAGAAGGGAAGAAAATAATTTTATAATTTATTTTCCCTTTACAACAATTTTTAAATCATGACAAAGATAAAGTATCAATCTTATTTCAATATATTTGTGCATCATTATAGTTTCAAATTAAAATATGCATAATTTCAAAATCTTATATTTCATCCTTATTTCATACATGATACTAAAAATAAATCATCAGTATGGGCATATTATATATGCTACTCAAGCATTCATGATACATCATTTTAGCAATAAATCATAGTATTGCATGCATCATTCCAAATCATAAATAATTCAAATCATGATGGTATCAAATGTCAAATTACATTATATCCTACTATGCATGATCATAACTTCTCATTTGTATGCGTCAACATAAATTCATAAGTATTTCATGCATAATTTCATATCATCATATGAAAAATATCAAGAGAATTTTGGTGATGAGATATACTTCATGAATACAAAGAATTATAAAAATCATATCATGAAAGATAAGATCATGTAAATACCAAAAGACATGATTCATATAGTAAATCTCCTCTTTAAATAAAATACCAAGAAAAATTATAGGGGTAAAAAGAAGATATCTTGATTAAGCAAAAAAAAATCTCAAGTAATTCTAAGAAATCAAGACCATGATTTCGATAAACCTCATTCAAATTCATTTTCATAGTCCAAAAGATTCACAAAAGCATAATATACATGGATTTATTAGTCTTTTATCGAAAAATCAATAAGATAGAGGTGGAAAATGTATTCCCTGTTTATGTGTTTTATTTTAAGTTGTTTGTTTCATACAAGCATGCCTTTATCTTTTTATGGCAAATAAAAACAAGCATCAACGTTTAAAACAAAAAAAACTTTCATTACGGCAAAGATCGATAATCCATAAATCATAAGAATCATCATGTATAATTTCAAAATAAAACTCATTAAGCATGATTATTATGCATTATTACTTTAGGCATGATACCATGATACACATTATTGCTTTTTAAACTCATGCATAAGATTAATCTTACTAGGTGTACAAGCATTAGATTAACATTTTGTTGTATTTTCATAAAACATGCAATTATCATGATCAATTTTTCAAAATAGCTAGAAAAAGAAGTATGATATAATTTTTGTTTTTTTGTATTTTTATTTTTACTAACTAAAACAACTCATGAAAAATCATCAAGTAATTTCAAAATACAGTAAAGGAGTTTCGCTTGAGTTGTTTACCTCATTATTGAAAGTCGTTAAGGCGTAGTTTGCCACTTCGTCTTTATCGGTTTGCTCCTCATCTTCGAATGAGTTTGATTTGTCCCAAACTACTTCCTTCTTCTTGCGTTCATAGCAAGTAGTTGCATTCTTCTTAAGTTTATTTTTATTCTTTGATTCTTATTTTAAAATTTTTTAAGCTTCATTGTGAGGAGTTCGAGGTTGTCATCATCATCACGTGAGTCATTACTCAAGTTGTATTCTTTTGTTCGAAGTGCAAAATCCTTCATGTTCTTTGGAAGGTTATTCTCAAGTTCATTTTGTTTCATACAATTCATTTCATAGGTCATTAAAGACCCAATAAGTTCTTCAATGGGAAAATGGTTCAAGTTCTTTAATTCTTGGATTGTTGTTACTTTAGAATCCCAATTTTTAGAAAGTGAACGTAAAACTTTATTAAAAAGTTCAAAATTCGAAAAACTTTTACCAAGTGCTTTTAAACTATTGACGAAATCCGTAAAACGGATATACGTGTCAATAATAGTTTCGCTTGGTTTCATATGAAACAATTCGAAATCATGCATCAAAAAATTAATTTGAGTCTTTAACTCTACTAGTGCCTTCGTGTGTGATTTCGAGTGTGTCAAATGTCAAAAGTCGTTTCGCATGTAGAAACCCGATTGAATTCATTTTTATCTAAAGCGCAAAATAGAGTATTCATAACTCTAGCATTTAAAGAAAAAGTTTCTTCTCCAAATCATTCCAATGGTTCATTGGAAGAGAAGACCTTTCAAAACCTCTTTCGACAATATTTCATAAATTCAAATCTAAAGAAAGCAAGAAAACTCTCATTCAAGTTTTCCAATATGTGTAGTCCGTCCCATTAAAGATAGGAGGACGAACGAGAGAGTGACCATTTTGAAAGCCGAAAAGAGTAATTTCTCTTTAGGTGTTTAACCAAATGAGAAAAATGTGGCTCTGATATCAATTGTTAAGAACGAGTCGGCAATAAGAGGGGGGGTGAATTAGTGCAGTGGTAAAATTACGTCGGTTCAAAAATATTTTGTACGATAAAACCCGTTTTGGAAATGTATTTAACTTGAAACGTATGAGAGCGAGCGTAGCGTAGTGAAAGCAAGGTAAGGAGGAGAGGCAGTTTACTATAAAATTAAATTGCTTAAAGTAAATGCAAATCGAGTTTATAGTGGTTTGATCGTCGTGACCTACATCCACTCCGCCAATTCCTCTTCCGTCAAGGCCACCGGCATCCACTATCGATCTTCCTTCAATAAGCGAAGACCAACCACATTCTTACAACTCTATTCTCCTTTTGCAAGCTCCGGAGAGAACCTTTACAACCCCTTTTTATAAAGCTTCCCTCATACTCACCCTCAGAATGGTCTCTAAACTTTAGGAAAATGGACTATACATTTTACAAGAGTTTTAGGAAACACATTTTTATCACCTTCTTACTACTCCATGTAGGAATAACTGGGGTATTTATAAGCCCCAAATGGATTACAAATTTGGAGACCCAAAATTTAATCCCCAAGATTTCAGGGTATGGGCGGTACCACCGACTACACTGGCGATACCACTACCTGCAGCCTGACACTGGGGTGGTACAACCGTCTGGCGGTACTACCACTTGGGAGACTATGTCTAGGTGGTACCACCGCCCAGTCTGGCGGTACTACCACTTGGGAGACTATGTCTAGGTGGTACCACCGCCCAGTCTGGCGGTACTACCACTTGGGAGACTATGTCTAGGTGGTACCACCGCCCAGTCTGGCGGTACTACCACTTGGGAGACTATGTCTAGGTGGTACCACCGCCCAGTCTGGCGGTACTACCACTTGGGAGACTATGTCTAGGTGGTACCACCGCCCAGTCTGGCGGTACTACCACTTGGGAGACTATGTCTAGGTGGTACCACCGCCCAGTCTGGCGGTACTACCACTTGGGAGACTATGTCTAGGTGGTACCACCGCCCAGTCTGGCGGTACTACCACTTGGGAGACTATGTCTAGGTGGTACCACCGCCCAGTCTGGCGGTACTACCACTTGGGAGACTATGTCTAGGTGGTACCACCGCCCAGTCTGGCGGTACTACCACTTGGGAGACTATGTCCGCCCAGTCTGGCGGTACTACCACTTGGTAGACTATGTCTAGGTGGTACCACCGCCTGATAGCCTCGGAGACCAAACCAAGTTTTTTTAGTTTTCCAACTCACAGGCGGTTCTACCGCTTGTTCTGGCGGTGCCACCGCTTGGCCCAACATTTGGGTCATTGAATGGGCCTCCCAATGAGCCCAAATCACTCCCAGTTTAGGCCCAATTGGCCCCTAATTGAGTTGACATTATTTCACCCCAATGCTGACTCAATTAGACCTAAACTAACTCGATTTAAGCAAATTATTACAAGCACTAATCATGTGTTGTCCAACATGTCATTGGTTCTTCCGGCGCTTCGTCCGATCCTTCGACGCATCGTCCTCTTTTGCGGCCTTTGCCCAATCGGCATGTTGACTTCCACAACTCCGATCTTCTTAGCACAATGTCCACTCTTCTAGGCCCGATGCCCGAATTCTTGGCCTAAAGCCTTCTGTCGACATGTCGACCGTTCCTCCAACTCGACGTCTAATATTCTGACATATTCACTCCGGCCCAACATGATTCTTCTTACTTTAATCAATTTGCCTCTCCTGATCGATGTTAGCCTTGTGTCACTCAACGCATATTAGATCAACACTATCAATTGGTTTCATCATCAAAATCCGAGATTCAATAATAGTTGCTTGTGTGGGGACACTAAGGATATAGTACAAGTGCTCATTAGAAAATGAATTCACTAAATAATTAATTTATGAAATGTTGGATGGTTGATAATACCTTAACAGCAGACAGCGATTCTGCAATCTCAATTATGTGTCTGAACTTTAGACTTGAGATACCAAAAATGTCTTATTTGAGTACTTCATTCTTTGATACCAGGCTTATAAGTTTGGAACTTCCAAATCTAGCACAATCGGTTATCAAGAGTGGTAGCTAACCTTACGAAGGCACTTGGGTGTCAATAAGGGATCATCTACTCTCGGTATTATAAGAGGAATATCTCGCATACTCTCACTCAGGCAAATCCGTGTCTAGGGTCAATCAGATCATGATAAATCTGATTAGCATGAGAATCGAATTAAGAGAGTTTTCTAGGAGAATCCGATTAAAGTAAAACTCGGATGGATATTGTATGGGCTTGACAGCACCATACCCGGTATACAATCTCTATGATATTAGATTGATGAAAGATTATAGTTACACGGTAATTGAGGGTAGATAGGTCCAATGGATTAGATCTATTTGTATCATCTAAGGACTATGGCGTAGTAACCTAGTACATCCATATTCAATGAGTTGAGTGAATTATTATGGGGATAATAATTTATTGAGTCAGAAGGAATTCTAATATGTGCAACTCATAGCTAGCTCGATATTGAGCCTAGAGGGTCACACACATATGATGAACAACGTGACGTATAAAGAATTGGATATGAGATATCCAATAAGCCCTTGTTTTATTGGATCGATTGGGTAAGACCCAATAAAGCTTAGAGTAATTATTAGATGGAGATCTAATATCTATTAAGATAGGATCCATCAAGGTAAGTTAAGAGAGCTCTCTATAAATAAGAGTTGGGGCTTCATGGGTCATAGGCCAAACCCCTATTGTCGCCACCTCCTTCATCTCCTCCCTGCCCATTCTTCCAACCGACTTCCCTCTCTCTAGTGTGTGAGGATAGCAAGAGAGACCGATCCCTCCTTAGTTGCTGAGGTGTGGATCACCGCTAGAGAGGAGTTTGCGAGAGCTCCGTCATCCAAAGATTAGGATCTGCAGATTTAGGGATATACGATCTCCCTTAGGTGAGAATGTCTCAACCACTTTATGCAGTTACGCGGTTTTGTCATTTTCGAGTTTTATACTCCTAATCTTTATACGATGATTCAATAAATCTATTTTGAAAAATCGATTTTTATTTATATTTTCCATTGTGTATGTGAAGCTCTCTATGGTTACCTAACATTAACTCTCCTAGTCGCGGACAACCACTTGGGGGTCAACACACGTGAGAGCCCGCACCACCACCACTCCCGTGATCGTTGACTGGAGCGTGATCCCCAGAAAGGTCACACGAGTCGATTATCGATGCACGATAGCCATGCCCCTCCTCTCGGTTTCCTCAATTAGATTGTCAGTCGCTAGCAACCCATTGCTATCAACCATGATTTCAGGAAGGCTCACACATTTGATCATAGAGAGTATTAATCCTAAACGATGTGGCCCAACTCTCCTCTCCATACGCATGACACCAAGCCTCATCCCCTATTTGTTTCAAGCATACTCCTATCCTAACAAACGACACGTCCCCAGTTATCCTTCAGGGATGTGACTGTTACGAAGATGTGTTTACTAGCTATCAACATAAATGAGCCCTTAACGATGTGGGGGGGCTCTAGGGGGGACGAGCAATCAACTATCCTTTATTGACCAATCAAGTATATAAGTAAGCCTCAAAGCCTAGTGGGGCAAGGTCATTACTGTGATTATGACTCTGCTAACTTTACCATATTAGGGGTTGGGTCGAGAACATCCCACGATGCTGACCGCTTGTGCAGAGACTTTAGTGGAATCATAAGCACACCTCGGGGCAATACTAATCCTGCTCCGAGCGAACATGAAGCATCTCGGGTCAACGCTAGCTAGGTCCTCTTCCCCCTCCCCCAGGTCTCCTCCTGGAGAAGGAAGGTCCTCTTGGTCAGGTCCTCTTCCCCATCATTTTCCCCCATCTATACCTTTGAAACCGGACCAAGCCAAGACATCCTCATTAGTCGATGGCATCCATGCATTAACACTACCAAATTGATCTGCCATCATTTTCATGGCTCCCCTAAATCTATCAATTAGCACCACACTTGTTGAAAATATTCATAATTATTGTGACTACAAACAAAGTTATCTAAAACTTCTTGTCCATTATTAAATACAACATAGCATTTCATGAATGAACAAAAGAACTCAAACTATACATTCCCTGCCAAATTTGGTTCCGCAACTTCTAAAGCATGTTGAGCAATCAAATTTGAGCCATAAATGCAAAGGGTATTGTTAAACAAACTTATAGACAGCATTAGATATATTAAGATGTACCTTTTATTAAGATTGTCATGTTGAATTTCAACGCCCTCCTAGGCTCCAATATACATAAAGGTCATTATGAATTATAGTTAATTTCATGAGCTTACAAATTATTTTACATATGGTGCCAAATAGGTAAGTGTTCTCTCCTTATTTTGAACTAATGAAAATAATTTAAAAGTAGAGAAGTTAATTTAAGAATAAAGGATTAGACTAATAACTTGAAATATAAAAACGCTTTCAGAGAAAAGATCAGAATTGATAAGCACTATGATTAGAAAAAGAATAAATATTATTTGCTTATAAGAGACTTAGTGGGTAGGAAAAAAATCTAAAGAGATTGATAGTATTGGATTTAAAATTTGATATACTAGAAAAGTTAAAGAAATTATTATTAATAAGGATTTTAAAAGTAATATTACAGATATAAAAAGATTTAAAAATAAATAAAAAATATAGTTCTAAAATTTATGAAATTACAAGATATTTTGAATATCATTAGTGATTATGCCCCTTAAGTTGAATTGGATGATTAAAACAAAATTGAATTTTTGAAAAGGTTAGATGATATCATTCAAGGAATGCCTATAACTGAAAAACTTAAACTGGGAGAAGATTTGAATGATCATGTAGGGAAAACATATAGTGAGTATAAAGAGGTACATGGAAGCTTTGGTTATAGGAAGAGAAATGAAGATAATAGTATGATTTTAGATATTGTAACTTTGTATGATGTTATAATTGTAAATACTTATTTTAAGAAAAGAGTCGAACATTTAGCTAGTTATAAGAGTGGCCACAATTATAGTCAAATAGATTTCTTTTTCACTAGAAATGTAAAAAAAATTATTTGTAAAAATTGTAAAGTTATACCTAGCAAAAGTTTTACAAATCAAGATAGGTTAATAGTATTAGATATTTACTATAGAAAATAAAAATATAAAAAAATTACTAGGACTAAATAGTAAAATTTTAAAGATAATAATGTATACACTTTTAAGAATAAGATGGAAAAAGAGACGACTTGAATTTAGATGAGGATAATATTAATACTGTTTGGACTACGATGACTAATAAAATTAGGAGCTTTAATAAAGGAGATTCTTAGTGAAATTAAAGGTAAAGGTGTAACCTTAAGATAGAGTTGGTGGTGGTGCGAAGAAGTTCAAAAAATAATTTTTACTAAAAAAATCATATTTTAAAGATTCATAAAATTATAAAAATGAGAAAAAATTTAAAAGATATAAAGAATCTAAAAACAAGACTTAAAAAGTGATTAGTATGATAAGATATAAAATTCATAATAATTTTTATAGTAAATTAGATACTAAAGATGATATAAAAGATATATATCGAATTGTTAAAGCTAGAGAAAGAAAGTACAAGGATTTAGGTAATACTAGATGTATTAAAGATGAAGATGAAAGAATGCTTGAATAACATTAAGGAAAGATAAAAAATTATTTTTATAAATTATTTGATAAATATTTTATATCGAACAGATTTCATAATAAATAATAGTGGTAGATTCAATAATCATATATTTATTCATAAAATTAGTATATTAATAAATAATATGTATCTTGGATTAATTATTTAACAAGATATTGATATCGATGAAGATATTATTCATAGAATAAAAATAGGAATGTTAAAATGATGAGAGGCGTCGATGAATATTATTCTTATCAAGATATTTTTTTTTTAATCCAGAAAGTATTTTTTTATTAACATCAGATCGTTTTAAGATTAAAAAAAAATTAATCAAAAGTTACGAGACCAACAATACTTTCTGGATTTAAGTGTTGGTCAATTAACAATAAACATAGACAAAAAGTTTATGTTATCGAGATAAGAATGTTAAGATGGATATGAAGTTATTAGGAAAGATAGAAAAAAATATTTTTATTCATGAACAACTAGGTATCGCTTCGATAAAAGATAAACAAGATAAAATCGTTTAAGATGATACAGGAATGTGTTGTGGAGACCTTCGGATGTGATAGTCAAAAGATGTAAAATAATTAATATTAATGGTATGATGAGAGATAGAGGAAAACTTTAAAAGACTTTAACTTAAACTATAAATAAAGATTTAAATATTTTAAACTTAATTAAACATATGACCTTTTACATATCTCAATGACGGCAAAATATCCATATAGCTGACTCCAAATCAAAATAGTTGAGATTTCCAACTTTATTATTATTGTAATAGTACAAACAATTTTATATGTGGGCACAAGATGAGGCAATCGTTTTCGTTTTCGAAGTCTTCACGCTTGTGGTCTTTTACTTCTTATTTAATAACATTATTAGTTAGAAGGACAATCTAAAGTCTAAGATTAAAACATAATATATAAGATACAATCTTAGTAATATTTCATGAATTTAAGTGTTAGATATTCAAAAGTTTATATATATATATATATATATATATATATATATATATATGTATATATATATATATATATATATGTATATATATGTATATATATGTATATATGTATATATATGTATGTATATATGTATATATATGTATGTATATATGTATATATATGTATGTATATATGTATATATGTATATATACATATGTATATATATATATATATATGTATATATACATATGTATATATGTATATATACATATGTATATATGTATATATACATATGTATATATGTATATGTATATATGTATATATATGTATGTATATATGTATATATGTATATATACATATGTATATATGTATATATACATATGTATATATGTATATATACATATGTATATATATATATATATATATGTATATATACATATGTATATATGTATATATACATATGTATATATGTATATATACATATGTATATATGTATATGTATATATGTATATATATGTATGTATATATGTATATATGTATATATACATATGTATATATGTATATATACATATGTATATATGTATATATACATATGTATATATATATATATGTATATATATATATATATATATATATATATATGTATATATATATATGTATATGTGTATATATATATGTATATATATATATGTATATGTGTATACATATATGTATATATATATGTATATATATATAGTGTTATTAATGTATGTCAAAGTTGATGTGTGAAGTTCGGATAAGAAAATGAAATATTTTTACTCATGAATACTTAAATATGTTACTTCAGTAAAATATAAAATAAGAAAGAATCGTTAAAGTTGAAACAAACATGTGCTCAGGAGATTTATATATCCGATAGTTAGAAAAAAATTAAATGACTACTGTTAATAGTATGAGAAAAAATAAAAGAAACATAAAAAAAATAAAAATCATATATAAAGTTTAAAATTCTTTTAACCAAAAATATAACTCATATGTAAAAGATCAGATAGCTAATCCTAAATAATTGAGCCTTTACAATTTTGTCATTGATATGGAAGAGTTAAGAATTGTGTGATCAAACATAATTACAAATAAAAAAATTAATTGTTAACATTGCAGTATCTAAGAGTTGCTCTTATCAATCTTCTTTTCTTGTCGTAACAAGAAATATATGCGATGAGAAGAGCCTGACTCAATTTCTCCTCTTCTCTTCTGTCTCTACTGATTTATATATTTTTAAAGTAGTATTAGGCCATCAACATATGCAGTTGCACATAACACAACATTGTGTAATCACTACATGCGGTATATCCTTTAAGACAAGAACCAAACGAAACCAAATTAAATTGGCAATTAATCCACATGGCAAGAGCTACCAAATAAAGTTCAAGACAATAGAACAGCTTTTATGCTGCAAATAACATGCAATAAATAAGAAAAAAAAACCAAATATTTACACCTAAATCCATTCTATATTTTTCTTGAGAACTTTGGCACCAATCCTCTCTTATTGATAAATAAAGATTCTTTACCAATCATAAAGGGTTGAATGTAACACTTTAAGATAATACTAGAAAAGAACAAAGAAATTTCAATTAAAAGTTTAGAATAGGAAGGTCGTGATCGTATAGGAAATATTGGAGATTACAAGAAACAAAACAAACTCTCTAAATCCATAAAGCCATCAAAACACATCCAACATTTACGTAGAAAAAGGACTATGGAAGAACTTTGTAACGAGTGAAATGCGTAATCATCTCTCTCTCTCTCTCTCTCTCTCTCTCTCTATTGTAAGCTGTCTTTTGCAAACCACACCACTTTGATGCATGACGACAATAACAAAAGGCAACATAAATAAAAAAAAATGGTTACAATTTAAATAAATGCAAATATAAACCTGTCACCTTATATTGAGAAAAAACAGATATGCCCATTGGCAAATGCAGTTGCATAAAACACAACACTATGTATGAGATCACTACCTGCAAGTTATGAGATATAATATATCTTTTATAGCACAAGAACCAAACGCAACTAAATTTATTTGGCAATTAATCCTTTACCAAGAGTAACCAAATAAACTTTGATACCGATTTATCATTTCATATATACCTTTATTGACTAATCTTGAAGTAATCTAGTCAATCTCATTTATCCCAATTGTGCAGCCTATTATCAGTGAAGATTCTTTGTCAATCCTACAAGCATTGCCTTTGACATTACATCTTTTTCTTACTCGATTTTCACTTCGGTGATCACTATAATTTATCACAATTCTTCTTATTTCCTCAAAATACAAACAACAGTTGCTACTATTATACACAACAACAACAAGTGATATCTCAACTATTCAGGGTTGACTTTAAAAAAAAGAAAAAGGTGATATTATGCATGAACTTCAGCCAATATAGGATTTAGGAAGCTTTGATCTACAAAGCTCTAACCCTCTAGAACAAAAGATTGTTACATGAGGACTCAAATCCTTTTGTTATTCTTATCTCATCTGCTCTAGTTTAACCCTACAAAGTTCTAATCATTGCCACTATATTTTTGTTGAGTCCTTAATCAAGGTTTATAAAATGCCGCAAAGCCAAAATTAGCTGAAGTTACTAGCTACAATAATGCAACAAATGTTATGGCATATCCCTTGGAACATTCTTCCTCTTCCTAAAACTAATCAACAGCCAATATCCCTTGGAACACAGTGACATACTATTTTTATACGTCAAAGATTTGCCTCAAAGCCTATGACCATGTCAGGATAATAGTTTTTTCTCTAAGAAGTTGTATACTAGTGAAAATGACTAGTATTTATATCACTACTAATACTTGCATAAAACTTCAATCATGATAATGTCATACTCCCAAATCAACAAGAATTTGATATATCAAGTGAAAACTTTGAGGAATACAAGAAACCTATTCTAGTGTGGTGAGATAGTAATGGGAATCTAGGAGAGTTGTTGATCATAGAGTAAAGAGTTGTATGTATTACCACTTCCTGAATTTTAACAGTTTTGCTTTAAAAGCTCAAAGTTAGGTCCCAAATTTGTATACAAAGCTTGGTCAGACAAACCTTGTCAACATCAAATCATCAAATGGGGACTCTTTTACATAATCCACAAACAGAAAATTTGTCGATGAAGAACTATCATACACTAATGATGTATATATCATTACAAAGGCACATGTAAACTAATGTATATATGTCATTACTAATGATAAAAACTGATGAGAAGTTGTATTCCATTACTATTGCAGTTCAAACCTAATGTATGTGTCAAAAATCTGACTTTGCGCATATTAGGTTAGTACAAGTTTCATGTTTGGGTAACCTAAAGATGACCATGTTAACACTGAGATCCGGCAATTCTAATGGGCAATTCAATATTCAGAGCAGAATATGGACAAAACATGAAAAGATCTGAAATCAAGGATACAGTCATGAATAAAATGCATTATGTGGTGCCTTACTGGATAAACAATAAGTCTGATCCCATCTAGGAAATTGCCAAAATGGAGTGATCTAGGACAAGTTGTTTTGTCCCTAATATGATATTGCATAAATTCTATTCCAAAGGCGAAGTAGGGCAAAAGTATGGATGGGCAAAGAAATTAATTATTTGGAGATTCATAGCTGCGAATTTGAAAGGAAAAAACTCATTTTGGTTGAAGGATTAATTTCGAGGACGGAGATGCCGCAGCTTAGCACATCTCATATATGGACGAAAAATCATATAATTGGAAAACAAAAATGGTCTAGCATCATAAAAAGAAGATATTCGTATTAATTTAATCATTTTCTATATTTTTAGTTACAACTTTATTTTTAGGCCCTTAAGTAAAAAAATAATATAAAATAAAATAAAGGTGATTGGTATCATTCATATGAAATCATATGTTCAGACCTTGATAAAGGTGACACAACCCTAATTGCTTGCTGTTACAAGGTTGGAGCATTCAAGCATGTTGGGTAGATAGCCCCAACAATCAAAACATTTTACCCACACCCCATATAGACAGACTTTCAGATCCTAAATAAGCTTCTTTCGCAATCAACGAGACCCCAGTATCAAATCACTCTCATTTAATGTTCTATCTTTAAGTTCACAATCTTTTAGCACAAGAAAACTATCATGTTCTCAGAATCCAATAAGGGCATGTAGATTTTTATAATCACAGTTATAGATATCTAATAGCAACAGTTCCTACATCTGTTGTTTTGACTTATACTTTTAACTACAATTCTTTAAAACCACAGCAATAGATAAATCAAATATTACAGTTCTTAAAGAACCATTAGGAAAATTATGTGAAAAGCAACATCTCTAGCTGTGTGATTATCTTTTATTTTCTCTCTATATTTTCATATCTTAATATCGGCATAACAACAGAGAGAGGGTCTTTCCTTCACTATCATTGATGCCAATAAGGCATGAGGAAGTGTTTTATTATTCACTATCATTAACATTATATTATGAATGTTTCATCATCTGCGACCAACAATAGGCCGCTACGAGAAAAATATTTCATCACTCAATATCATTAATAACTATAAAAAAAATAATTATGAACCATAATTTTTTTTGCAACATACATTTATATTTATTATTAAAAGATGATTGTTTATGGAATTGTCTATAAAGAAAACTTTAGTGATGAAATAATTTATCATTAGCAGATCATCACTAATATTAATTTTAAATTTATAAATTAATCATGAATTTATAATATTTTTTATATTTTATGACAAGAATCTTATGATTGTGACAACTAATATTTTAGTTGGTAATATCATTATTGTTGTCACTAAAAAAAATTGTTATTAGGATCAAAACATATCACCATTTTTTATTATTAAATTTTTAAATCTTAGGGGTTATATATTAAATTGATAGTTTTGTTAAAATTATACTTCACTAATAAATTGGTAGTATATTAGTTCCATTTTTTTTAACCGCAGCTAAAAATATACTAGTATTGTAGTTTTGATAAGTGTCATATTAATTTTGATCTTTTAAAATATTTTTTTTAAAAAAGTAAGGAACATAATAAGGAAAGATATACGTGAAAATATTTTTTCTTACCTGCACTTTGTTTTTGCTCGACTTCTCCTGCCTCTCTCTACAAGTCTATGCATCGCTGCATGATAGCAAGTGACGAAGCATCCTCTAAATGACCAGGTGCGTCGATCCATCCCTAAGGTACAATATTAATTTTTTTCATAATAATCTTTATGTTTTCCCTTTTGTTTTAGGGTTTTTTTTAGGTTTTTGTGTTTTGTTAGGAAGCCGAGATAAGGAAGAAGTTAGCTAGAGATGATATATTTATTATTAGTCATGAAAGAAAAAAATGATAAAATGTCAGTAGATGAGGATGCAACAAAAGTAATTGTACATATCATTCGATCTTTTCATTATTGTTATGGTTCTTATTAGTTTATTTTCTAAAGTTTAAATTTTTATTAAGCATATATTTATTTTTATTATAGGAACAAATGAAGAATCTCAACGCACAGCATCCTGAACTTACAGCAACTGATATTTCTTGAAGTAAATATATTGTTCATCAAGTATTTGAATCAGGATATGTGCGATATTGTGGCATAGGACATCTCCTTCAGATTTTATAGTATCCAAATATTATTATTTAATATCTATGACTACACAGTCTGAGACTGAGAAAGATAAAGAAATTCAACAAGTAAAGGATAAGCTTGAAAAAAAAATACTAAAGATATGGAAGAAATACAAACTCAATTATAAATACTTGTGGATGAAAAAACTCAATTATATTGGTAAAATCTAAAACTTCTTTTATCTTATGATTTTTTTATTTATATTAATGAGTCTAATTAATATTATTCATCCTATGTAGATGTCATACTTTGAGAGAAGTGCAAGAGAAGCATCTCTTTTTGTCATTTTTTTTTGATATTATCCTACTCAAAACTTTCAAAAGAAAGGTTGTTTGTTTGCATTTATATATGAAATTGGATGTACATGAAGACTAATACTATGATTTTTAGATCAATTGATATGGTTAATAGAAGAATATTACATTCCTTTTGTGAATCATGAATTACTGTTGTAGTTAGTATATACTGTTGTTGTGGACGGTTATTCATTGGATTAAAGTATTTATTTATGTAATTGAATAGTAGCATAAATATATGAATTATTAATGTGATTATCCTTCTTTGGGAAAAAAGTATCTATTATTGTAGTTAAACAATTACAGTAATAACTAAACTATTACTGTGGTTGTCATTTGTAAGGTAAATACATCTATTATTGTATTTGTGGAACCATAGTAATATATGAACTATTAATACGGTTTTTATTTGAAAGGAAAAAAAAAATCTATTATTGAGGATGAATGACCACAGTAAGTAATATGTAGAAATTTACCTACGATTATAAAAATCACAGTTATATTTTTTTTTCACTATGACACCTATGGCTACAATTTCTAAGTGCAGGAATAGAGTTTCCTGTAGTTAAAACTACAGGGACATATAAACAAAACCCGTTGCTAAAGGTATAGTTTGTTGTAGTGGGTTCATTAGACTAAATTGATACGGGTTAAAAGCATAGTTTGTTGTAGTGAGTTCATTAGAGATGAACATAGGAGATCAGGGTTCAAATTACGAAAATAGCCCCTTACTATTTAGAGGTGAGGCTGTGCATCTTCTTCTAAGAAATCATTCAACAAACAATGGTGAAGCACATGAGTGGTGTATGATGAAGAGTGGACCACAAGCGGAAGTACCATCTTCCGAACATCTTGTGGGGCAGGAGAAAACAACAGTATGGTATGTTCCCTCTTTCTTGTTTTGCATGTTGTGCCAGATTGAAGAGAGGGAGTGGTGGGAGGAACAAGGGAGAATGACAAGATGCAACATATAAACCACAGCAGCAATGATGGAGCAAAGTGACCACCACCACAAACCTAGCAAAGAATAAAGCAACAAAAGCTAGATGGAGATTAAGTGTACCTGAGAGATACCAGCGATGATCCATTGGCTTCTTTCCACAAAAGCTAGTAGAGATTAATCGATCAGGCATGGGGAAGGGCAACAAAGCTCACCCCTTTCCACTCATCGCTGGCTCATGTAGAAGAACAAACATGAAGGGTGTTAATACTAGCCATGATCCCTAAACACGGACTCAACCACTAAAAAAATTGCCATTATCGTCACCAAACATCATCAAGCAAAGAAAAGGCAAGCAGCCAAAAAAATAAATAAAACACAGGAAAGAAAGAGAGAAAGAAATAAAAATCTAATTGTCCGAACCAAGAAACATTTCTTTCTCTAAAATAATGCGAAAATATGGAATCTTTGTGTGATAAGATGGTCTTAAAAGGGAAATAACCAGCAAAGAAGAAGGCAGAAAGCAGGGATGCTTACGAGTCGTGGCGAGAGCAGCGGGTGAGTCTTTGTTCAAGTTGACAAAGCAGCAGCCCATCAAGGTGGTGACGAAAGAAAAAACAGTGTGATGGTCGGGAATGGAAGATGGTGGACATGAACCTCCGGGAGCACATTCTCTCCACAGATCCTCACAGCATGAATCCATGTTTTGTTGAAACGCTCCAAACCCTATCCAAAACAGGCAACAGACATGGAAAGGAAAGGAAAGGAAAGCCACCAAGAAGGACGACAGAAAAGATGGGAGAACACCAAGAAGGAGAGTGGAATTGGTCAAACAGTGTCTTCGGGTGAGGCGGCACAGCCTGCTTCAAGGTGTAGTACCGTACTCTTTCTATTCTCTCTCTCTCAGGCTTCATTACAAACAGGACAGAGACGGACAATACTACTCCCTCATCCAACGCTCTCTCTCTCTTACTCCCCTTTTCAACAGACCCGCTTATTCCTACAATTTCCCAATTTCTAGAACTTTATAAGCATTAATGAAAGGAAAGAGAGAAAACCGGAGAGGCAATTAAGCACGCGCTTCTTCGCCCACGCAAATCCGACGAGCTGGTAGGCAGATAGGATATGACTGACAGCGAAGCAAAGCAAAACATCGCAACCCGGCCGCCGAAACACTGAAGAAGTAAAAGGCAGCCTCGGGAGGTGGGTGAGACACGTTCAATCACTCTCTCTCTCTCTCTTCTCGGGTGGGGAGGGGAGCGCATTTCCAAGTATGTCACAGAAGAAATAACAGCGAAAGGTTGACAACAAGAGATTTGAGCACGCAACGGAAACAGCACCCCGTCAAGCCATTTACCCCCGGCGTGTGCTCACTCTCTTCTGTCAACCTGCTTCGCTTCCCTCTGCATCCCATCTCAAACCCCGTCATGCCAAGTGCAATCCACCCCTCGAGATTACATCCCCTTCCCATCTCCCTCTCCCCCCTACTTTCTCCACCGCCCCCTCCCATCACTGTGTGTCTGTCCACGTCCTAAATAGAGGGAGGGGTGCGGGATTTGGATGAGCGATTAGTATTAATTTAGAAATATATTTGAAATGCTTATGGAGATCAATGAAATTAGTACTTAATAATTTTTTTAATCATATTTAATTTAAATATTATATTAAAAATACTTAAATACTAATATTATCGTAAGATAGTATTATCATCTCATTATTTACGAGATATTAATATATTTTCTTAATTCTAAAGATACTTTATGATTTTATCTAAAATTATCAAAATTATTTAGTGATAACTTCGATGATTTATATTTTTATAAGATAAAATTTATTTATTTATTTATACAAATATATTTCTTTGTAATATATATTTAGGCCATACGAAATTTTTATAAGATTACATAAATTTATTTATTTTATTTATTTACTTAGTAATTTATATAAAATAAATATTAAAAATATTGGAAGAATAAATTTATCATAAAATATTCAATAAATTTTTGAAATATAAATTTATCAGACAATACTTATGTCAATGCATATTTAAAATATAATTTTAATCTATCACTTACAAGACATTCGAGACATTTCATAACTGATATTCACTCAACTTCTTTCTCCAACTTGCAACTGTCATATAAAAAATATAAATGTACTTCTAAACCTAAAGAATAGGATTAATAGCAAATGACATTTCAGCCGTACTATATCCATGCGCAAGGCAGGATAGAAGGGGAAGCAGGACCCATCAAGGTAGGTTGACTATATGATGGGTCCCATTGACATGATAACATCTTTCCTTTTTAAATAAAAAATTATATAAATATTAAATAATGTTAAATGAAATAAAAATAGAACCCACCAAATAATCCCAAGAGGTTTAAAAAAATTCACAATATAATAATATGCTAGTAGTTCGAAAAAAGTTTGGATTGATTTGTTAAAAATTAACTTGAGTTAAACTGGATTGCATAACTAATCCAAAAAATATCATATTTGAAAACTCAATTATCCTAAACTTATAAGAAAGTAGAAAAAATAATACTATGTCTTAAAATCACATGCTAGTAGTTTTGGAAAAGATTGCATTGGTTTGATTAAAAAAAAAAAAGGATGTCTCTTGAAAAAGAAAATCATATATTGGGGCATGCCCAATACTTTCTGCTTTTCTGATAAGTTATCCAATTATTTTTGCCTTTATGGTGCCATTTTGTTCCCACCACTTTTTCTACTTTCATTCTTCTATACTTTATGGTGCCTTTTCTTCTCTCTTTTTTTGCCCCCACGATATGAAATAGAATCTTTCGAAAGAAGAGGATGTATTTAATGGAATCACTTTTGTTGTTCTTGACAACAAATGCTGGTTTGGATACCGGCATCACTCTTACTTCTAGTATACGTACGTCAAAGCTTTATGGACGCAAGACCAGAATAATATCTTATCCGCAACTTTAGTCACGATTCGCCCTCCCCTCCTCTCTCCTCTCTCCTCTCTCCTAACCATCGAGCCACATCAAACTTTCGTGGCCTAATTCGTGCGATGCATCAGAAATATATCTATTGCCTTGCCCGTGAGAGTCGTGCCATTCACCATCACAACGCGAAGGTCGTCACGACCAACCGAAGAGCAACCTGTCATCCATGCGCACAAGTTGCCGATTGTTCGTAGCCGTCCATCATGACCGTTTCGCAGATCTCAACAACACCGGTGTGGGGTTTGGCCTAAGCATATCGACGACAAGGACGGGCTCGTTCGGGCGGCCGAAGAGACTAAGAAGCTACCATGTGTTCAATCTTATGACCCACCACCTCTTCTAAAAGTGGGTCCCGATCGATCCTTGCTCGCCTCTCAGTGAAGAGGAAGAGCGACCGACTCGATGCCGTCAGCCAAGGATTCATGCAAGCAGGCGATCAGAGACGATCGTAAACCCAAAGTCTGGAACTGAAGTCTTTGATCAAGAGCTTACGTAGATGCTCCTTCGCTCCCTACTTGCGTAGGCAAGACGAAAGTCATTAACCAAGGATGAAACGTAAACGAGTTCTCCCTTATAATTAACCATTGGAAGAAACCTTTGCCGATCCTATTTCTCATACGAAGGGGAGCATAGCCAGTCTTTACATCCCAATACTACAGTAGTCGATCTCGAGTCGTCAGGATCGCAACGAAAGTGATGGTTCTTCTCTTCGAGGGTGATGAAGAGTTGGAGGAGTGCTGGTACAAAAAAGAACCTTGATTCAGAAAGAGGAGAAGTTCATATCGAACCGGGCAGTAAAGATGAGCAGAATCCAAGAACTCAGGGCTCAAACAAATCTGAAGAGTTTGGTTCTTGCTTCAACTTGTGTTCAGGTAGAACCCTAGCTCCACCACTTGGAATAACAATGATCCAAAAGGAGGCTCCCTCCATGATTTGAGCTTTAAAACGTTTCTTGATTGATTCCAAGCCATTGAGCTGAGAGGTGATAGACAACAACTTTTATCTTTCTATACATGAATGGTAAACAAATTCCTATTCCTACGAACTAGTAGGGATACATGTAGGTAGCAAGGTAATATGTATGTTTCATTAATGTTTAAAATCTTTCATATAAGTCAATTCACCTCAATTAACTTCGATCCATAAAAACCAAGTTAATTAATATTATTATAATTTTATTAAATTATTTTATATTTTTATCTAATATAATCGAACCGGGCAGTAAAGATGAGCAGAATCCAAGAACTCAAGGCTCAAACAAATCTGAAGAGTTTGGTTCTTGCTTCAACTTGTGTTCAGGTAGTAACCCTAGCTCCACCACTTGGAATAACAATGATCCAAAAGGAGGCTCCCTCCATGATTTGAGCTTTAAAACGTTTCTTGATTGATTCCAAGCCATTGAGCTGAGAGGTGATAGACAACAACTTTTATCTTTCTATACCTGAATGGTAAACAAATTCCTACGAACATAGTAGGGATACATGTAGGTAGCAAGGTAATATGTATGTTTCATTAATGTTTAAATCTTTCATATAAGTCAATTCACCTCATTTATTATTATTTATGTTTTAGATATAATAATAAAAATATTGATATATGAATAATGACATGTGGATATTCGACTGTCACTTGATACTAAGTCAACCTTACATCTTAAGACTTACTGGGATGCATAATTATCATGTGATATCGATATTTTAAATGAATTTTCATGCTTGAGTAACATTTGACAATTCAAAGAAAATATTTACTATAGAATAATTACTAACTAAAAGTAAGTAATTAAATATTTTACTCATAAAAAACCCATTTATTTTTATAAACTCTTTGATACACAAATCTTTGACTCTATATTATTATTTTTTGAATTAAATCAAAATATCGGAAGGATCTTATGGAGTATGTCTCTAATTAACTCTAGTTCATTCTCAGACACTAATGTTGTGAAATATGTGATCTCAGACACTAACTCTAGATAGCCTAAATTGATACTAACAACTATAGTGGTAATTCTTTTGAGTTTAGGGATAAGTATGCGATGCCAAGTTTGTGGCTTCATGCCCAAGTCGATGGCAATTCATTTTTGTCAATTATGCCTCTTATGTTGAACTGGATGATTAAATCAAAATTAAATTTTAAAAAAATTAGAGTTATCATTCGAGGAATACTTATAATTGAAAATTTTATACACGAAGGATATTTGGATGATGATATATGAAAAACATATGATGAATATAAAGAGATGGATGAGAGCTTTGGTTATAGGGAGAAAAATGAAGATGATAATATGATTTTAGATTTTGTAACTTTGTATGATCTTATAATTATAAATATTTATTTTAATTAATTATAAGAGTGATCACTATTGTAATCAAATAGATTTTTTTTTTTCATTAGAAAGGTAAATAAAATTATTTGTAAGAATAGGTTAATGGTATTAGATATTTATTATAAAAAATAAAATAAAATAATAGAAAAAATTATTAGGACTAAATGGTAACTTTTTTAACATGATAATATAAATACTTTTAAAAATTAGATAGAAATAGAGACGACTTAAATTTAGATAAGAATAACATTAATACTATTTGGACTATAATGACTAATAAAATTAGAAGCTTTAATAAAGAAGATTCTTAGTGAAACTGAAGATAGAGATATAACCTTAAGATAGACTTAGAGGTTGTGCGAGGATGTTCAAAAAATAACTTTTACTAAAGGATCATGTTTTAAATATTGTTAAAATTATAAAAATAATAAAAATTTAAAAGATGTAAAGAATCTAAAAACAAGACTAAAAAATAATTAGTATGACAAGATATAAAATTTATGATATTTTTATAATAAATTATATACTAAAGATGATAAAAAAGATATATATCGAATTGTTAAGACTAGAAAAAGAAAGTGCAAAGAATTTAGGTAATATTATATGTATTAAAGATAAAGATCAAAGAATACTTGTTAATGATAATAAGACTAAGGAAAGATGAAATTTCATTTTTATAAACTATTTAATAAATATTTTACATCAGACTTAGATTTCATAATAAATAATAATGATAGATTCAATAATCATATATTTATTTATAAAATTAGAATTAATAAAATAAAAGATACATTAAAGAATATGAAAATAACTAAAAATGTAGTGCCTAACCCTATTAAGGTCCTGAAAAAATTTAGGGGATAAAAGAGTAGCTTAGTTACCTAACTTATTTAATAAAATCATAAAATTCGAAAGGTCTCTGATAAACGAAAAAAATAATCTTAATGCTAATTTATAAAAATAAGAATTACATACAAAATTATTTAAATTATAGAGGAATTAAAATCATTAGTCATATTATAAAACTTTATGAAAGAGTTATCAAAAATAAGATAAGACTTGAAATAAAAACTTAATGTATAAAATATAATTTTAATGATTCTAGATATAGATAAGATAATATATTTAAATTAAATGGACAAAAAGTCCCTTTGAGTAAAAGGTTCAAGTATCTTAGATCAATTATTTAATAAGATAGAAAGATCGATAAAAATATTATTCAAAGAGTAAAAATAAGAATGTTAAAATGACGAGAGATGTTACTAATCATATATGAACATCAAATCATTTTAAGATTAAAAAAAATTATAAGAAAGTTATAAGACCAACAATACTTTTTGAATTTGATTGTTGAGCAATTAACAATAAACATATATAAAAAAAATTATACTATTGAAAAGAGAATGTCGAGATGGATGTATGAAGTTATTAGAAAAGAAAGGAAAATAAAATATTTTTATTCATGAACAACAAAGTATCGCTTCGATAAAAGATAAGAGAAGAGAAAATCGTTTAAGATAATATTAGCATATGTTAAGGAGACATTTGAATGTGATAGTCAAAAGATGTAAAATAATTAATATTAATAATAAGATAAGAGAAAATTAAAATAAAAACTTTAATATAAATTATAAATAAAAATTAAATACTTTAAACTTAATTAAACATATAACTTTTTACATATTTAATAAAATATTTATATAGCGAGCTCCATATCTAAATAGTTAAGATTTACGACTTTATTACTATTGTAGTAGTATAAACAATTTTACATCTGAGCACAAGATGAAGTAACCATTTTCGGAGTCTTTGTAGTCCTTTACTTCTTATTTAATAACAATATTAGTTAGAAGGGTACTCTAAAGTCTAAGATTAAAACTAAAGATAAAAGATGTAATCTTAGTAATATCTTATGAATTTGAGTGTTAGATATTCAAAAGTATACATATACATATATATATACATATACATATACATACACATACACATACACATACACATACACATACACATACACATACACATACACATACACACACACACATATATATATATATATATATATATATATATATATATATATATAATATATATATATATATATATATATATATATATATATATATTGTTATTAATGCGAGAATGTCAAAGTTGATGTATGAAGTTTCTAAGAAGGATAAGAAAATGAAATATTTTCACTCGTGAATAATTAAATATGTTGCTTCAATAAAATATAAAATAAGAAAGAAACATAAAAAATCATAAATAAAGTTTTAAATCTTTTAACTAAAAATATAACTCCATATAGATATGCAAAAGATCATATAGCTAATCCTAAATAATTGAGTCATTACAATTTTGTCATTGACATGGAACAGTCAAGAATTGTGTCATCAATATAATGATATGAAAAATGGAACAAACAAAACCAACATAATTGCAAATAAAAAACTAAATTGTTAACATTGGAGTATCCAAGAGTTGCTGTTATCAATCTTCTTTTCTTGTCATAACGAGAAATATATGCGATGAGAAGAGCCTGACTCAATTTCTCCTCTTCTCTTCTGTCTCTATTGATTTATATATATTTAAAGTAGTATTAGGCCATCAACAAATGCAGTTGCACATAACACAACATTGTGTAATCACTACATGCAGTATATCCTTTAAGACAAGAACCAAACGAAACCAAATTAAATTGGCAATTAATCCACATGGCAAGAGCTACCAAATAAAGTTCAAGACAATAGAACAGCTTTTATGCTGCAAATAACATGCAATAAATAAGAAAAAAAAACCAAATATTTACACCTAAATCCATTCTATATTATTCTTGAGAACTTTGGCACCAATCCTCTCTTATTGATAAATAAAGATTCTTTACCAATCATAAAGAGTTGAATGTAACACTTTAAGATAATAGAAGAAAACAACAAAGAAATTTCAATTAAAAGTTTAGAATAGGAAGGTCGTGATCGTATAAGAAATATTGGAGATTACAAGAAACAAAACAAACTCTCTAAATCCATAAAGCCATCAAAACCATTGCAATTTAGTGTCACTTTGACATCCAACATTTAGCTACAAAAAGGACTATGGAAGAACTTTGTAACGAGTGAAATGCGTAATCAACTCTCTCTCTCTCTCTCTCTCTCTCTCTCTCTCTCTCTGTGTTGTAAGCTGTCTTTTGCAAACCACGCCACTTTGATGCATGACGACAATAACAAAAGGCAACATAAATAAAAAATATATATGGTTGCAATTTAAATAAATGCAAATATAAACCTGTCACCTTATATTGAGAAAAAACAGATATGCCCATTGGCAAATGTAGTGCATAAAACACAACACTATGTATGAGATCACTACCTGCAAGTTATGAGATATAATATATCTTTTATAGCACAAGAACCAAACGCAACTAAATTTATTTGACAATTAATCCTATACCAAGAGTAACCACTTTGATACCAATTTATCATTTCATATATACCTTTATTGACTAATCTTGAAGTAATCTAGTCAATCTCATTTATCCCAATTGTGCATCCTATTATCAGTGAAGATTCTTTGTCAATCCTGCAAGCATTGCCTTTGACATTACATCTTTTTCTTACTCGATTTTCACTTCAGTGATCACTATAATTTATCGCAATTCTTCTTATTTCCTCAAAATACAAACAACAGTTGCTACTATTATATACAACAACAAGTCATGATATCCCAACTATTCAGGGTTGATTTTTTTTAAAAAAAGGTGATCTTATGCATGAACTTCTCCCAATATAGGATTTAGGAAGATTTGATCGACATAACTCTAACCCTCTAGATCAAAAGATTGTTACATTAGGACTCAAATACTTTTGTTATTCTTATCTCATCTGCTCTAGTTTAACCCTACAAAGTTCTAGTCATTGCCACTACATTTTTGTTGAGTCCTTAATCAAGGTTTATAAAATGCCGCAAAGCCAAAATTAGCTGAAGTTACTAGCTACAATAATGCAACAAATGTTATGGCATATCCCTTGGAACATTCTTCCTCTTCCTAAAACTAATCAACAGCCCATATCCCTTGGAACACAGTGACATACTATTTTTATACGTCAAAGATTTGCCTCAAAGCCTATGACCATGTCAGGATAATAGTTTTTTCTCTAAGAAGTTGTATACTAGTGAAAATGACTAGTATTTATATCACTACTAATACTTGCATAAAACTTCAATCATGATAATGTCATACTCCCAAATCAACAAGAATTTGATATATCAAGTGAAAACTTTGAGGAATACAAGAAACCTATTCTAGTGTGGTGAGATAGTAATGGGAATCTAGGAGAGTTGTTGATCATAGAGTAAAGAGTTGTATGTATTACCACTTCCTGAATTTTGACAGTTTTGCTTTAAAAGCTCAAAGTTAGGTCCCAAATTTGTATACAAAGCTTGGTCAGACAAACCTTGTCAACATCAAATCATCAAATGGGGACTCCTTTACATAATCCACAAACAGAAAATTTGCCGATGAAGAACTACCATACACTAATGTACAAAGGCACATGCAAACTAATGATAAAAACTGACGATAAATTGTATTCCTTTGCTAACGCAGTTCAAACCTAATGTGTATGTCAAAAATCTGACTGTGTGCATATTAAGTTAGTCTAAATTTAATGTTGGGGTAACCTAAAGATGATCATGTTAACAATGAGATCATAGTAATTCTAAGGGGCAATCCAATATTCAGAGCAAAATATGGACAAAACATGAAAATATCTGAAATCAAAGTTACAGTCATGAATAAAATGCATTATATGGTGCCTTTCTGGATAAACAATAAGCCTGATCCCGTCTAGGAAATTGTCAAAATGGAGTGATCTAGGACATGTTGTTTTGTCCCTAATATGATATAGCATAAATTCTATTCCAAAGGCGATATAGGGCAAAAGTATGATGGACCAAAAAATTATTTATTTGGAGATTCATAGCTGTGGAATTAAAAAAAAAGATTCATTTTAGTTCAAAGATTGATTGCGAGGATGAAGATCCTGTACCTTAGCACATCTCTTATATGGATGAAAAAATTCATATGATTGAAAAGCATAACATAATCTCATATCATAAAAAAGAATATATTTTTTTATTAATTTAATCATTTTATATTTTTTTTTAGGTCCTTAAGTATAAAAAGAATATAAAAAAAATAAAGGTGATTGGTATAATTCATCTGAAAGCGTATGTTCAAACCTTAATAAAGGTGACACAACCCTAATTACTTGATGTTACAAGGTTGGAGTATTCAAGCATGTTGGGTAGATTGCTCCAACAATCAAAATATTTTACCCACACCCCATAAATAGACTTTGATATCCTAAAATGAGCTTATGCAACGAGACCCAAAATCAAATCAATCTCACTTAATGTTCTACCTTCAAGTGTTGAAAGTTAAAATATATCTTATGAAAGATCTTAAATTATTATCTTATCTTTTAAATAAGTTGATTAAATAGAGTTATAGGAATAAGGGACTTTTGGTTTAAATTGTATCTCACACCTATAAATAGATGACATCTACATGTATAGATCTATCCAAATCTAAGTGTTTATGTCTATAAAGCTAAAGTTCAAGAGTAGTTCAAGATCTGTAAGTGTTTTCTTTTTAAGAAGTTTAATATAAATTTTATTTTCTGCCTTAGTTCCTTATTCTTTTATTTGGTTTGATCTTAGGCTAGTAGTAGTACCTAATTAGTATTATTTGAGAAAGGACTGTACTTACATATGATCTCTTCCATTCTTCACATTAAGTTCACAATCTTTTAGGACAAGAAAACTATCATATTATTAGAGTCCAATCACTACAAAAAAAATAAATTTACGTTGCGAAAAATTATGTGGAATGCAGCATCTCTAGCTATGTGATTATCTTTTATTTTCTCTCTATATTTTTATATCTTAATATTGATATAACAATAGAGAGAGGGTTTTCCCTTCACTATCATCAATGCCAATAATGCATCAGGAAGAGTTTCATTATTCACTATCATTAATATTATATTATGAATGTTTCATCATCTGCTACCATCGATAGGTCGTTGCGAGAAAAACAATTCACCACTCGGTACCATTAATAACTATAAAAACACTTATTATTAACCATAAATTCTTTTACAACGTATATTTATACTTATTATTAAAAGATTATTATTGATGGAACTATCTCCAAAAAAAATTTTGTGACAAAAATAATTAATCATTAAAATATCATCACTAATTTTAATTTTAAATTTATAAATTAATCATGAAATTATCATAATTTTTTATATTTTATGACAAGAATCTTATGATTGTGACAATTGATATTTTAGATGGTAATATCATTATTGTTATCACTAAAAAGATTATTATTATGACCAAAATATATCACCATTTTTTTATTATTCAATTTTTAAATTTTAGGGGTTATATATTGAATTGATAGTGTTGTCAAAATCATACTTCACTAATAAATTGATAGTATATTAGTTGCACTTTTTTTTTAACCGTAGCTAAAAATATACTATTGTTGTAGTTTTGATATGTGTCATATTAACTTTAATCTTTTAATATACTTTTTAAAAACCAATGAATATTTAAGGAACATAATAAGGAAAGACACAAGTTAAAATATTTTTTCTTACCCATGCTTTGTTTCTGCTCAACTTCTCCTGCCTCTCTCTGCAAATCTACACATAGCAGCAAGATAGTAAGAGAAGAAGCATCCTCTACAAGACCAGGTGCATTGATCCATCCCTAAGGTACAATATTAATTTTTTTTCCATTATAATCTTTATGTTTTCCCTTTTGTTTTAGGGTTTTTTTAGGTTTTCATGTTTTGTTAGGAAGCCGAGATATGGAAGAAATTACCTAGAGATGATATTTTTATTATGAAAGGAAAAATGATAAAATGCCAGAAGATGAGAATGCAACAAAAGTAACTGTATGTATCACTCGATCTTTTCATTATTGTTATGGTTCTTATTAGTTTATTTTCTTAAGTTTAATTTTTTATTAAGAATATTTTTATTTTTATTACAGGAACAAATGAAGAATCTCAAGGCACAACATCCTGAACTTGCAGCAGCTGATATTTCTTGAAGTAAAGATGTTGTTTATCTAGTATTCGAACCAGAGAAATCAGGATATGTGTGATATTATGGCATAGGACCATCTCCTTCGGATTTTATAGTCTCCAAATATTATTATTTAATATCTATGACTAAACAGTATGAGAATGAGAAAGATAAAGAAATTCGACAACTGAAGGAAAAACTTGAAAAAAAATTCTCAAGATATGGAAGAAATACAAATTCAATTATAAATACTTGATTCTTTCACTTAATTGAGAATTAAAGAATAAAAATAAATTTAAAAAGAAGTTGTCAAAGAAGAAGAAAGTATTCAAGGCGGTTGGAATGAATTGAGCTCATCCGATGATGAGAAGCAAACCGATGAAAACGAAACGACGAACTTCGCTTTGATGACTGTCGACAATAAGATAAACAACTCAAACAAAACTCCTTTACTTTATTTTAAAATTACTTGATGATTTTTCATGAGTTGTTTTAAAATTAGTTAGTAAAAAAATTATAAAAAATTATATCATGCTTCTTTTTTAAGCTATTTTGAAAAAATGATCATGACAATTGCATGTTTTATGAAAATACAACAAAATGTTAATCTAATACTTGTACAGCTAATGTTTGGTATCATGAATATTTTAGTATCATGTATGGGATAAATGATGAATGTTTAGTATCATGATCAAAATGTTGATTTAATGTATGAAATGATAAATGCTTAAAAATTTTAATGTCTTAACATCATGAATATTATGCCCAAAATGATGTATCATGAATGCTTGAGTATCATGTATGATATGCCCAAAGTGATGATTGATTTATTTTTGGTATCATATATGAAGGATGAAATGTAAGGTTTTGAAATTATGTAAGTTTTAATTTGAAACTATAATGATGTATAAACATATTGAAATAAGATTAACACTTTACTTTTGTCATGATTTGAAAATTGATGTAAAGAAAAAAAATTACAACATTGTATTCTTCCCTTTTTTTTGTCAATGACAAAGGAGAAGAAAGAATTGTTAGATTGCAATCTCAAGAGAAGCAGAAGTGTTATCTTGTCTATCTCAAAAAGTAAAACATGCTAACTTGCACATTTAAAAAAATTTACAAACTTGTAAAATTTAAAATTATTGCTAACTTGCATGTTGTAAAATGATGTAAAATTTTGCTAGCTTGCGCTTTGCCAAGCAAAAAAATTACACTTCTCAAAATAGAAGAAAGAAAATTGCTAGCTCGTGTGATGATAAAACTTGAGATTATGTTTATAATGTAATGATTTAAAACTTGCTAAATACACTTCTCCTTTTTGTTGATGACAAAGGGGGAGAAGTCATGATAATGATCATGCATGGAATGATGTATTGAAATTTTAATTATGCATGATTTTATGTTACTTGGATTCATGATTAAATTTGTTTTGACTTGAATTCAATTTGAATTCAAGGTTCTATCAATATAATACATTAATAAGGGGAGTTTAGTTTAAACTCCATCATCAATTGGTTGTCATCATCAAAAAGGGGGAGATTATTGAATATCGAATTTTGATGATGAAATCAATTGATGTGTTTGTGATCTAATGAGAGTTTTGAGTAACGCAGGACTAACTTCGATCAAAAAAGGCAAATTCATTAAAGTAGGAGGAATCAGATATTGGGCTGGAGTAAACATGTCAGAAGATTAGACGTCGGGCCGGAGGAACGATCGACGTATCGATAGAAGGCTTCAGACCGTGAATTCAAGCATCGGGCCAAGAAAATTAGACATTGCACCAAGAAAATCAGATGTTCGAGAAGATAACATGCCGATCGGATAATACACCGAATGAGAGGATAATGTGCCAAAGGATCAGGCGAAGCGCCGAATGAACCAATGGCACGTCGGACAACAAGGATTTACTTATAATCGATTATGTCTATATCGAGTTAATTTAGAGTCTAATTAAGTCAATTTAAAATGTAATTAAGCTAAGGGCCAATTGGGCCCAAAATAGGGCTATTTTGGGCCAAGAGAAAGGCTCATTCAGTGACCCAAAAGGTAGGCCATGCGGTGGCACCGTCGGTGGCTTAGTTTACGAGGCATAGTCTCCAAGATTATGTTAGGCGGTGGTACCACCCAATGTCAGGCGGTGGTATCACTAGTCTGGGTGGTGGTACCACCCAAACACAGTTTTCCAAGCGATGGTACCGTCAGACTGAGAGATGGTACTGCCCTATGTCAGTGCTACAGGCAGTGGTACTGCCAAGACCCAGGAAACCCGAGATGAGACCTTTTTTTGCTCCAATTTTAGAGCCATTTGGGGTCTATAAATACCCTAGTTATTCTTGCATTAAGTAGCAAGAATTGAGCATGAAAAAAAGGAGAAAAACACTTAAGAAAAAATTGGGAAACTCTCTTAGGATTTAGGATTACTTCTTTCTAGTATTTAGAAGTTTGTCTAAAGGGAGAAGTAAGGTCTAAAAAGAGAGGCTTATAAGGATTATCTCCTAAACCCATGAAAAGGAGGAAGAGTGTAAAAAAGGTAGTTGATCTTCTTCCATTGAAGGAAGATCGTTAGTGGATGTCAATGGCTTCGACGGAAGAGAAATCTGTGGAGTGGACGTAGGTCACGACGACCGAACCACTATAAAAATCTTATTTGTATTTACTTTAAGTTTTTCATTTTAATTGCAAACTGTCTTCCTTGCTACACTCTTCCATACGCTTTTAAAGTTAAGCATTTCCTATATCGATTTCATCGAACGTACGAACAAGATTTTCAAAAATAATATTTTTATCCGCTACACTAATTTACCCCCACCCCAGTGCGGACTCGTTCTTAACAAAAGCATCCTCTACAAGACTAGGGGCGTTGATCCATCCGTAAGGTACAATATTAATTTTTTTATTATAATCTTTATGTTTTCCCTTTTGTTTTAGGGTTTTTTTAGGTTTTTGTGTTTTGTTAGGAAACTGAGATAACGAAGACGTTGATATTTTTATTATTAGTCATGAAAGAAAAAAATGATAAAATGTTAGTAGATGAGGATGCAACAAAAGTAATTGTATGTATCATTCAATCTTTTCATTATTGTTATGGTTCTTATTAGTTTATTTTCTTAAGTTTAATTTTTTATTAAGAATATATTTATTTTTATTACAGAAACAAATGAAGAATCTCAAGGCACAGCATCCTGAACTTACAATAACTGATATTTCTTTAAGTAAATAAATCATTTATCAAGTATTCGAACCAGAGAAATTAGGATATGTGCGATGTTATGGCATAGGACCATCTCCTTCGGATTTTGTAGTATCCAAATATTATTCTTTAATATCTATGACTACACAGTCTGAGAATGAGAAAGATAAAGAAATTCGACAACTAAAGGAAAAGCTTGAAAAAAAATACTCAAGATATGGAAGAAATACAAACTCAATTATAAATACTTGTGGATGAAAAAACTCCTCGAACAAATAATATAGGTAAAATCTAAAACTTCTTTTATCTTATGATTTTTTTTATTTATATTTATGAGTCTAATTAATATTATTCACCCTATGCGGGTCGAGACTTTGAGAGAAGTGCAAGAGAAGCATCTCTTTTGTAATTTTTTTGATATTATCCTACTCAAAACTTTCAAAAGAAAGGTTGTTTGTTTGCATTTACGTATGAAATCGAATGTATTTTTATATCAATTGATATGGTTAACAGAAGAATATTACATTCTTTTTTGTGAATCATGAATTACTGTTGTAGTTAGTATGCACTGACTGTTGTTGTGGATGGTTATTCATTGGATTAAAGTATTTTTTTTATGTAATTGAATAGTAGCATAAATATATGAATTATCAATGTGATCATCCTTCTTTAGCATAAAAGTATCTATTATTGTGGTTGAACAATTACAGTCACAACTAAACTATTACAGTGTTTGTCATATATCTATTAATATGGTTTTTATTTGTAGGAAAAAAAAAATCTATTATTGAGGTTGAATCACCACAGTAACATGTAGACGTTTACCTGCGGTCGTAAAAATCGTAGGTATATCTTTTGGCGATGGCACCTACTGCCACAGTTTCTAACTAACCGCAGGAATAGAGTTTGCTACAGTCAAAATTGCAAGGATATATAAATAAAAACCGCTGCTAAAAATATAATTTGTTGTAGTGGTGGGTTCATTAGACTAAATTGATAAGGGCAGGCTTTGTACGTACGATGATAAGATTACTCTTTCTGTAACATGAAAAATTATGATTCAAATTATGAAAATACCCTCTCTATGTTTAGAAGGAGAATCTGGATAAAAATACTTCATCTTCTTCAATGATCGATCGTTTTCTAAGAAATCATTCGACAAACAATGGTGAAGCACATGAGTGGTGTATGATGAACAGTGGTCCACGATCGGAAGTACCATCTTCCGAACAACTTGTGGAGCGGGAGAAAACAACAGACGCACAAGAACCTCTATGGTATGTACCCTTTTTCCGTTTTTGGCATGTCGTGCCAGATCGAAGAGAGGGAGAGGTGGGAGGAAGAAGGGCGAACGACGGATGCGACATAGAAACCACGGCAACGATGGGGCAAGTGACCAACACCACCAACCTAGCAAAGATAAAAACAACAAAAGCTAGATGGAGAGATTAAGTGCACCTGAGAGATACCAGCGATGATCCATTGGCTTCTTTCCACAAAAGCTTGTCGAGATGAATCGATCAGGCATGGGAAAGGGCAACAAAGCTCACCCGTTTCCACTCGTCGCTGGCTCATGGAGACGAACAAACATGAAGGATGTTAATGCTAGCCATGATTCCTAAACACGGACTCAGCACCAAACATCATCAAGCAAAGAAAAGACAGGCAGCAAAAACACACACACACAGGAAAGAAAGAAGTAAAAATCTCTTCGTCCGAACCGAGAAACTTTTCTATCTCTAAAATAATGCAAAAATATGGAATCTTTGTGTGAAAAGATAGTCTTACAAGGGAAATAAGCAGCAAAGAAGAAGGCAGAGAGCAGAGATGCTTACGAGCAGCGAGTCTTTGTTCAAGTTGGCAAAGCAACAGCCCATCAAGGTGGTGAGGAAATGGTCTCGAGCGCGAGCGAAAGAAAACACAGTTAGATGGCCAGGAATGGACGATGGTGGGCATGAACCTCGGGGAGCACCTTTTCTCCACGGATCCTCACAGCTTGAATCCAAACCCTATCTGCAACAGGCAAGAGACAAGGAAAGGAGAGGAAAGCAAAAGTAAGAAGGACGACAGAAAAGAAGGGAGAACACCGAGAAGGAGAGTAGAATTGGTCAAACAGTGCCTTCCGGTGAGGCGGCACCGCGTGCTTCAAGGTGTAGTACTGTACTCTTTCTATTCTCTCTCTCTCTCTTTCTCTCTCTCTCGGAGGCTTCATTACTAACAGGACAGAGACGGACAATACTACTACCTCTTCCCTCCCTCTCTCTCTCTCTCTCTTGCCTCCCTTTTCAACAGACACGCTTATTCCTACAATTTCCCAATTTCTAGAGCAATATAAGCATTAATGAAAAGAGAGAGAGAGGAAACCGGAGAGGCAATTAAGCACGCGCTTCTTCACCCTCACAAATCCGACGAGCTGATTGGCAGATAGGATAAGACTGACGGCGAAGCAAAGCAAAACATCGCAACGCGGCAGCCAGTAAAAGACAGCCTCGGGGGGTGGGTGAGACAGGTTCGATGACTCTCTTTCTCCCTCTCTCTCTTCCCGGGTGGTGAGGGGAGCGTATTTCCAAGTATGATCACAGAAGAAATAACATCGAAAGGTTGACAACAAGAGATTTGAGCACGCAACGGAAACAGCACCCTGTCATGCCATTTACCTCCGGCGGGTGCTCACTCTCTTCTGTCAACCTGCTTCGCTTCGCATCGCATCCCATCCCATCTCAAACCCCTCATCCCTTTATTGTCCACAGCCATGTGCAATCCACCCCTCGAAATTACATCCCCTTCCCCCTCTCCCTCTACTGTCTCCACCGCCCCTCCCCGACCCCCCCCCCCCACCCACCCCCCGCGCCTCCGATCACTCTGGTTGTCCACGTCCTAAATAGAGGGAGGGGTGCGGGATTGGAGGAGAGATTAGTATTAACTTATAAATATATTTGAAATAATCACTCAGATCAATGTAAATTGATATTTAATATTTTTAAATTAGATTTAATTTAAATATTATATTAAAAATATTCAAATATTGATGTTATCTCATGATACCAAACTCAGCATTTACGAGATATTAATATGTTTTTTTAATGTAACATTAAAAATACTCTATGATTTTATCTAAAATTCAAAAATTATCAAAATATTTTATTGATAAACTACCATAATATATATATTTTCTATAATGTAACATTTTATTTAATATATATATATAATATATATATATAATATATATATATAATATATATATATATATAATATATATATATATATATATAATATATATATATATATATAATATATATATATATATATATATATAATATATATATATATATATATATATATATATATATAATATATATATATAATATATATATATATATAATATATATATATATATAATATATTAAAAATATTCAATAGACTTTTGAAATATAATTTTACCAAACAGTACTTATGCCAATGCACATTTAAAATATAATTTTACCAAGTCTATTTGAACACTTCCTCAATATATATATATATATATATAATATATATATATATATATATATATATATATATATATATATAATATATATATATAATATATATATATATATATAATATATATATATATATAATATATATATATAATATATATATATATATATATATAATATATATATATATATATATAATATATATATATATATATACTATTTATTTATATGTTTAAAAATTATTCTTTTATTTATTTTATATAAATATTATTTATTTATTATATATTTAGGCCACACTATATTTTTATAAGATTACATTTATTTATTTCTTTAGTGATAAAAAGTATATATTATTTTAAAATAAATATTAAAATATTAAAAGGATACATTTATTTTAAATATTCAATAGACTTTTGAAATATAATTTTACCAAAACAGTACTTATGCCAATGCACATTTAAAATATAATTTTACCAAGTCTATTTGAACACTTCCTCAATATATATATATATATATATATATATATATATATATTCAAGTTTTACTGTGTGTCCAATCCTTCTTCTAAGTAAGGTGTTCAATCATGCAATCACGAAGGGAGAACCATTGAATTACAAGCTATTATTATAAAGATGAATGACCATGAATCACACGTATATCAAATTGTTGCTATGCTTACAAGCACCCCAAGAATAAAAAGTTCTAACTATTAACGAACATCCATTTAGAATGTTTGTGGCTCACAATGTTGCTCTCAAACTTTTGCACTAAACTGTGGTGACAAACTTTAGAAAAGAAAGAATAAAAGAGACAACCGAATCTTGTGTCCCTTTGCATATTCCAAAGAAATGGAAAGTCCTGGATAAAGGAAGAATTTTAATGTCTCTTCTCTTCAACTCTCGAGAGAAGGAAAAAAATGAATTATTTTGAGCAATTTATTTCACAAAAATCTTAATAATAAAATTTTATCATATGACGTTCTCATATTTTATTTTTACTAAAAGATATATTTTTAATGCTATTATCAAAATATATTTTATTAATAAAAAAGATAATCGATCTCTAGTGATTGAACCGATTTGTTTGAGATGATTCAAACTAGATTGGTATAATAAAAATTATTTATTTTTTTTAAAAAATCCTATAATACATTCATTTATATAATATATTAAAAATATATTAATTTTTAAATTTATAATAAAACTAAAACTCAAGTTATCCTAAAATATATTAATTTTTATAAAATTATCTTAAATTAACCAAAAAATCATTACACTCGAGTTACACTCATTCATATAATATATTAATATATATTTTTATATAAAATTATTCTTAATCCATCATAAATATGAAAAATTATGCTAAATATCTTGTAATAATATGCTAGTAGTTTCGAATAAGTTTAAATTGATTTGTTAAAATTAACCTAAGTTAAACTTGATTACATAATCAACCCAAAAATATCTTATTCGAAAACTTAATTACCTTAAACTTATAAGAAATAAAAAAAACTATATATCTTAAAATCACATGCCAATAGCTCTAGAGAAGGTTTAATTGGTTTGATTAAAATTAACTCAAACTACTCTCCATCACATACTCAATACAAAAATACTATATTTCAAAAATTAATCATCCTAAATTTATATAAAAATAAAAAATAAATATATTGCATGTCGCCTTGGTAGTTCAGAAGAAGTTTCGGTAGGTTTGATGAAAATTCAAATATTATACTAAATTACAGATTTAATAAAAAATAATATATCTAAAAAATTATTTATACTAAATTCATACAAAATTAAAAATAATAATAATAACATATTATTATTTTACCCTAATAGTTCAAGGAAAGTTTAGATAGATTTGATAAAAATTTAAAGAGCTATACTTGAATTACACTCAGATCATAGACTCAATAAAAAAATATAATATTTTTTAAAAAATAATTATCCTAAATTTATAAAATAAATAAAATAATAATAAATATATTAGCAGCTTATTCTAGTAGTTCAGAATAAGTTTGGATAAATTTGATAAAAAAATTAAAGTGTTATACTTGATCACAAATTAAACATAGAATATCTTATTCAAAGTTTAGTCACCCTAAATTCATATTAAAGTAGAACAAATAATAATAATAAATTAATATCTCACTCTAGTAGTTCACGAGAAGTTTAGATAGGATTAGTGAAAATTTAAAGAGCTATACAAGATCACATATTCAACAAAGAATATCCTATTCAAAAATTAAGCACTCTAAATTTATATAAAATAAATAAATAAATTATTATTTTACCCTATTAGATTTGAAGAACTTAATTACACTCGAGTTTTACTTGCTTATAAAATTAACAAAGTTTGATATGATCTGATTCAATCATTTATATCCATTTGAACTGACCCATAGATCTGTCACCTGAAATAACTTGATTCAAAATTATTATTAATTTTTTTAAAAAATATCCCTTGAAAAAAAAATCATATATAGGGGCATGATATGATAAAAGCCTAATAGTATGAGCATGATATGACTGCCATTTTGTTCCCACCACTTTTTCTTCTTATTCTCCTATACTTTATGGTGCCATTTCTCCTCTTCTTTTTTCCCTCCATAAGATGAAATAGAATCTTTCGAAAGAAAAGAGACGTACCTTAATGGAATCGCTTTTTGTTGCTTGATAACAACTATTGCTATTCTTGTCCGAAATCATGCAATATGTTTGTCGCGGGCACCTACATCACTCTTGCTTCCATTATACATACATTATGGCTATATGGACGCAAGACTAGAATAGTATCTTATCCGCAACTTTAGTCGCGATTCGACCTCCTCTCTCTCCTCTCTCCTAACCATCGAGCCATATCAAACTGTCGTGGTCTAAGTCGTGCGATGTATCAAATATATATCTATTGCCTTGCCCGTGAGAGTCGTGCCAGTCACCGTCACGACGCGACGCGATGCTCGTTACAGCTAACCGGAGAGCAACCTGTCATCCATGCGCACGAGTTGCAGCCATCCATCATGACCATTTCGCAAATCTCAACGATGCCAGTGTGGGGTTTGGCCTTAGCATTTGACGGCGAGGACGAACTCGTTCAGGTGCCCGAAGAGACTAAGAAGCTACCAGGTGTTCAATCTTATGACACACCACCTCTTCTAAAAGTGGGTCTCAATCGATCTCGCTTGCCGCTCGGTGAAGAGGAAGAGCGACGGACTCGATACTGACAGATAAGGATTCATGCAAGCTAGCGATCAGAGATGACCTCAAACCCTAAGTCTGGAATTGAAGTCTTTGTTCAAGAGCTTACGCAGATGCTCCTTCGCTCACTACTTGCACAGGCAAGACGAAGGTTGTTAACCAAGGACGAAACAGAATCGTGTTCTCCCTTATAATTAACCATTGGAAGAAACATTTACCAATCCTACTTCTCATATGAAGGCGAGTATAGCCGGTCTCTGCATCCCAATACTGCAATAGTCGATCTCAAGTCGTCAGGATCACAACAAAAGTGATGGCTCTTCTCTTAGAGGGTGATGAAGAGTTGGGAGGAGTACTGGTGCAAACAGAACTTTGATTCTGAAGGAGAAGAAGTTTCGAATCGAACTAGGCAGTAAAGAGGTGCAGAATCCAGGAAATCAAATACAAACAAATATGAAGAGTTTGGTTCTGTCTTCAACTTGTGTTCAGGTAGAACCCTAGCACCACCACATGGAATAACAATGATCCAAAAGGAAGCTCTCTCCATGATTTGAGCTTCGAAACGTTTCTTGATTGATTTCAAGCTGTGGTAGACAAATTCCTACAAACTAAGTAGGGATACAGGTAGGTAGTAAGGTAATATGTATGTGTCGTTCATGTTTAAATCTTTCATATAAGCCACTTCACCTCAGCTAACTCCGATCAAATAAAACCAAGTTAATTAACATTATTATAGTTTTATTAAATTAATTTTTTAATTAATTATATCTTTTTTATGTTTTTAAAGATATTAATAAAATATTGATATATGAATTATGACATATGGATATTCGGGTGCCACTTGATGCCAAGTCAACCTTACATGCTAAGACCTAGTGAGATGCATAATTATCATGTGATATCATTATTTATCTTTTGATATTTTAAATGATTTTTCATGCTTGAGTAATATTTGACAATTCAAAAAAAATATTTATTATAGAATAATTATCAACTAAAAGTAAGTAATTAAATATTTTACTCATAAAAACCCATATATTTACATAAACTCTTTGATACACAAATCTTTTAGCTCTATATTATTATTTTTAAAATTAAATCAGAATATGGAATGGATCTTATCAAGTATATCTCTAATCAACTCTTGTTCTTAGTATTGTGAAGTATGTGGTCTCCAACCATGTATATATGTTAGATAACCTAAATTGATATTAACGACTATAGTGGTAATTCTTTTGTGTTTTGCATATATATATATATAAATCATTAATATTTAGGGATAAGTATGTAATTTCCGTTTTTTTTGAATACACGACGCACTCGTTCCCGCCATTCGCCGGTCCGGTCAAGTTGTCGCCACTATGTGGGTAGGGGCTGATCCGAAGTAACCTCGAGGGAGACAGGCACACGGATCGCGGCGTCAGGTTTGTGGCTTCCTGCCCAAGTCGATGGCACTACGTATCTTGGTTCCCTCGGCACGAATTGGCGAGGATCCCAACTCCTCTTCCTACTCCCCGCCGTCGTCATCTCGAGAAGCGATGACCGTGGCCTATTAAGGGGAGGAAGAAGCGGAGAGGGAGAAGGGATGTGAGCCCTTCTTCTTTCTTCCTCCGATTGATGCAAGGGCAACTTCACCGAGTCCCTCTGTTCTTTCTCTCTTTCTTTCTTTGGCTTGGACGATGATGATTCCGCCCGTTTAGCTTTACGGAATCATATGAAGACTTCGTCGTTGCTCAGGAGTTGGGGTTCGTAGGAAGTAGGATGTTGATGCCTCGACTCACTGCTCCTCTCCCTAACTCGACCTCCTTATTCTGGGCCTGAAATCCTTAGCCTCATGGCCAGGCGACATGGATGGCCTTCCTGCTTTGCGGCGGACATGTTACACTGCAGGGATGGGAGAGGGAGAGAATGATACCGACAGTGAGGCGGCTTTTCTTTGTGCGCTTATTCCTTATCCTGTTTTCCTTGTATTGTTTTTCTCTTGACAATGATTCTAACGATGTCCTAAAACTCTTCGTAGTTTAATATGCAGATACAACATATATAGAAGGGCTTTTCCGAACCTTCGCTCCTGTACTTTCTTCATCCTATTAAGGCAGGCCTATCCAATTAGGTGATGTTATGCTGCAAATGACCTTGGAATTCAAGAGGGAGGATTTGGATTTATAATTGACAAGCATGATTGTTTTCTCAATCCCGATTGATTAGGAAACCGAACAGCATTGATCACTTTGTTATGATTGATATAGTATCGTCTTTCTATTTTATTTTCCTTTTGAATTTTGAAGAATTCATTAAATTTCTAGGGTTTGTTTTTTGTTTCATGTGATTTTATAGAGCATGTCTCAGATTTCCAGCCCACATTAGTGGAGACTATCATAATAAAAAAATAAATTCTTATTGTTCATATGGCTATTAATCATTTGAAAAACAGAAAGTCATGCCCACTGGTGGAGGAAATGGTGACCATGGTGAAGGGATATTTAGATCTCTTTTTCAGAGTTGCTACTCAATTCCACTCTAGAGTGATGAATTAGAGGTTTATTCTGTTTGCCTCAAGCCACTTGCTACATTTATATATGAATCTCATCATCTAGGTTCTCGTATGCAAATAGCAGGATGTTATAATTTACTTAGAACTGTATGCTTATTTAATTGATTTTTTATGAAAAATATATTCTTGGTTTCTGAATGCTTGTGATATTTGTATTGGACCTTTTCTTTTTATGCATATATAACCCTGGAAATCAGGGAGTAGAATGGAGATGGACTGTCATGGAGGGGATCCAACTACTGCTGCCTCCCTTTTTCTCTGTCTCTCTCTCTCTTTTTTTTTTTTTGAGGCTACGATGATTTTACCCATCTGGTTAATTCTCTGCATTGTGTTACTGTTGGTCATGGTTTAGGGTTTTTGATGCCTTGACATACCCATTTCTTTCTTATTATAGGGTTGTGATTTATATTTTTATGGCAATTCAATTGGATGGTCTGCTGCTCTGCGGTAGGCAACCGTTGCAGCCATATCCTTCATGTCACACCCATAGAGATGGGAGAGATGCAGAGAATGATGTCAATAGGGAGCATATCTGAGCCTCGTCTATATTATGTTTTCCTCTTTTTACTCCATCTATGGATTATGTTTCCCTTTATACAGTGACTTCAGGAATTGCGAGAGAAGGATAATGGGGATTCAGTCATGAGGTTGAGAGATTGGCTCTTGAAACCTCTTCTCTAACCAACTCTAACCCATTGCAGGTACTACTCCTGGATTCTTATTTTGTTCCTCCATTAAACTATTGATTTCTCTTTGGCCAGTTGATGTGAAAATTAGCAATTGTTTAGGGATAACTTTCTGATTGGTTGCACCTCCTTAGATGATGTGGAGATTATGGTTTAAAAATGAGTTCTTGTTAGTGATCAGTATGCTGTTATTCACCTGAAAATAAAAAAAAGATTACCCAACGTTGGAGAAGTGGCTGGCTATGGGGAAGAAACTTTGCTTATGTCTCTTCCTAGGAGTTGCCACTCAAATATCACTGTTGAGGGATTTGGTAGTCTTACACAGTTCAAAAATAATCGGAATTGACATGACTTACTATTTCAGCAAAAAAAATAAAACTTTTTACTATTATCTAATTCAAGCAAATGAAATAATGATGGGCTCTATTTGTTGCCCTAATTTTTTAAACTTTCCTATGTATAACATTATGAGATATGTAGGATACGTGAGTATAAATATTTTACTCTCCATCAGCTAATCATCATATCATGCACATAATTTATCTTTATTGCTTGAAGTCCTTATTCTTTTTGGCATCTCACAAAGCTAGGGTTTCAAGGAGGACACGATAGGTGAGTATATCTGCATCTTGGGATGGTTTATGATCTTGATCTACTTTTTCTAATTTAAATTTGGATCATTATTCACTCATTTCTTGACATCATAAATTGGAATGATGCTATCTCGATTAAGTCTTGATTGATATTCTATTTTAAAGTTTCTTTATTTGAGAATGGAAGATATTATTAAGAAAATCTGAGAATAAAGATGTCATTGGCTATGTTAATTTCTCCTTTTACTGTTATTCATTTGTTCTTAGGGAGGAAGGATTGGAAACTAAGATTGAAAAATGTCTGAGTATATTATCCTTTATGGATGCCATGTTGAGTTTCCTGTATGTCGATTTCACCATGGGATTATATCCAACTTTCATGAGCTTTGTGATGTTTTTAGAATGATTTTATCACAGTCCTTGTGCCTAGGCCTCAAATCCTACGCCTATGGTCACCAAAAAAAATAAAAGAACACTTATGGCCTTCAATGGAATAATTATTTTCCATGAATGCTTGTAGTTTCATTGACTTTAATCAGAGTGATGGCGTTTAATGTACTCCAATGATCTAAGCAATTTTTACTGGTAAGCAGCACCTGTTATGATTCAGGAGTTGGTGACAGTAGATACTTTTTCCTTGCATGTCACGGTGACAGATAGGTGAACAAGGACTAGTAGATGCTAGTAAGGAACTGGTTGTTCCATAATACATAATTGGATGGTGTCCTTGTTCCACTAAAATCATTTAGGCAGGCCCTTTTCCATTCAACCAAAGGGCACGGTCAAAGGGGCTCCCTGTTTTGACTTCAGTGGTTGTACATAGAATTCAAATATATGTTCTTGATTAGGACCACTTACCCGATAAAATTGTAGTTTTCAGAAATAATAAAATATACACATATGCTGTTGTTTTTTTTATTGTCAAATCAAAGAAAAATAGAAAGAGGGGAGAGAAAAAGATGGCTTATAAAATTGAAATGACTCCAAATGAGGCAATCTTTAGTAACTTCTCTAAATCATCTTCGATAGGTAACACTAGGAATAATGACAACTGAAGAAGTAATTGCTTGATGTTTTTAATAATGTCATAGTTTCCCATAAGCAAATGCATTTAGAGATATCTGTTTTTGGCATGTCCAGCAAGGAAGCTTGGTTGAAGGTTAGCATACAATCATCCTTCTAAGTGGGAATACGAGTGAAATAGCTCCAAAGAAGTTCTGTAAGATTCATATTTATGGCTTCTTTTCCATATATAATATATTGAATGTCCATCTGCTTGCACTTGGAAGGTGGGGAAAACACATCATGAGAGAAATACTGCTTCCTGTTTTATTCTCTAGTGCATGAGCCCTTAAATTTCGGGGAACAATCAAGTGTTCTTGCCTTGACCTAAAGGGCCAAGGGAATTGGATTTAGTCAAGGTAATGCACAAAACCAGCAGATTTGTAACATTCCATAAAGTTGATGTTCCCTCGAATAATCAGGCTATGTTGGTAGTCAAATAGGTGATTTGTAGTAATATGATTTATGTGGCAGATTCCACAACCACCAGTACAATGAAATGCTGTGATGATGGTCCAATGTACGGGCCCCTTGTCAATATAAAATCTGAGAGAGAGATTCTTGTCAATATAAAATCTGAGAAAGAGCTTGTAGCTTTATCACTGCAGACAAAGATATTGTTTTCAGGACTCAAACCTGATTACCCATCTCGAAATAGAGGAACCTAATTATAGTGCCAAAGGCCAACGTCAATACGTTGATCTGCGTGTATGTAAGAGAATTTCATGATAGAAGAGCGAGCAGAATGAAGTTGATCAACAAATTTTCTCAGTGCTCTGAAACATAATACTAATCCAACTAAGAGCAAGCTCTTCAGAATTGGTTTCACTGCATGAAATGCTTTCCTTTTTGAGTTGGTGACTAAAATCTCATGATAGTAAATGTGATGAATGCACTATCAATATGGGTACTTGCAGTAGATTGTGTAAGAAACAATTGATAGCTTGAGCTCTAATAGTTGTTTATACATTCTCAAATTAGCATACCGACTACCATTGAATAAAGTCTAATAGTATGAATGTTCATGCACAGCAGCACATGGCACATGGCTATTATTTTCTAATTCCTTCTATCCACCAGAAGGCTCTCAGACCTGTTCAGTAGTCAAGCATGTCATTTTCTGCTGGGTCGACAGTCTTCTATGACATGTATTTTTTCTGTACATCTCAACTGATCTAGCAGCATTTTGGATCATAGTAATATTCCTGCATGCTTGCTGATGAAAGAATGAAGGATGCAGTATGATAGATTACTGGGAACCATTTAGGTTGGGAAGTCCTTAGCAGAAAAGTGGTGGGTAAAACCTAGACACCACAGTCAAGAAAAAGCAGAACTAAAGTTAATCATAAACTTTAAGATGATGTAACCTTCAGTCTTCTAATATGATATTTTAAAGTTGAAGTGACATGTTAACTGCAGACTGCTGAATTGTTCTCTGCATATAGATTCATCTGACACAGTCTTAGCTCCACTGACGAGGCAATTTATAATGAATCTGGACAAGATTTATAACATGAGCCACTAGCTTAGCCAAATATTCAATTTTCAGGGATCAATTGGAATGAAATAAAACCTCAAAGTGGTTACCTTTACCAATAATCTTTTCCCTGTAACATAAAGTTTGATATGTTCGATTTACCTAATAGATAGCCATCTTCTCCATTAAGATGACATTGGCATTTGATATACAAATTAATTGGTAGTTTAAAGCATCAAACTTCCATATCTCAAACAACTTGGTGGAAATGATATACAAATTAATTGGTAATTTAAAGCATCAAACTTCCATATCTCAAACAACTTGGAAGACTTTTTTTGTGTTTACTAACTCATGAGTTCCTGTTAATTGTCAGTCACAGAAGCAATGAGCTTAGTAAATTCTTGAATGACTGAATTATATATCCTTTTTATCAGTATGCCTATGATAACACATTTGATCCAAGAATCCTGGTTGGTGATTACTAAATGTCACACCAGTAGATGCCATCTAAAGAATTTAAACTAGGTTTACAACTTCAAAGTTGAATTTATCTCATATATAAAAGAGACATTGCTGGATGACTCTATGTAATTGGAACATGTTCAATTGCTAACTTTAGAATTATACTCCTTGATTTGCATCTTAACGATGTGAAGTTGTAGTTTCCTGAAAATTTTCTGTAAAAATCATGTCCAAATAACTTACACCTGTACAGGCACCAGTTTATTTCTGAGTGCAAAAAAACCTGCATTGGTTTTCACAACACAACTGAAGGGAAAAAGGACTATTCCTCTTTACGTTATTCCCTCTGAACTCTACCACCTGAATTAAATTGAAATTGGAAATCTTTCTGCAGGTAATTAGAGTTGCTTGAAATGGGAGAACAAGAGAAAGCCAGAGCAGAAATTGCGGTTGCTAGCAGGTTTGCTACCTTCAAAAGGTTGTCATTCCAACTTTCTAATCAGTGAGCAGAAGATTTCTGGTTTGCACCTGGTAATGGCTCTACAACTCTCAGCATTCCACCAAGCTCTACTGGCACCAGAGGAATGAGGGAATGAAGCACATCGGTGATCAATGGTCTGTAACTAGGTTCCTGCTGGATGCAAAGTACCGCAACAGCAGCAACCTGTTCCATGTCACCATTTTTGTTAGAGGAAACAAAAATATGCTCATGTGCAGTAGGAATCAGGTTGGAGAACATACTTGATATAGGTGTTTCAGGTTCATCGTGTTCCTGATAACTGGATCTACTATATTTGGAAGCTTCGATCTATCAGTGAGCTGGGGCATTGCCTGAAGACAAACAACTGCAAACATTGAGCACTTGTTTGGAACAGATGCAAGATCTTTTTATATTTCTGCCACATTCATGAATCTAAAGATCATACCCAAGCGACAATCGATTGGCACTGAGATGGTGCCATCTTCTCGACTGGTTTTCTTCCCAGCAGAAGCTCCAGCAGTACAATTCCAAATGCATAGACATCACTCTTCTCAGTGAGCTTACCTGAAAGAATTCAGCATTATTTCTGTCTTATATCTAGTATTTAGTTCTTTTTTCTTCGTCTAAGAACTAGTAAGATCAGTTACTTGTTTCAACAACGAATTAATACCTCTTGTTTTTTATGAGAAAGAAAAAAATATACAGAGACCGAACAAGAGGAGGAATTGAGTACCATCTAAAAGGTACTCTGGAGCTACATATCCAAGAGTGCCGGAAACCTTCAAACCACCCTTGCTATGGTTTCTGCCAATCACTGCAAGTCCAAAATCTGAAATCTGCAACCAGAAGGTATTCATTGCTAAAACACATCTTATGCCGCAAATATGAGCAGAGCAGGACTCGAGATGAACTCGGTAAGAAGCATCTATAGAAACGTATTTACCTTGGCATTAAAGTCGGAATCTAGTAGTATATTGGATGATTTTAAATCTCTGTGGATCACTGGTGGGTTGCAGTGCTCATGAAGGTACTCCAGTCCTCTGCTTGGCAAATTGCATCGTGATTAGTCCATCGAAAAGATAGCTACTTAGAAGTGGGAGGTGGCATCGTCATGTCAAGAACCAAACCTTGCTATATCAAGCGCAATCTTCATGCGAGTATGCCAGGGTAAGGCTGACCCATGGGATGGCCCTGGAGACGTGAAACAAACAAGACAATGAAGTGTAAGCTTTCTGTGCTTTGGTATCATTCTGATAGGAATACGGGTAGAGAAGAAGTGCACCATGCAGTTGCGTTTCCAAGGATCCATTTTGCATCAACTCGTAAACGAGCATTCGGGTTTCTCCATGAACACAGTATCCCAGAAGAGAGACTATGTTGGGATGTCGAATCCTTGCAAGCAGTTCGATCTCATTCTGATGAGCAGAAAAGAGAAGCATTTGGTCAAAGTGGAGAGACAGGAATAAAGCTGGATTATGTATGATCTTAACACTTCTGACCTCGAATTCTCTCTCGCAATCCTGCCCGCCGCCGTCTAGTTTCTTCACCGCAGCAAAAGCTTCCCCATTGAGGCTGGCTTTGTACACATGGCTGAATCCTCCTTCTCCCAGGATGTTACCCTCGCTGAACTTGTTGGTGGCTGACTCTAACGAAGCATAGTCGATGATTGGCAGCAACCCTTTCTTGCTTGTCGTCCTTAAGGAGTTCAGCTTGCTCAAGATCGGGCCGAATGGGAGTCCGCCGGCAGCAGTATCTGTGTGGCGTCAAATGATCAGAGTATTAGAGAACAATCGCTGCAATTTTGGCGTCGCCGATGATATCAGAAAGCGGACCTGATCTTTCAATGTCTCCGGAATCGAGCATTTGGTGGCTCCTCCTCCAAACGATCCAAGCACAGAGTGCAGCTGATATGAGTACTAGAACCGAGACGGAGGCCAGAACGACTGCCACAGTCAACACTTTGAGGTAATGGCGATGGTGTGCCTCTTCCATGGTCTGCATCTCTGCTTTCCAAAAATTAGATTCTAAGCTTACATGCTTTATCTAAAAAAAATACTAAAAAAGATTAATCTCTTTAGGGAAAAAAAAAGGAAAAGCTCTCAAATAGATGAGGAAGAGCAATCAAACATCTGAGAATAGCATCAAAAAGCCACGATCTTGACTCGCGATGATCTAAATCCAGGGGATCACGAGGAAAAAGGAGCGATTTTTCGCAGAGTAACAGAAGTTAAAGCATCAAAAAGGACAGGAACGGGAGTACCTGCAGGAGATGGCGCCAGAGACAATGGAGATTGAGGAAATAGCTGGTTCTGAAACGAGGAGAAGGGGGAAGGCACGGGAGAAAGCGTTGGAGACCCGTCGACATCGGCGTTGGCGAGAGACATGAGCAGACAGAAGGTAAGGGCCCATACTGAAGGGAGAGGAAGAGGTGTTGGTGGCCTCCCCATGCCTCTTCCCCCGCGAGAAAGAAGGCAGCAAGCAGCCTTCAGCGAGATCTCCAGTGGCAGTGGGAGAGACAAGAAGGAGCAGAATGGTGGGAGATCCAAATCACGAAGCCAAGGTGAGCAACCCAGTTTGAATCTCTCTCTCTCTCTCTCTCTCGCTCGTTGTTTGAAAAATTGCATCTTTTCATTGACAATATTTGATTCTCTCTCTCTCTCTTTTTGTTAAAGAGGGTAGGACAGGGACACTTGCACGGAGAACAGGAGGACATCACTTTTATAAACATGTGGGGGTGGATAGAAAAACTCAAATAATGCAGCAGTTACCAGGCAAGACGAAGAGAAAACTTTCATAGTTTTTTTCCAAAAGAGAAAAAAAAAAGGCATTCGAAGATTTGGGATGGTTGAGGGAGCTGTTAATTACAGGGTAACATCCTTGACACCCAACCCATACGGATAAAAGCAATGATACCATGCCATTCATATCATTAGATCGATCTAATATTAAACATTGAACATTTGATTTTTTTTCCTTTTCCAGTTGGATCATTCATAGCTGTTCTTGAAATAGAGTTTCTTTCTGTTCACACTTTTCATCTCTTTCCATTCAAAGATTGCACTGCATGCGTACTCGACATGGTTTAGGTGCGAGTTTGGGTCGTGTATTCACACTTTTCATTTCAATACTCTGCCTATTTTTCAATAAAAAGATAAACTTCATAATGCTCATTGCACTATAATGATCATAATGTTTCCTTTTTAACAGAGATTTCCATTGTATGTCACCATCTTGATATCTTTGGAGTTGGGATCCTCTCCTACTCATAGAAAAAAGGGGGAAAAAAAAAGAAGAATGACTTCAATTGATCAAATGTGAGGATGGGATAAATGAACTTTTTATTACTATTATAAACCCTGGAAGAACTGATCAGGTGTGAATTTTGCTATTCTGCTATCTCAATTGGCAATGAGCCACTTGATGGTCTGTTTCCCCTATTTAAGTATCTTGTTCGAATTGGAATTATTCCTTCACCAACATAGATTACTTGCCTTAACATAGCTACATCTGAGTTAATTCTTATAGACTGGCAAAAGAGCAAGTGTCCCACTTGGTGTTGGGTTCATGGATTCCTTTAGAAATACAAATTTTAACATGGGCTTGATAGATGTAGAGGTTGGCATATGCATTACATTTGCATCCCAATGAACAGTTTTTCTTTCTGTTAATTATTATTTTCTGAAACTAAAAATGAGCATGTACAGAATGGAAAACAATTCTCTATTAACCTTAAGTCTGAGACTAACTGGTGATTGAGATGTGAGAATCAAGTTGCTCTAGGTTCTTCGTCTGAATCGAAAGGATTTTAAGCTGATATATATCTTTTTCATCAAGACTTTCCTAATATGTCATCCTGGTTGCTAATGACCCACTGTTTTCTTTGTTTAAACAGAATCCTTGTTCGATCACATGTCTTGAATGGATGGATACGAGGATCGAAAGGGATTAAGGATTAACATGCCAAGGAGAATTGGATTCCATGGTCTGAGAGGGACCTAATTCTCCAGGTACTTAGATTTAATTATCAAATTAGTATAGATTGTTTGCATTTGCATAGTTACATTGAGTTGCTTTCAGTGACTAGTAAAACTGCATTTGCACTGCTCATGGTTCATTTATTCTTTTCTGATGCAGAGATTATACATGCATGTCATTGTCATTTTGTTCTTCCAGAACAAAGTCAAATTTACTTGATGATTAATTAGCCTTTTATTTCATGAAAATGAAATTTTAGTCTGCCATATCTTTCTGTTGCAGGTTTGAGCATTAACTAATCTTTTCATTCTGTAAAGAAAAAATATATTGAACTTGATTACATGCAACTAAAAGAGCAATTACTCATCTACATCCTCATATATAATGCTGTTGTAAAGAATCTACCAAAACCATGTGGCAACAGCAGGGCTGCCTTCATCATTCATTGTACTCTGCATTCAATCAACTAGTGTTACTCTCTGAGCCATAACAACAGACAAGATGTCATAAAAAACATTGCATCATTGTGATCTGTACAGTATCTGTCATTTTAGCAGACTATAAATGAAGAACATCATCTAACAAAAGCACATGAACTCATAAAACATTTATCTTTTTTTTTCTCCAATAATATCATTTTGTAGCTACTTTTTTAATCTTTTGATAGTTATAAAATATTAGTCTATTTCATTCCCACTTGGCATTTAACTGTCTGTCTATTTTGAATTTACAATAGATATAATACAAGTAGTTTGACCAAAATGGACAGATGATTGAAATGAAGACTATAGATGGCACGATTCCCTATATTGAGCACATACATTATGCATCTCTATAGATAAAATATTAGCGTGATCAAATTGGATCTAATTAGTTCAATTGTAAGAGATGGTGGTGTGTCATATTTGACTCCTAAAACAGAACCCTTAGCTTATATCAGTGGCATGGGATTGTGGAGTACGTTTAGATAGTCATAGTCAATCCTTAAGTGCACAAAGTCAAGACCAACAGTCCACTATGCCTTGAGCTAAAGAAAGAGCATATCAAGTAATTGATGATGATGATGTATGATGTGGTCCAAAAATCCACGGCGTGCCGTAGGGTGCAGTGGTTGGAATCTCAGCCTAGGAAAATGAATTCCACCACCTACCGCCATCTTGCTGACAGGCCACATTTCCTAATTGCCTCTTGCCCTAATTCATTATTTGTTATTGCTATCATGGATTCCACAAGAGAAATCATCTCATCTTCCATCGTTCCAGGATAAAATAGAGTGCTGTTAAGAGTTCTTATGACATCAGATCAGATTATAATCACCTATGTCAATTTCAAGATTGGATGAAAAAGATAGAAGGTTACGTCCACAATCGATCCCAAATAGTTAAGATTTTATGATTTTATTATTATTATTTTATTAGATCATATTAACTTCTTTGATAAATAGTAATCTTTGATCCTTTTTTTTCTTAAGATATTTAACTACATAAAAAATAAAAAAATTGAAGGAAATAAAAAACAATGTGATTCTTATTCCTATACCCATGATCATGATGAGATGAAGAGAAAAGATTTGATGGACCCAATTTAAAAGTATAAGTTATTTTAATTGGTAAAATTTTTGACTTTTTTATCATAAAGAGTATGAGCTCAAATTTCATCAGAATCATTTATCTTTAAAAAATTAAAATTATTTAAGACTGTTGAAATGGGTCTGCCACCACATGGAGGGCTATCTCCACATCTTAATTTCTTGTATACTGGTTGTGCATCATATTTTAAGTTTGAATATATTTTTAATTTTTTTTAATGGATTTATGAGGAATAATTAATGTAACAGTGTTTTGTACATCGTTTAATATAATAGTTAAAAAAAATTATTAGAAAAACATATTCCGGTTCAGAATCTGGAACAATAATTACAATTGATGACACTAAATGACCAATCTCCACAAGGGAACAAAAACCAAAGTGGGAGAACAGTTGCCTATTGAGTTCGAGAACGGATGAGTGCGCCACTCCCGCCCGGCGCCCCCTCCCCCTCCAATTCCCTTGACGTTTCACCATGCAATGCGCTACACATGACATGAACCCTCTTGATCAATCTGCAACACAACATAAATCTCCCTGAAGCCCCACTCTTCCTTGAGAGAGAGAGAGAGAGAGAGAGAGAGAGAGAGTTGTATGAAAGAGCAGGTGATCAAGTGAGAGAAGCTCAACAAAGATTGTACGAAAGAGAAGCTAATCAAGAAAGAAATTGACATGATCTTAAATTTGTATCATGTTCTCGAAATCTCTAGTGTCAGATTTGGCAACAAAAACTGGCCCAACGTCCCGTAGATCTCCAAACAGAGTCCATGGGCTGTGCCCACTTAACGTGTCCGAGGTTTGGGTTAGAATGATGGCTAAACAAACCTGGAGCCCTTTAAGCTTTAATTAGTTCGGGGTTTAGAATTAATAAGATTAAATCAACTCCGCTGGAAGAGTTTAATTTGGATAAACATGATTAACAAAAATAGGACTTGAAATTACTTGGTAATTAAGATAATTCAACTTCCCTATTATTACCTCAAGAGCATGTCCTCTACAAGGACATTTCACAAAGACCGGACCGGACCGGGCCGGCATTAGCGGGTTTGATTGAGGTACGACTCATCAAAGACCGGACCGGCCTGGCAATAGATTGACCCGCTCGGCGGTTTAGATGGGCGGCCTCCGCCGCACTCGTTATCTGATCGACCACGTGGCCGGGAAATAGCAACTCCATGGCTTCGTCAGCCTCCGTCGCCGCCGCCTCGCCGCCTCACCTCCGTCGCCGCCTCTGCCCCCTCGTCCCCCAAGCCTACCTCTCCCGGAGCCCTAAACCCAATGCATTCCTCCACCGCCGCTCCTTCCTCCTCTCCTCCTCCTCCTCCGCCGCCGCCGCCGCTGCATCCCTCCTCCTCTTCCCCCAACCCGGCGCCGCCGACACCGACGCCCCTGCCCTCGCGCCGGCCCCTTCACCCGCCCAGCCGCAGTCCGGCATCGTCACCGACCGCGTCTTCATGGACTTCGGCCTCTGCCCGAGCTACCTCGCCTCTGATCGCCCTCTCGGCTTCGACCTCGCCGCCTGCCCCGACTCGGAGCCCCTCGGCCGCGTTGTCTTCGGTCTCTACGGGAAGCTCCTCCCACAGACTGTCGCCAACTTCAAGGCCGTCTGCGCCGCCGCCGCGTACCGGGGGACCCTCGTCCACAAGATTCTCCAGGGTCAATTCTTCGTCGCCGGCCGCCAGGGGCGGAAGGAGAAGGGGGAGGTCCGGCCGCCACTGGGGCTGGTGCGGAACGTGGAGACCGTCGATCCCAAGGCGTTTCAGCTGAGGCACTCGAGGCCGGGAACTCTGTCTCTGTGCTTGTCGGAGAACGACGACGACGACGCCGTCAAACTTGAACCCGACTACCACAATGTCGAGTTCTTGGTGACGACCGGGCCTGGACCATGCCCGCAGCTCGACAACGAGAACATTGTCTTTGGCACTGTGCTTGAAGGTAAGTTGTTCGATCAATGTTTCCTAAGAAAAAAACTGAACTTTAATAGCTTTTGAAGAGTTCCTGAGATTATTACTGAATCAAAGTTGTTGTCTCTTCCTCTCTCTTTCACCCACAAACTCTTTTAAAACGTTTATCCATTCTGAAATGAAGATAGAGTGGTACATTATAGTGAGATGCATCTGCATGACAAATTCTGTGCTTGTTGTCATGCAAGAGCAAGTCCTCAGTATGTTGAAGCTAATCAAACTACTTAGCGTTGAGTGGATGAAGCTGAGTGCTATACTGCATTGAGAAGTATCTTTATGAAATTGGTAGTTGTACTTTGATGGTATTCATGTCAGTGGAGATGGTTATTTAAGTTCTATGAATCAAATTGCTATCTCCGAATTTAAGATGTATTGATGACGCTTACTGTGATACTTGGCAGCTATAATGGCAGATTTGGTATATAAATTAATTTTAACTTGACTGGCAGATTTGGATGGAGTTGAATGCTTTACTCTATTGAGAAGTATCTTGTTAAGAGTTCCTTAATGTTTTCTGTACATGGATGGTACTCACGTCAGTAAAGATGGTTATTAGAGTTCTATGAATCAAATTGCTGTGTGTGAATTTAAGACATATTGATGACTAGTACAAACAATTGCAACATATCATGTGATTCTTTAAGAGGAAAGAGAATTTGATGTCAATATTGCAGATAACAAAATTATTTTGATTCTACTAAACCTTACTGTCATGTAGGAGTAGAATTTGAATTCAACATACCTTACTGCCAGTTCACTTTTTTTCTTATGAAATTTCTTAATGAAAATTTATCTTTAGATACATCAAGGGACATATAGCTATTGGCTTTATTTGCTTAGATAAAAATAGTATCAAGATGATATATATATATATATATATATATATATATATATATATAGTCTCCTTATGAGGTCAAGAAATTTTGTTACCATAATCATTTAGCACAGTTTTTGTTTGTGGATATACACAGCGGCTATTTTGAGGTTTCTTGGTAGTGATTTCTGTCTAAAGTCTCTTGTAGCCTGACACTGAAAGCAGTCGGTCCAAAATAGACTCAGTGGGCTCAATTAGTTTGATTTTGCTTTTCAAGCTGCTGAAACCCATAATATGCTCTTGGCAACATGATAGAAACAGCTCAAAGCTTGAAAACATATGCCTACATGGATCTTAGTTTTTATAATGCATGAATTTGAGGGCTTTATGCTATGATCCGCTAGGATCAAATGATCAATGGAGAAAGAGATAGATTTACACACTGCAGCAATTAAAACAAACATTTTTTACTGATGCTACAGAACAGATCTTCACCTTACAGAAGAATATATTTTGATGCTTGTATGTTCAGAGGTAAACCAGATTGCAGCTTGCACTTGAAATTCTTACACAATGTGTCCTTATTTTTTTCAACTGGAAATATATAAGTTTCAGTTCCTCATTCATGTGTTTGTTAGTCCATCTTTGATCATTATTATATATTTTTTGTCAACTCGTGCTCAGAATGACTCTAACTGAAAGTGCTTCTTTCTTTTCAAACTTGGAGATGATCCTATGATATTTGCCTGGAAGTCCTCTATTCTTCTATTGCAACATTGTTCTGCTGCCTTATTGTTCTCGGGAGTGTCAAATAGAAGTTGGCTACTCATTTTGTTGTAGAACTTCCTCAAACAAGTTGATGGAATTAGTGAATTGTCAACATCTATTTAGATTAAAACTTGAATCTATCGTTTAATTTTCTGATATTGTTGGATAAGCAGCAGAAATTGTCACTCATGTTTCATATACTTCTTTTTTCAGGGATGGATGTCATCACCAACATAGCTACGATCCCCACGTACAAGCCAGCTGAAAGGATTCGCCAATTCAATGATTTTGCACAGTTCATTGGTGATGAGCGAGCTCAGATAGCTCGCACAATGTGGAATCGGCCGCTAAAAACAGTGTACATCAGTGACTGTGGAGAGCTGAAAGTGGCAACACCTGCACTTTCTCCCAGCTTACCTTAGAAAACTACTCTTATAGAGGGACTTGAACTTGTGCCATGAAATATACTTCCGTATTTTTCTTTAGAAAACAATATATGGAATCTTACATAGGAGTCATTTAGTGGACACAGATTTGTCTGCCATGCGAGATGGATCAGAAGAAATTATAGAATGTATTATTTGTTGATATACCAAGTCGATTTTTCTTTCTTTTCTTTACAGTAAAACTAGCCATTTATCTCGACCTTGGTGATTCTCCATGTAAATTCCATCTCAGTTGATCTGCTCGACTTGGAGTGACATGTAAATTCTATCCACTGTCCTTAAAGTACTTTTCCTCAATAGTTTCTGGATTTGGAGTGGCAGTGAAATCTTTCATGGTTGCAATAGAACACCAATGGATGCTGACTTGTGTGTTCAACCCTTGTGATCCTCAAACATGCTGATGCTAGATGTTGTATCCATCACATTTTACTCAAATCCTATTTATTGATTTGTCTTTCATAAACCTGAATTTGAGGCTAATCTGATTGTGCAGAAATGTTGTCTCCACACACACACACACACACATCACCAACCCTCGTTGATGATACATGGACGGTTCTTGCTTGGTTGCGGTCGCACTGCGTCTGATAACCGTTCGATCCGATCCGATGGCTGCTCTTTAATTTAAGGCACGTACTGGGCGAGATCCAGACCGTCGACTCGCATCAATTTATTCGCCTCGTGCCCCCGTTCTCACTTCCTCCGTCTCTTATCGCATTCGCACGAGCAGAACACCTCGTCGGACTCGTCACCCTCCCCGAGAGGGGAAGGGCGAAACAGATCGTCTTTGCCGTCGGTTCAGGTGAGAATAAGCCCTCGGTCTCCTCGCGGGATTGCCGTCTCGAATTGGTTCGAGGGCGTTTGGCGGTCTCTTAGCTTGGTTTATCCTTTTTCCGCCTTTCGTGCGCGAGAAGCAAGAATCCTTCTTCTCGGGTCAATGTTTGAATCGTCCTAGTGGTGTCGGTGAGCGATTTTAACTGGGTTTCCTGTTTGGGCACGATTCGTTTGTAGTTTGCTAGGGTCTTGTTATATTCGATCAATTTCTTGTTTGGTCGGAGATGTAGAGGTATCTTTTGAAGGAAATTCATTAAAGATTTGTTTTTGGGGCAATTGAGACGGGGAATCTATTGGAATGGAGTGACTGGAGCGGCGGATGCATACGGGTTAGTCCGTGGCTAGGTTAAGAATCCAGGCTGCTAAAAATTTTACTATCAGGGAATTGATTGGTTGAAAGTCTAGATTTCTTTCCAAGCAGCTGGTTTGGCTTTAAATTCTAGATTTTACCAGGGTCTCTTGGTACATGGTATAAATTGACCTATTAGATGAGAAAGGTTTTGCACCCTGGGAATTTCATGGTCTGTTGTTTCATGACTAGATACAGAAACTACTTAAAGCTGGAACATTTACTGTTCGTAGATTATATAACAGTTGCCTGAGGGCATTGGTGGAGCTTGACAGGTACAAACTTTGTAGGGCATCTAAAATAATTCTTCTTTTTACTTGGGAAGACAAAATGAGTAGATTATGAAACAAATAATAGGGTCATGATCTTGTTATCTTTGTTACTTTTGTTCTCTTAGTGATACCAGAAAGTTGATAATCCTATCTGCCATTGCAGAGAGAAAAATAGAAGGCTGACCCTATCTTCTCCTCACTACATCAGTCCAATGACAACTGTACCATGTAGAGGTACTTCAATACCTCAGCTGGGAATCCATCCACAAGCAATATGTAGAAATGTATCTTCAGGAGCTAAGGGCTGTCATTTTACTAACAGGGTGCTGACGCCTCAAACTGGGTAAGCTTTGGTGTTTCATCTTGCTATATTATGTCCGAAGAAGCAATGTGGTATTTATTTGCAATGCATTTGTTGATGACTTCTTTTTATTCTCCACATCATTATCAATTCCTGTATTCAAACTATACCTTTTAGGTATGCTACATGCTCTTTTTCTGTCACTCTATCTTATTACAGATGATTGTGAAGTCTTGAATATCATATATATGCATGTAGTCTATCTTCAGCATGATGGGTACTCAAATTCGTATAGTAGAGAGCTGGCCTTCATTCTCTTAGGTTGAATAAGGAAAACATATAGCTAAGAGTCCTATACCATCTTTTTTATCCTCTTGTTTTCTTTCTTATTCTTGATCTTCTAACTGTTGTATAGAGGCATGTGCAATACTAGTTAACACCAGTAGTCTAAAAAAAAAAACCTTTGTTGGTATTTCCTGAAATGTAACCATAGGATTTGTTTCAACAATGATTTATTTAAAAAATTATTCAAAGCGAAATTATCAATCAGATTCCTAAATCTAATTTAAGATGCATTGCCTTAACAATCTTGTGTTCTTCACAATTTGAAATATATTTATTAATACCGAAGAACCATCATATTTTCATTTTTGTGATTAACATTGAATGACTGTTAAGTTTTCATGATAGGTTCACATTATTAATGACTAGCCGACACTTCTCATTGCTTTTATCGCTTGCTGTGTCACGTATATTTGTATGTTGGCATATTCCGGCAAATATCCATTCATAGCTACACTATCAGCATTGTGTGTTAACTTTGAGGTCTCCATTTCAACTAATGGTTGTAATTAATTGTTTCAACATTTTAGTGGTGTTAGGTTGAGTTTTAGCTTCTTGATTTGGACATTAATAAGGAAAAATAAGAATGAAAAATCAGAAAATATTAACTTTAGTAAAAGGGAAGAAAATGTTCTTGTGCTCAGCAATGTTAGAAAATTTCATAGTCCAAATATGATCAAAGTATATCTAATTATTTTATCAAGTTTAAGAATTAAAGTATTTAAGTTTGTGATGACCATTTTTGAGAAATTCTTTGGGTAATAAAAAGCATTACATTGTCACTTTACTGCTTAGAACTAAGAAAGAAATTTGAAGTATTTTATTTGGTATTCAAGGTTTTACTTCGGTAAAATCAAGCCTCTGACATTTCTTGGAGAAACAAAGGGTTTCTTGAGGGGTAAGCTCCCCTCATTTCAATTGAACTTTGATGGTAATCAGGTTTCTTAAGAGGGTAGGAGATCTTGAGTGAATGTTCCATGGGACTTCCAATAGCCAGTCAATTGTTGTAAATGTATGACAAATATCATTATTGTATTAAAGCAACTTATAATTGTATAATATACATGCATAATTTTATATTCAATATTCTTATGCATAAATATGTATGCTTACATATATGTCTATGTATGAGTGTCTTTGTGCATGGTGGTTCGGCTGAGCATATGCCTAGGTGCTATCTAAAGTGTCCAGACAATTGCTTGAGACAATAATACATGAAGGATATAGTAATTGAGATGTTCAGTTTAGACTCAATTGAACTGTCTGAAAACGAGTTGAGTTTTGTCACAAAACACCATAGCTGGATGATGCAAATTTGATTTCTGATCTGGTGAAAACTGATCCCTGAAAAATGTGTAATTTGCAAATATGTTTAAAAGATTCTAGAAATTATCATACGAAGTTGATCTTAATTAAATTGAGAAAAGCAATTGTTATGTATGTTACCGTTGGTGTGAGATTCTGATCTTAGTGTTTCCATCTCACTGATTTCTTGTTTATTTGCAGTACTTCCAGTAACTATCTGGCATCATCACGTGCAAGTTTTCTTGCCCAGGTGTCTTCATTTGCTCTATTTAATGATGGACCACGCCTAAATAATAGGCGTAATAAGGCAGCACGACTTGTTGTTAGAGCTGATGCCGTAAGTTCTTTTGTTGATGAGAAAGATTTTGTTTTATTCATTTCTCTTGTTCGATGAAGATTGAAATGTTTTATTATGGATTGGCAAGTTCTTCTGTCGATGCAAATTTGTCTGATATTTTTCTTTCTTGTGGGATCATCTTTTGCAGGATTATTATTCTGTACTTGGTGTGTCAAGAAATGCAAGTAAATCTGAAATAAAAAGTGGTAAGTTGTTTGCTCTTATTGTAGTTCTCGTCCTCTTGCTTTTGCATTTATAGGCCCCAGTGGGACTGCCACATTGTGACCAACAAGCATTTACAGTGGCATAATATGTATTCTCTGTTCTGGCTCGTACTGTTAAAAGTTGTAGGACAGCAGGAACTATGCTTACAAACTATACTTTCATGCTGTCAGCCCGAATTTTATATACATACATACATATACTCCCTTTTCTTTTTTAACTAGACTGAGGGGTCTAGATGGACTTCTTGAACAAGGAATACTAACACATTTCTCTAGTAATCAGAAACAGAACTAGGCATTATCAGACAAATCCACTAAGTCTGGTAATAGTATAAACAGACAAGCAACAAGTTTGAGGTTGTTGTTTTGAGAAAAAAAACAGCAAGAACTTAGATTACCAAAACTGATTGGACTGGTTTCCAGATCCAACAAGAGGCAAGATCAGGATAAAGGTTGAGAAAAGATCAGTAAACAAAATGGAGCATCACTGCAGTATAACACTCGTTGTTCCCTTGCTCTCTTCATTTGCAATTTTTTTTTCCGGTCTTTCTTAACAGACATAAAAAGTCACCTTTCCTGATCCCTGACTGTGGCTCCTATCTTTTATGTTTGATTCCTTTGGTCCAAAGTTCAAAGAGTCAGCAGTATCTCAATCTTACCTTTAATGGATTTGTTCTTACACTTGCATCTGTATTTAAGCTACATGTTATAGTGTATATTGATATCTTTTTCTTGTGCAGCTTATAGGAAGCTTGCAAGGAGTTATCATCCTGATGTGAACAAGTGAGTAGAAACCTGATATGTTTATTTTACAAAACTGTTAATTTCAGACATGAAAAATACAGTTGCATCAAAAGACACAAAATAACTAGAAAGGAAGAAAGACTTTGATCTTGTGAACTATCCTGAAAATTCAATCGAGTGCAAGGAGGGCAAAACTCTGCAACAAATTTTTTTAGTGATTAATTATTTAAATTGTCCATAATATTTGTTTATGTAAGGCTGACAGAAGTTATTGGACCATATATTTTGGTGTAGCATTATATGCGTGAAAATAAAGCATACTTTTGGTATGACAGGAATCTGGCTTTGTAGAAGGCTTCAAATTTATGCATGATAAGGAAGATCAGTTTTGTGTCCCAGCAAACTAGCTGTGATATCTCAAGCTTGTTTGCTTCTACCAAATTGTGTCTCATCTGATATGCTTTACTGTCAAAATGACAGAGAAGCGAAAATAGGAAAATAAGATTAAATATTGGGAAAAAAATTAAACAGCAATATCTAAAACTAGTTAAAGAATAGCAGATGGAAGTAGGATAATGATGAATGGGGACAGTAGCAAGTTGTCAGCATAACTTCTTTTAGTTTTTCCTTTTTTTTATTATCAATTAGACAAAAAGGTTAAAAAGGCCAAGTTGCACTCACTTTTTTGCCGCTGGTCAATTCTTAAGTTATATAAATTAGGCTTCTCAGCAAAATCAGGGTAGGAGGAAAAAACTATTTCAGCGTTAATGATCATGTAACAGAACAGGTGCAATGGCTCCTACTAACAATAAACAGCCACTTTTGTTACTGGTAAAAGTTTTATCACACTCTCATACTATAAAAGTCAACTGATGTGTACTGTCTCCATAACTCACAAACACTCAGAAACTAATTAAGCATGCTTATGCAATCAATATGCTAGAACTCTCAAGAATGCACCTTTGCTGATCCAAGTAACAGAAAATATATGGCTTTAGATTCAGTAAATTTCAAATTATAGGCATGTTTTTTAATGTTTATGTTAGAAAAAAGTTGAAGTTAATTTTGAGTTAATCACAACTAAGTTACCATAATTTTCATTATGATCTTTTGAATTTTTCAGCTTTATTTATGAGTAATTTTGCCAAAATTGCTGCTTGTGATGTGTTTTAGAGAACCTGGTGCAGAACAGAAGTTCAAGGAGATTAGTAATGCGTACGAGGTTATTCCCTTTCTCATGAATATGTTTATCTAAACTGGTAGTTTTAGCAGCAACAGTAATACATATTTTCTGTCATTAAAAGTCACTATATTACAGGTTTTATCAGATGATGAAAAGAGATCTCTGTATGATAAATATGGAGAAGCTGGCCTCAAAGGTGCTGGCATGGGCATGGGGGTGAGTATCAGCTAGAGGAGGGCTTTATTCTGTAAAAAGATAATTTTCAATAAACTTTCTGTTTGTTGCTTAAATTTTTTTTCTTATTAAATGCAGGATTTCAGCAACCCATTTGATCTCTTTGAGTCATTATTTGAAGGCATGGGTGGGATGGGTGGTACAAGAGCAGCTCGCAACAGGCCTATACAGGGTGATGATGAGAGCTATAATCTTGTCCTGAATTTCAAAGATGCAATTTTTGGCATTGAGAAGGAGATAGAAATTACAAGGTTAGAAAATTGTGGAACCTGTGATGGTTCTGGTGCTAAACCAGGTACAAAGCCAAGCAAGTGCAGCACCTGTGGAGGTCAAGGTCAGGTTGTCTCTTCAGTGAGGACACCACTCGGTGTATTCCAGCAGGTCATGACTTGCTCGAGTTGTAGTGGTACCGGTGAGGTCTCTACCCCATGCAACACCTGCAGAGGGGATGGCCGTGTGAGGAAGACAAAGAGGATTAGTCTTAAAGTTCCAGCTGGAGTTGACTCTGGTAGCCGGCTGAGGGTCCGGTCTGAGGGGAATGCTGGAAGGAGAGGTGGCCCTCCTGGAGACCTCTACGTGTTTATCGAAGTTCTCTCGGATCCTGTGCTTAAGAGGGATGGAACCAACATTCCATTCTTTATACGTGCAAGGTATCATATATTGATGCCATCTTAGGAACCACTATGAAGGTCCCAACAGTGGATGGAATGGTGGATCTAAAGATTCCAGCTGGGACACAGCCAGGTACAACTCTGGTAATGGCTAAGAAGGGGGTTCCTTACCTCGGAAAGGCAAACACCAGGGGAGATCAGTTGGTTCGCGTGCAGGTGGAGATCCCGAAGAGGTTAAGCAGTGAAGAAAAGAAGTTGATCGAGGAGCTTGCAAATCTGAGCAAGTCCAAGACGGCAAACAGCAGGAGATAGTTGAAAAAGTTTTCCTATATTTTGTTTGCAGATATATTCCAGCACCCTCAAGAATTGGAACATTGATGCCTGCAGAACTATTTGCATGAGGGTAGTACCAAAGAACTAAAATGTTCAATGATGAGGTACTCTTTCTTAATAGTTGTATTGTATTAGTTTGGTTATTTGGAAATAGCAAACTCTGCATGATGAGTGCAAGAAATATCGTCTGCCTGCCTTTAAAGTGAGATTAATTATTTTGATATGCTCAAGGATGAGATCTGTAGACATTTTAAGATTGTGATTATTTGTAGCCCATGATAGATTTTGCAAGGATACGATGTTGAAAGCAACTGAACTCTTCTGGGTGACAAACATGTGTTTCATCAAATGTCATTCTTGTTATAGAGTAGTGACTTCTTGATGGTATCCTTGTCCTCATGGCTGCATCAAGCATATTCCAAGCCCAATAGGTTTGAAACCTTCACAACTCTTGCCTCTCTTTGATAGAAGATTTGTGTTGATGATATGAGGCCTATCAACTCACTCATAAGCTTCAAGTGCCTGCGTATGCAAGTGATTCAAATATGTCTTAGGCAGGAGTTTAACCCACTTAACCTACTAAAATCCTTTTATGAGCATGTTCCGAGACATTTACTGCATGCTGTTTACTTCCTAATCTTTTAACCACCTGAAATCAAGCATAATTTTTTTGCCTGATTTGTCCTAAAATAATTGTTGATACTAGCAATCTCTCTGTTGAACAATTGTGCCAATTAAGAGTGTTTGTGAAGCTAATCATGTGGGAAAATACTGGGACTTTGGTTGCAGCTGCTGAGCCCATGTAATGCAACAAAATATCAATCACGTTCAGCCACATGTTTTCCTTCCAGAGTAATCATGTGTTGGATTAGCTCAGTTTGGATGTCTCCTGCTACAGCACTTCACAGGACCAAATTTTGGATTAAAGTCAGCTGGCATTAGGTTGGAAGCTTACATCTTGTTTGGACACCACATAAATGTGAGGTGGAAGGGGTTGTTGGCTTGGAAGATAGAGAATTGGTCAGAGATGCCACTGGACCAATGCATGTCCAACCTTAGAAGCAATTCTCTCCAACCACACACTCTACTCTCCTTTGCTTTGTTTGGACATCCCAAGAAGCATTCCTACAGAAACAATGATAGGAAGAAGGAATCTCATCATTGAAGTGAGCTTTCTTTGAGCAGTGGGGCATGCCAAACAAATGGAGAACCTCAGACCAAACCACAAAGGTTGGCCATTAGAACATCAGGGTGTTGCTTGAAAGTTTAGGTGAGAGGTTGTTCTTCAAACAGAGGAGGATGATCACAAACTAATAAGTAGGTAAATAAATGGACAGACAATGATGGACAAAATGGATGAGATTGAGACTGCCTGCATCTCCCAAGAAAAAGGGGAATTCAAACATCACATTATAATTCATTGCTTTCATTTTCTTGCAGGTTACAAGCTTCACAGCTTAGCAGACTTTTCCTGGTTGATTCTGTTCTCTAATGATGTTTGTGTTAAATATTTTTTATTGGTTTTTGTACAATTTGTTTCACGGGAAAGGCTGTGTAGAAAAAACATATCTCCTGGATAAAGTCTTAACAACTTAATTTTGGAGTCTTAATAGTCTATAAACAGAGACATGGCTGATAATAGTTCAAATGGAGAAATAAATAAAATATTATATTTATTAATTATATGAGGAGTACTGTTTCTTGCTTGTTTTCCATGATGCAATTTGAAAAGACTTACCACTGTTTGAAACTATGCATGTTTTTGCTGTGCTGAGGCACTGCCACTGCAATTTTGCAGCCTATAAAAAACAGTAGCAGGAATAGGAAACTTAACAGATGGTGTGCCCTAGAAACAAGTGCAAGAGCTGCTTTCAGCAGAGACCATTTATGGGATTGGCTCAGAAGGTCAGTTTCATAAGGTATCAGAGTCCTTCCATCCCACTCATAAGAGAATTGTCCGGCTTCAAGTATTGCCATCAGCTCCAGCCCTTCTACTAGCTGATGTCCTCCTTCACTGCATGCCCAGGGGAAAGGGCAGAGCTTTAAGGTTTGGTCTCCCATGTCCTCCTCAATCATAAGACAGCAAACCTTGGTGGTATGAAAGGAATGCACACCATACACACACACACACACATTGACACACATCTGCTTCCTTTTACTTTTTGCTTTTTGCTTTTTTGCTTTGTGCTTCACAGGGGCATGTGAGTGGCAGAGTCTTTTAGCAAGGCAGGAGAGAGAGAGAAAGAGAGAGAGAGAGAGAGAGAGTGCGGTGAGGAAAGAATATGAATCCCTCCCCGCCTCCCTCTTGCTTCAGTAGTTGAATAGTTTGACGCTGGTCACTGCAAGGTAGTAGAATCCCACCTGTTCAAAAAGAATGGGGAAGGAGGACTTGACTTGGAAAATATCAAACAAGACATTCTCGAGTTGAAGCGAGTCTAGAAGAAGAACTCTACTAAAACCAATGAAAATTTCTTGGGACAAAAAACTCACAATATGAGGTGGAATCTTGGATCGATAAGATCGAGTTCTGAGTAGATCGATTGACGGAATACCCCAAAGACTATGCAACACCTCCATGAAGTCGTTGCAGAACTCATGTCTAAGATTACATTGCTCACAAGAGCTCTTAGTACACGAGAGAGCAACACTCGTGTTGCTCCACCATAAAACTTAAGAGCACTTGAGCCGCACCGCTATGAGGATGCCAAGGATGGAAAGGAGCTCAAGAATTTTCTATTTGATATTGAACAATACTTATAAGTTTTGAGGTTTAATTCTAAATAAAATAAAGTTTTGATATCAACCATGTATCTAAATGAGGATGTAAAACTTTAATGATAAAAATGTTGGGAAAAGATCCAACAAGGTCGATGTCGAATGGACACATGGGAGGACTTGAAGTGGGAGTTGAGAACTCAATTCCTACTAAAGAACATAAAGTTTATTGCAAGAAGGAAATTGAGACAACTCTACCAAAATACTTTTATTTGAGACTAAGTAATTTTTTAGACTTAGTAAAATAATTTTCTGTACTGAAGTTGGATATACAAGATATGTCTGAGAAATATAAAATATTTAGCTTTTTCGATAGCTTCAAATCATGGGCACAATGAGAACTGCATCAAAGGAATATCACCAATATGGTTAGGGCAATCACAATTATAGAAAGGATCATCGACTTTATTTCCTCAATGGACTCGAGGAAGAAAAAATAATCTTCAGAAAATTACTCATCTAAGTATTCCTGAGGAAAAGAGTTGGGAAGTGAGCAAAAGAAAAGGAGTTCCTAGAAAGGACTAAGCTCAAATAACAAAGCCCCAAAACCTAATGGATGCTTCTTATGTGAACGATTGCACATAGTGTGAGAATGCTCACAAAAGCAAACACTTAATACATTGATAATATCAATCCATCTCCATAGATCAAATAAGAGTAAGATCATTGCCTTTAGTTCAAGTAGTTTAGAATCTAACAATGATAGCAAAGAGTCATAAGTACCCTGCATGGGAGCAATACATTTATTGAGTGCGTTGCGGGGTCAAGTGGGGGAGAATATGAAGATGAAGCCATAAAAAGCAGGGAGCAACAAGCTGATATACATGAATATTAAGCTAAATGGTCAAATAATCAATGCAACGGTGGACAAGAGCACTACCCGACTGAGAAGTAAGACAACTTGAGCTGAACTTGGATAAGAGCCTAAGTCGGATGAAGGTTGTGAACTTGAAGGCTAAGCAAATCTTTAGACTAGCCAAGGAAGTCCTTATTAAGATCAAAATGTGTAGCGAAAGCACAAACATGATGATGGTATCATTGGACGACTTCGAAATGATTCTTAGAATGAAGTTCATATATACATCGAAGTTAGTGCCAATGTCATTCTTAAACTTCCTATGCTTAATGGGAGGCGACAACACCTACGTTGTTTCAATTTCTCAAGAAGGAATCAAGGACCCAAAATAAATATTTACTTTACAATTGAAGAAGGGGGTGCGAAAAGCTGAATTAACTTTCATAGCCATAGTAAAATTAGAGTTGATTGATGTGGAGGCTACTCATGAACCTGTTGTGGTAGTAGACGTTTTGAAGAAGTTTATTAATGTTATATCATCTGAGTTGCAAAAAATTTTACTATCATAGAGAGGCATGGATCACCGTATCAAGCTTGAGTCAGGAGTGAAGTAGTTAGATGACCACCATACTGCATGACCCCTCCAGAGTTGGTATAGCTCAGGAAGTAGTTAGATGAATTACTAAGTAGTGGTCTCCTCCATAGTTCTAATATACGATTTAGAGCTCTAATCCTCTTTTAGAAGAAACAAGATATGACCATTCGATTATGTGTTGACTATTAGGCCCTAAATAAAGTAAAAGTGAAGAACAAGTATTCTATCAAGCTCATTATGAACTTGTTCGACCAATTGGGCAAAGCAAAGTATTTCTCAAAACTCAACCTTCGATCGAGTTACTGGTAGGTGCATATTGCTAAAGGCAATGAAACAAAAATTACATGTGTGATTATGTATGGAGTGTTTGAGTCTTTGGTGATGCCTTTCGATTTTATCAACACTTCGATCATAATTTGCACCCTTATGAACTAATTATTCAAGGAGTATCTAGATAAATTTATGATTAACTACTTGGACGATATTGTCATTTACAACCAAATACTCGAGGAGCATATTAAGCACCTTCAAACAATTTTCAAAATTCTTAGATATAATACTTTGTTTGTGAAAAAGGGGAAGTATTAATTTGCTCAAATGGAGATTTTATTCTTAGAGCGTTGAATTGACAAAGGTTCCATTCGGATAGAAAAATCGAAGGTGCAAGCTATAACAAAGTGACAAACACCAAAGAAGGTATCGGAGATAAGATCCTTCCTTAGTTTCGTCAAATATTATCGATGCTTCATAGCTGGATACTCGAAGTATATAGCTTCATTGATGGAGTTGCTGAAGAAGGAGCAACCTTGGTGATAATTAGACAAATGTGATATGACATTCTAAGACCTAAATGTTATTGTGTTATAAGAACCAGTACTCAAATTATTGGACCATAGGAAGCATTTCAAAATATATACAAATGCTTTAAACTTCACTAGTGAGGGAAGTATTTATGCATGATAGTTACTTAGTGGCTTATGAGGGCTATAAGCTTAACAAGACCGAGTAATGATATTCGATGCACGAAAAGAAGATGACAACGATGGTCCATTATCTATAAGTTTGGTGGCATTATCTTCTCAGAATGTGATTTGTGCTAAGGACGAACAACATTGTATTGAGTTACTTCCAAACTTAAAAAAAACTCTCTCCTAAATAAGCACAGTGGTAAGACTTCCTAGTTAAATTTGATATAACAATAAAGTATAAGCTCGGAGGAGCAAATGTAATGGTTGATGTATTATGCAAGAAAGTGGAGCTAGCGAATGCCATGCAATTAGAAGGCAAAGGCTAAGCAAGTCAACTATACTCCAACTTTCTTTTTTGGATCAGAGATGGATTGTACAATGATCTCCAAGTAGTAACAATAATACAACTGATTAAAGAGAGTAAGGCATGATGATTTTGGGTCTAGGAGAGACTCGTCCAGAGAGAATAGAGTTTATGTTTCTTAAATAGATAACTTGAGGTGTGAACTCTTAAGAAAGTATCACGATTTCCTTTGGATAGGACATTCGGGTATTTATCGAACGTTGGGTCTACTAGTCGTAAGTGCCCCTACAAGTCAATCACATGAGTGATGATATATGTGACATATTGCACAGTCTTTTTGCTTATTATTATTATTGATATTTTTTCACTTTATATTGCATGTTGCATATATTATGATGCCATTGGATCTATGCAATGAAAATTAGATCATGATAAGATCATGATAATGAGACCAATTCGCCTATAAAAATAGATCATAAAAGTTTTCGATCATAGGTTACTCGAGAAAATATCAAGATAATCGGACATATTGGCGTGCTATATACACATTTGTATGATGGAGGCAACTAACCTCATAGTTGCTCGTGTGGGAATAATATGGGTACAGTGCAGGTGCTCATTAGAGAATAAGTTAACTAATTGATTTGTTTATGAAATGTTGGATAGTTTATGATACCTCATTTTCAGACAACAATTTCATAGTCCCAATTGTATGTCTAATCCTTAGACTTGAGATATCAATGATGCCCTATATGAGTGCTCTATTCTTTAATACTGAACTTATAATTTTGGAAGTTTTGAGATCTAGCACAAGTAATCATCGGGAGTGGTAGCTAACCTTATGAGCGATTGAGTGTCAATAAAGGATCATCCACTTTTGGTGTCATAAGAGGAATGTAGGCAAATCACTAACCAGAGTCATTCACATTGAGAGAGGAAGGAATTCTCCCAGAGAATTCGATTAGAGCGAGGCTCGAGTAGATTCTATATGAACTTGATAGTACTATGCCCTAAATACGGTCTCTGGGATATTAAATGGATGAGAGACTTTAGATCACGGTAACTGAGAGCAGATATGTCCAATGGATTAGGTCCCCTTATATCGTTTGGGGACCATAGTATAGTGGTTTAGTACGTCTATAGTCGATGAATTGAGTGAATTATTATGAAGATAATAATTCAATGAGTTAGAAGAAATTTTGATATGTACGACTTACGACCAGCTTGATATTGGGCCTAGAGAGTCACACACATATGGTAGGTGTTACGACAAGTAGAGGTTTAAATATGAGATATTCATTTAGCCCTTATCTTATTGGATATCCAATAAACCTATGTATTATTGGATTCTTTGGGTGAGACCCAATAAAAGTAAATAGTGATTATTGGATAGAGATTTATTAATCCAAGAGTCTTTGATAGTTGGATAGAGATCCAATACCCAACATGACATGATCCATTAGAGTTAAATTGATATGAATCTCTATAAATATGAGAGAACCAAAGTGGTCATAAGCTAGACTCATTTTGGCTACCACCTTCTATTCTCCTCTCTTCCTCTCCTCCTCAGTCGATAACCTTCTTGGTGGTGCAAAAGGATAACAAAAAGAGGTCAGCCCTTCTTGATCTCTATTGTGAGGTGGTACGCAAAGACTACGAGGATTCACACTACAAAATGAGTGTTATTGTTTCATCTATTGTGTGGATCATTGCTAGAGAGGAGGACATCTGACCTCCTTCATTCAGATAGTTGGATCCCCTTGGTAAATCATCTCACACATGTTATGTATTTTTCGATTTTTGATTTTTTACGCACTAATTTTTACACGACGATCTAATATTGAATCCTTGGTAACTAGTTTTGCTTTCTATTCTTTTGCTGCACATGTAATGCTACCAAAGGTTTCTCACCAAGCACTTGCGGAGAGGTCCTTCAATTAGCCGAAGATGATAACTAATATAAAGGAATATGTTTGGATGTGCCTTACTTGCTAACAAGATAAAGTAGAGTAACAGAAACTTATGAGACTTTTAGAGGCATTGCCTATACCAAAGAGATTGTAAGAGAGTATTTCCTTAGACATCATATCAAACTTGCTAGCAATAAGGGAACTCATATTAATACTCTTTATGGTCGATCAATTTTCAAAGTATACAACATTCATTGTTGCACCCCTATACTACTTAGTGGAGGAGGTGGCCAAATTGATGATGAAGAATATAATGAAATGTTGGAGAGCCACACAATATTATTAGTGATTGAGATATATGATTCTTGGAATGATTTTAGATTGAGTTATTCAAATTATTAGGATATAAGTTATACTTCTCCACAAGCTTCCACCCCCAAACAGATGGTCAAATTGAAAGAATAATTCAATCCTTGAGTAATATCTTTAACACTATATGAATGCCAACCAACGGGATTAGGTAAAACTGTTGGACATAGCTCAATTCTCCTATAACTTATAATAGAGCTCTGCATCCAACAAGAGCCCCTTCATATCATTATGGGATAACAGCTTTCACCTCCTCAAACCTTGATGATCGGTTATACTATGAATAGTCTGTCAGTATGTCACTTTGCAAAGAAATGACACCGAAATACAAATATTGCTCATATTTGGAGAAGGCAGCCAAAAAGATCAAGAAATGGAAAGATCTAGAAATGTGACTATAGGAGTTTAAAGTTGGTAATTTAGTGTTGGTGAAACTTTAACTAGCATCACTCTAGTTCTTTAAGCATAAAGTACATAAAGGACTTATGCATAAGTATAAAAGACCCTTCCTAATTATCAGCATGGTAGACAATATCTCCTATAAGCTATAGTTGCAAGTATTGCTCAAAATTTATAATGTTTTCAATGCAAGTAACTTGAAAGCATACCATTCAGATCTACAAGATATTTCCTGAAGTATTCCAACTCAACTACCCCCATCAGAGCCTCATATGAAATGTGACTTAAAACTATTTTAGTAACTTGTAACATAAAGCTACCCAATATAGCAAAGCTACTTATGTACTTAGTAAAGTGGCAAAAGCTTCCTTGAACAAAAGTCAATTGAGAGCCTGAAAATATCTTGTGACATAAAGAAATAACAATCAAAACCTACCAAAAAGTGTCGATAAGAATATCGATAGTTTAATTGGGGGAGAATATTATGAATGATTATCGTGCACCTGCAACACCTTTGTCAACAAATCGTTCATTGCTTTTGTTTGCTTATACATATGTTTTGGCAGCATGTTTTATCTCATTTTTGTGTGTTTTGCTTGAAAACTATAAGCAAGAATAGTTTATAAGGCTGTAGAGTGGCCACTCACTTAAATGGGCAAAATTATCTCAAAATAACCTAATTTTTATGTGTCGTAGGCTATTTTCTATAACTTAACATTAACCATCTCAGTACCTTAGAACCCCAAGGATAGCACCTGGCTGGTTGAGTGTTTGAGATAATGTTGGGCGTTGATCAGATTCACAAGTTCATATATTAATGCCTACGAGAACTTGCCAATGTGTTTGACACTCGATGAGCAATTATTTACAGACTTACAATTATTCATTTGTCTTCTAAAATTCTTATTTTTTTTCTTCCTCTTTTTTTTCTCTTGCACACCGAGTGTTTACTGAATTACTTATAAAGTTATTTTCTTTACAAAACGTCGAGACTTGTTCATTACTTATTTTTAAATTAATTAATTTATTTTGTTTACAAATCCTTTGGAGAGGTCATAACTAGTTTGACTCTTTCTGATCGAATAACATAAAGACATCTCACAATTTAAACTAGTCTAATTAAGTTCGTGATAATATGGCACATGACTTGCTTTGAGATTAATGTTTTTTTCTTCGTTGCGGTGATATCATTTAAAACAAGCATCTCGTGACCATGTTGTTTATAACAGCTGCTTTATCACCGTGATGGATAAAGATCTAAGGTAGCATATGATGTCGTTTAAGAGAAGTATTTGTTTTGAGATTAGTGTTTTTCTCTTTCGTTGCAGTGATATCGTTTAAGTGAAGCTCTTCACGGTCACCAGATCACATTGCAGCCATAATGATACCTCTCCTCCCTCTCTCTCTCTCTCTCTCTCTCTCAAACCAACGCAAAATGATAATGGAATCAGGGATTGCTCCTCCACCCAAACAATATGACATCATTGATAGCCACTCGAGCTTTGGGGACCACATTGGAATCGGAGCCCTACCGCAGATTAGTAGGGCCCACACCATTTACTCTAACAAAAAAACACCTTATTAATTGACTTATATTGAATTGTTTTTAGATCTATTTTATAATTCCACATTAAATCGAATGATTACATTATTCTTTCCTTCTTTTTCTATTTTTATTTACCCCTCCTTCTCCTTCGTGATTCTTTCCCGATCATCTCTCATATTATTACTCATTCATAATCATTCTTATAAGATGAGATGACGAGAAGAAGATGAAGGTGAAAAGATTAACATAAACTAGTTCATTGATATGATTTAGTGGATCAATTAAAAGTGAATCGATTCAAGGAATTAAAAAAGATTAATCGAAATATGAAGCTAATATTCAGATTTATAAAAAATATCCCTAAGTAATTTTTCCTATAGAGTCACTATCGTATAAAAACCAATTAATATCAGCTTTAGTAGGTAAATTGATTTTATAATATCTATTTCTTTGAAAAATATAAAATGATTTCTATTAATTAGTCACTATAGACATTAATTTTTCAGATAAAAAAGAAAGTATGAGTTGCATTCTTCGTTCTACAAAATTTTATACTAAAATATGCCTTAATTATTATAAACTTTGTGCTACAATGACCTAATTTTTACTATAGCTTACTATTTAAAACCCCTTTTTTATTATTCATAAACTCTTAAGAATTAATAAAATAATATTTTACTATTTAATTTTATCTTTCACAACTCCCGTCTATACACCTTACCATCGCCAACGCTCTATTAGTCAGTGTTCTAATGTTGCTCTTTATTATCTGAGCCTATTCACCTCCTCCTTTGATATAATCCCTCAAGAAAGACGAAAATAAGAGGAGGAGGATAAGAATGATATTTATGTTAATTTAGAAAAAAATAATCTTAAATTATTAAAAAAATTAAAAAATATTATAAATAATAAAAAAGAATCATAAATAGTAGTCTTCTTTTTATTTTTAAAATGAAACTAGCATAATAATTATTATTACTCATGTGATAGAATATAAACTACAAACAGATGAAATCTAAAGAAGGTTGTGATGGTGATGAACATAAGAATTAGTGAATCACGAGAGCATTTTAATCATCAGGATGTTTTTTCAAAAATACTATTTATAGTATTAAAAATAGAGCTCTTTCACCTTTTTTTTTCCTATAGAAAAACAAGTTTGTTAGTGGAATATAGAGTGAGTTAAAGTTAGAGATGCGAGATTGTAAAATCTTCAATTCCTTAAAAGAAATAAAGCATTTTACAGCTTGTATCCAAGTTTTCAACTTTTGTGGCTATTTGCATATCATTTTGCAATCAATAGGCACAATTATATTTTGTTAGAATTAGTCAAGGTAAATAATATACATATATATATATATATAAGATTATTGTAGGATCAATTAATGCAACTCGTGCATATTTTTAAATTAAAATATATATTTATCATATTAAATAATATATATGATGTTTACATTTGGACAAGAATAATGCATTAACCAATATGGAAATTGAACTTTTATTTTATTGATAAATATTAATTTTTTTATAATATTAAAATTATAATATTTATTATCTAAAATATTAATACGATGATAATGATATAACACGCTTTATCTAATGAGTTTTGCAGCTTAGCCATTAAAAATTACTATCATGTTTGGATTTCTCTACTGTTAGACGTTGCTTAATGTCTAAGTCAAACTTTTCCATTCTAACTTCAGCTTTGTTTTTTGTTTAGTTCTTGAATATTTAATTTACGTTAAACCTAGAAAATTTCATTGTAACCCTAATAAACCCACCCAACAGAAGGCGAAGAATAATAATAATAATAATAATAATAATAATAATAAAGCAGTATTATATATCGCGTTGGAGCTGGCGGCGCAAAATACAAACCAAAGATACACGTCCAAGTGTCGCTCGTCCATTGGCTGGTTCCTGCGTGCCGCGGTGGTCCTCCCACCAATTAGCGCCACGTGTTCAGCCGTGGTTAGTGCTCGCTGTAGTAAATGCGAACCCCGCGGCCTTGAAGCGTGTTGTTGCTGCGAGCCGTCGACGTGGCTGATTATATACCGTCCGACAGGGCGGCGGATACAGCATTGACGGTTGATTTCGCGAATTATTGGAGAAGGGAGAGAGAGAGAGAGAGGATTGTAGTTTCAACGTCCGCGTCTCGCTTCGCTTCCCCTTCCTTTCTCTTCGCGATCTCTACCTATCGCCTAGCTTTGCTTCGTGGGGGAGCTTTAAGTTGGGGAGGACACCGGCGGTGGGGCGATGGCGTTCCACAACCACCTCTCCCACGAGCTGACGCTGCCGCAGTACGCTGAAGAGCAGCTGGGTGGGGACAGCCCGACAGTGCTCAGGACCACCGTTGGTCAGCTCGCCGCCTCTACATCTGGAGCCGCTACGGAGGCGAAGGACGGGAAAGACATCCCCCGTCTCATGGCCGAAGGAAGCGGACCCACGTGGCTCAACAGCGCAATTCTCCGGCAGCAGGGGCACCACTACGCCGACGGCAGCTTCCTCCACCTCCAGACCACGGTCGACTCCTCCTCGCCACCGGTCGCAGCCGGAGGAGGCGGAGGGGGGCTGGGCCATTGGTTCCCCCGGCCCCCGACCCTGCGGCGCGGCGGCAGCGAGGACGAGGCCCCGGTCTCGAGCGACTCCGTGATGGTCGCTGCTATCCCGGCGGACCCCGGCTGCGCGCGGGGCCGCTCGGGCCGGGAGCTCGTGGAGGCGGAGGCGTTGGCGCAGAGGACCGGCGGGGAGGCGGCTGCGGGGGAGGGGACGTGGCAGAGCGCGAGGTACAAGGCGGAGATATTGGCGCACCCGTTGTACGAGCAGCTGCTGTCGGCGCACGTGGCGTGCGTGAGGATCGCCACCCCCGTAGACCAGCTGCCGAGGATCGATGCGCAGCTCGCGCAGTCGCAGCAAGTCGTGTCCAAGTACTCCGTGCTCGGCGGCGGCGGCAGCAGCGGTCAGATACTCGGCGACGGCAAGGAGCTCGATCAGTTCATGGTAAAACAGAGCAAGAAAAATCCAATCTTTCGCTCTTTTTGTCAATCCAAATGGTTCCTTCATTTCGAATCTGGCTTCTCTTGGATTCAAGAACTCTTTTCCCCTTGCGTTTCTGTGATTTATAGGCTTTCTTTCCTCGATATGTGTATGATTTACCGGAAAAAAAATGATGTTCTTCGATTGGTTACTTGAGCGGAATTAGGGATGGGGAAGACCGGTGTTTCCGTTCTGTGTTGAGACTTGCTTCGGATGAAGATTTGCTTATCGTGTTATGGGAATTCCATAGCACTCTGTAGATTGAAGTCCCCAAATGAGTCTGTCTTTTCTCTTTTGGATCGTCTTCAGTAGCATGATTGAACTTCATACTTTGTCACTTCTCTTGCCAAACTTAGACCGAGAAAGATCTGCTAAAACTTCAGAGACTAATCTTAGAAGGAAAGAACATGCTAAAACTTTTGGTGAAGAATGAGAAAGATCTACTGAAACTTACACTTTATTCGAAAACATTCAAAGATAACTTCAGAGGCTAATTTCTTTCGACATCTGTTTCATTTCATGTAATAGGAGAGACATCATAAAGTCACAGATCTTCTTACAAGAGCAAGCTCATAAGTAGTTTGTCAAATAGCAAGAACCATTTTATTTTTTCTTTTCAGTTGAAGATTTTATCTCCTTTTTTCTTGGCAATACTATGTTATTACTGCAACCAAACAATTGACTGAAACATCCTTCTATCATGGGAAAATTGACTGAAACAATTGCTAGAGTGTCTTACATTCATATTAATGTCAGATCTTTCAGCAAATTGCATATGTGCTTTACAGAATATATGAGAACTCATATTGAGAATCAACACTTGCATATATAAACTTATATAAGTTCATTTCAAGGATCCTAATGTTGTAGACTGTATGCTAACCTTCTTCCCAAGTTGTTCAGATTATGTTTCAAAACTTAAATCTATCTTAATCAATTTCGATCATGTCTAGAATCCTTCTTAAAGCTTTAATTTCCTTCATCCACTGCCCTCCCAACAGGAAGTTATAACATAGTGTTGCTTTCTTCAATAAATTCAATTTATGTTATGATTCTAGAATGATGTCTTTCCAAAAAGACAGTAATTGTACTTAAATTTCCAAAAAAGACAGAGCTCCCAACACTGAGAGGAAGATCTGTGATCACTTGTCTACTTCATATGCCCATTGTCACACCATATAAGCTCCAGGAATAGATACTTGCATTTTATGCATTGCAAATATTTGTCGCATTGAACCCAGAATGTACTAGGGCGAGATTAAGTGATATGCATGTAAGTTTGTATCATGAATATGCTGAAAGTTATTAGATTGCATGATGCTGACAAATTGATAGCATAACAAATTTCTATCTCCAACTATTTAACTGTATAATAATCACTTATTTTCTTCTTTCATCTTCAAGCATTCTTAACTTGAGAATTCACAAATTTTGAGATTTTCTTGTGGTTCATATGATAGACTTTGGTTATTGTTGTTGTTATTTGAGTATAATTTTCTAATGTTTGAAACATTTAACGTTTTCGTCAGACACATTATGTCTTGCTACTTTGCTCCTTCAAAGAACAACTACAGCAGCATGTCCGTGTTCATGCCATGGAAGCAGTGATGGCTTGTTGGGAGCTTGAGCAAGCACTTCAAAGCCTAACAGGTTCCCTTTGCATTCTTGTTTCGAGAAGTATTACATTTCTAGTGAAACAATTTATATTTACATGGATTAAAAGCTCAAGCTCAATATACATGAAGGCAAATATTCTTTCTTGGAAAAATTCAGAGCAGCTACCATATACTATAACAGTTATTCCTGAGATTTATATAACATTCACTAATAATAAAGAAGCTTCATTTTACAGCCGACAAGTACCATTTTTTTTGGCTCATGTTGGTTGGAACGTAGAAAACCAAACAGCACAAGACAATATCGTGCCACCATGCTAGAAAAATGTTGGCATGTCCTCATGCCATAACATGGCAATCAATTACAAGTAAAATATAATTATTCTGTAATTAAAGTGATCATGATTCTGCTGAGCTTATGCTAGTATTTGGTAAGTTTTGACTGTTAGATTCTAGTGTGATGATTAGTAAGCAATATAATTAGGCAGCCAAATAAGAGAACAAACAAATTATGATTGGATTTTTAGATTCTAGAATAGCCAATGTATTTCAGATCATTGTTGTTGGGATTGGGATTTTTCCATAAGAGAAAGCTTTATCCTGGATTGGATTGTGAACTGAATTGTAGATGGCAGTACTTCTATAATACTATCTTAAATTTTGATTCTTTTTTAATATAAAACAACAATATCTGAGTTAGGAAAACAAGAAAACACACTTCTAAGTTCTAATAATCATAAAAATAAAATGTTCTATTTTCATAAAACCAAAAGTACCTTCTTAAGCCCAAATCTAACATGTTCAATAAGCCAAGTACTTTACATTGTTTTACCAAGATTTTTCAAATGAGTCAATATAATAACTTGTTGTTCCAAAAGCTTTAAAGAGATTCTCATATGTAATGTTTAACTTAGCTTCAAACCTATCGTCTTTAATTTAAACAATATATTTGAATTGGGACACAACATATTACTATGACAGAGCAGTATCAGTAATATCTTTAGTGAGCTCTTATGAAGTGGCATCTTTGGCATCTCTATGACCAATCTAATTTATGTGAAAACAACATAGTATTGCAAAATTTTGCAATAGATTATATCATATGATCATGCCAAGATTGCTATATTTTTTATAAGATTAAACTTGTGATCATAGACAAAACATGTTATGTTTTTTAGCAGTCAAGATTATTTTGTCTGCTTGGATCATGGCTGCTCAATTTTATTCATTTAAAACTATCTACATGTTTCAATGGTTGAGTATTGATAAAGATCATGAGAGTTCAATTGTGCCAAATGCAACAGGTGTCTCTCCTGGTGAAGGTACAGGTGCAACTATGTCTGATGATGATGATGATGACCAGGTTGACAGTGAGACAAACCTGTTGGATGGAAGCTTGGACGGTCCAGACAGCATGGGATTTGGCCCTCTTGTGCCAACCGACAGTGAGAGATCCTTGATGGAACGTGTTAGGCAGGAGCTGAAGCATGAGCTGAAACAGGTAAAATGTCTATCGATATTTGGCTCTTCAATAGTTCATGTATATGTCTGTTGATCAAATCTTTGACTTTTAGGGTTACAAGGAGAAGATTGTAGATGTCAGAGAAGAGATTCTGCGTAAGAGAAGAGCTGGAAAACTCCCTGGGGATAGCACTTCTGCATTGAAGGCTTGGTGGCAGTCCCACTCTAAATGGCCATATCCAACAGTATGTTAGCTTGTCATTCATTCTCCTTCATCTTGTGAAGATAACTTCCATGACATTGTATCAGTTGTATCATTCACTGTATTCTCCAATCTTTTGTCATATTCATGGCAGCCTTGTTTACCATGTTCTCTTCTCTTGATTCACAGGAGGACGATAAAGCACAATTGGTGGAGGAAACGGGATTACAGCTAAAGCAGATCAATAACTGGTTCATCAACCAAAGAAAAAGGAATTGGCAAACAAATCCATCATCAAGTTCTCTGAAAAGCAAGCGTAAAAGGTGTGTTATAAAAGGCTACTTGTGAAAAGTTTTTGCCTACAACTTCTAATCAAAATGTGAGCTAAAAAAAATGCAGGTGATCTCAATGTTGGCTGATTCATGTAGACAATGAGCCAGGAATGAAGAACGCAAGAACAAGAGCACTATTTGCTGCTATGATGATCATACTGAATCAAGTGAAGCAATCTGCAGCCTCATATTGAAACTTAATATTATGTGCAGGGAAATCTAATTTTAGCAGTAGAGAAATTGGGTATTAGTTTTAGTCATCAAGCTCTTGGTTTGAACAACACAGTGGCTTTTACAGTTACAGAGGAGTGGCTGATATGGTTCAGCAGCAGCATTGGCAGATCTACTACTATTGGGTATATTGCTAAAAGTGTGTGACCTTCTTTACTTTGCTCGAAATTGGTAGATTGAGATTTAGCTTACACATACATATGTCATTTCATCAGGAAGAAACAGATGTGAATACAGAGTGTAATAAATGGTGGCAATGTAACTGCTAACCTTTGACTTCTGTGGTTGGGAGTAGCAAATTGTGATGAAGAGCATTTGTTTTGGTGGTGCATTTTTCATGGTTTGTCATTTTGTGAGCCCTTCTGCCATCAAAGATTCCTTGCTGTTTAGTTTGGAACAGCAAGCTATGATTCAAGAAAGTTATAATGGTGAATCCTTTTGCCACAAATTTATCTGTATGCATCCATGTGAGAACAGATTTTTCACTTCACCCATTCTTCTTTTCTCATATTCTCTAAAGGGGGCATTTACTCATTAGAAACTCCAAGACACGTCACCCCCCCAACGGCTAGTTTTCTTCGGTTCTACCGTTGTGCAGAAACGTTTCAAAGCTCGTCTTCTTCCACGGCTTAAATCTCTTCCCCACGCTCGAGAAACAACCACTGAACCCTAATACAACTCCTCCATTTTGTAAGACTTGTTGCAAGGACAGGAAGAAGAAGACGACGACGATGGCGTACGGCTACACTCCCACCTACTACTCTTCCTTCCAGGACACCGTCACCTCCCTGTGCAAATCGATCCTGCCCTTCAGCCTCAGGAGCCGGCGGCCGTCGCTGCCCGACCAGAAGCTCGCGGAGCGCCACTCCGACAGCCTCAAGTGGCAACAGGAGTCTTTCCACCGGATCCTTCACCTCACGGGCCTCCGGAACGAGGGCATCGTGCCCGAGAGCGACGTGGTCGCTTTCCGAACCCACATGCTCGACACCCTCATCGCCGCCCCCAAGGACCAGGAGCCAGCCGGCGTCATCCGCGACAAGCTGCTCTTCTTACAGGTCTTCCGGACTCAGAAACGCTGCTCATTCTTCTTCAGCTTGCATCGCGAAAACGCTTGAATTTTTCTCTCGTCCATCGTAGGAATTGTACTACGCTAAGTGCATCTCGGCGGAGGAGTACCATTCGTCGAAGAGGCCTCTGCTGCAGAGGCTGGCCGTGCAAGGCGTCGAGCTCGATTGCCGCGACGTGATCGTTAGGTGCCCGACGATGAGCACGGAAGAGGAGTGGTCAGATATAGAGCTCAGGGACAAAGCGCCCTCTCCGGTCGCGGAGAAGGCGAAGAACCAGACTCCGATCAAAGCCTTCATCGGCAATGCAGCTTCATGGACAGGTAAAGGGAAGAAGGACAGCTCCTGCAAGGCGATGAAGGGGCCTTTGGGCTCCGTGGACGTGAATGTGATGGATCCACGGAGGCCTTGGATGGAAAACCAACACAGCGGCAAGAGTTCGATACTGATGCCGGAAGGCTCGCCATTGATACCCATCAAGTCTGACAAAGGGAAGAGGAAGACGTTCCAAGATCTGTTTCGGAAGGGAAACACAGATGAGAGTGAAAACAGAGAGCCACTGGTCGCTGAACCCGAAGAAAGATCTATGAAATCTACATGGGGTCTTGATGGGCTGAGGAAATGGAAGAGATATGGCAGCGAGTAGGAATCGACGACGACCTACTTGACTCCAGGAAAAGATCGGATGAAATCTCATCCGATAGCTTTGGCTTTGCTTCAGATTTCATCATAACATGCTGTAGCAACAAGTGCATGTTGTAGATAATGTTCGGCTTGTAAATGATTAGATGAAGCCTCAAGTCTAAATAATAATGTAAGAAAAAAGAGCCTTGAATCCAGTCGTTAGCACATTGTGGCACAATTTCGCAAGTAAACTCAATATAGAGAAATTATACACGAGTTCACGTCAATCAGAGATCAAAATGAATTAACTAAAACCACGTGAATTCCGAACAGAGTCTAACACAAAATTGGAGATAAATTAGAGCATTTCAAGGAAGATTCAAACTGCAGCAAAGGCCTTCTTCCCACCTCCACTTGTTGATCCAGCTGGGATGACTTTTAGTACATTGAATCCAACAGTCTTTGCCAGTGGCCTGCAGATACCATGCAAGTTTTCTTAGATCTTACTTCAATCAGTAATTCTGGCTCTCTACATAAAGGGAGAACAGAAAAAAAATGCTCACCTGCATTGACCAATGATAACATGGTCACCTTCCTTCACGCGGAAGCAGGGCGATATGTGTGCAGGAATGTTCGAGTGTCTCTTTTCATACCTAAGGGAAGAACTTAGCATCTTTAATCCCTAAAACAAGCAATTAGAAATAAGAACAGAGTGTGGCAGTTTCTTGCTTGCCTTTGATATTTCTTCACATAGTGAAGGTAGTTGCGGCGCACAATGATGGTTCTGTTCATTTTGGCACTGTGGCATGTGCCCGCTAAGATGCGACCTCGAATTGACACGTTGCCAGTGAATGGGCACTTTTTATCGATGTAGGTTCCTGCAACAAACACACTTATGTTCATGTGGTGAAGATGACCTTTTCTGGCACAACAATTGGCCTTTGCTATGATTCTTTTTGTACCCATTAATCTGTTAATATAATCTTCATTTTTGAGAAAAAAAAAACATGTAACCGGCATCAAGGAAATGAACATGCTATGTCTGATGAACAAGGAAAGAGATGTGTTAGAGTCCAGACCTTCGATGGCTTCCCTGGGAGTCTTGAAGCCAAGACCAATACTCTTCCAGAATCTATTCCCACCTTTTCCAGGTCTCTTTCCCTTTCCAGATTTCTTTGAACTGCAAATTACAAACACACTTCTACTAAATTTCTCAGCATAAATTTCTTTCCGAACAATTAATACTTAAAATCCTTTCACTTACGACAGAAACACCTTCGGCTGCTTCAAGAACGCCTTCTCTGTCTACAATAAGAACATACAAAAAGACTGTTAAAGCATGACCTATCCTAATAGACCAAAATTAGGGCACAGAATGCACTAATAAACTATATGCATGGATTCCCTTGGAAAATAACACCAAAAGTAGCCAACAGACTAACAGACAGAAGAAATTACACAAACAAGATAGCCAATAGTATTGCAAGGTAAGACCAACAGGAAAACAAATCAACAACGTAGAAATAACATCTAATTAAGGCATTGATCGACGTAATTCAAGATAATACAGGTGATATTACTTGCAATTATGTAGACAGCAATAACGAAGATTTGAAAGAGTTGAAGCAATATCCCAATGCATTAGTATGATCAACAGCATATCAACGAAGAACAACCGATGAGCAAACACGAAACCAAAATACATCCACAGATCCCTCCGTGCGTCAATCAGACCACTCCAGATGATAGACAAAAAGGCGGTAGAGTGGAGATCAAACTAACCTGTTCCGCCATGATCGAACAAGCGACGAAGGAATGGACACCGCGGCGCCGGCGGCAAAGAAGGAGCGGAGGTACGGAGCTTCTCGGTCGCGTATCCAAACCCTAGCGCCGCGAAACGGAAGTGATGCGGTCCAGGTGACGCGGTCTCTTATATAGAGAAGGGCTCCGGGGTTCATAATGAGCCAAGTTGGGCTCGTTGATTAATTAGAACGGCTCAATATATGGGCCGGATCGGGCTCAATCATATATTATGGAAGATCCGCATCCAGTAAACCTTTGGTTGGTTATGTCAACCTCTTCGATGACGATCTTCGACGGTTGAGTTAGGCAACGCATCGAGCAGATCTCACAAAGCACGAATCTGAAGGAACAAGTGCCAAGAATCAACGAAGTTGTGGACGGAGGGCGCGCGCCCCCCACAGCACACAGCTTCAGTAGACGGCAGTCGATGAGCGCAGGAAACGGTAGGCTCGGAGACACGCAGCTCTTTCTCAAGGTTTGGAAACCCTTCCAAGGAAAGCCATCTTATTGCCTTCAACAAATGGCTTTGAATGATGACCAGCAGCCCACAAAGCTTCGTTAGTCTAATCTCTTCTGTTGTTGTCTCATCACCATTTCTATACGTCATGGAGGTAATGCCACCAAGAAGACAATAGCAGAAACGGAGAGCTTCAGACCTACTTTCCTTTCCATCCATGGAGTACTGCACTGGTTCGCCTTCATGCAAGCCCTGCAAAGCTCCTCGGACCTGTCTGTGCTCGCCGACGACGCACCCGGGGTCGTTCCGGTGCAAGCTACGTCGGAGCTCAGGGCGGAATTCCGGCAAGTCTGCGGCACAGTCGACGGGCTCGGTGGAACCGAAAGGAGGGCCGGCGAGGGCGAGGTCCATGAAAGCTGTCCTCAAGCAGATCGTTAGGCCATCAAGGCATGGCCTGTGCCGGAGGAGGGACTTCCGTCCCAGGCCGTCAAGGTTCTCTCTGATGAGTGGCAATGGACAGAACCTGGCAGTGGTTTGATGCAGTGGAAAATTTTGATGGAGATATATGCTGATAGACTCATGCAGTTGAAGTTTTTGGGTATCGATTAGTGAGTACTGTTTCTGGATTTGAAGTTGATAGTGGGGGAATGAGGGATAAGACAAGAATGCATGGCCAAGAAACCTAACCCATTTCTTGATGATTAGCGTTCTTGGAGCTGTATATTTGATCCAGGAGATGCTGCAGCTGATTGAGAGTTTCGATGGTCTGGTACTGAAACTTCTTCAGTTCTTTCTTCATCCTCTAAAATTTTCTCAATCTCCAGTGTGAACTTTGGTATTGGGATTGCTTGTGAGCATCTGCTCATGTTGCAGAAAGAGAACCTATGACAAAAGAGTTTTGATTTATGGAGGAAATTGACCTCCTTGGACATAGTGAAGGCCTTCCATTCTTTGGTCTTTCACTTCCTTTTCAGGTGGCAAGTGGCATGAAAGATGCTTTGAGGTTACCGTGTTGGATGTCAAAGTGAAACCGGAAATCTACCGAGTTGATTTGGCCACTCTTTTCCATATCAGAGGACAAGGATGATGATGAGATTTGGTTCCTCAGATCGCAATACAATTCTCTGCATGTGACAGTACATTTCAAAGAAAGATAATTAAGAAATTGAAAGATGAGTGATTTACCTGAATTTTTTTTTGGCTTTTTCGAAAGATGTCTTTATTTTTATTTTTTAAATAATATTTTTATTTTTTATAAAATGCCCCGTCTTTTATTTTTTTTGGCTTTTTCGAAAGATGGCTTTTTCGTCTTCGTAAAGCCCCGTCTTTTATTTTTTTTTTCTTGAGAGTATAAAATTGAAACTCACATTACGAGCAAAGATAAAATAAAAGGTAGAAGACAATGACAACGAGGACAGAGATAATAGTATGACAAGGACAACGAGAGAATTCCGATAATAAGGATAATAATTAAAGATAATAAAAATGATGATGAGAGCATCACGATAGACGAAAATGACAAATGACAACGAGAGACATCTACAAGATCATAAAAAATAAGAACATCACTTGAAAACAAAAAAAGAATACATAAATACCTTTAGGGAAAAAACCCAAAAGATAAATTTTTCTTCAAAATCATTCTTAAAATATTTTAATTTTTTCTATATAAAAACATGGAGGGCGAGAGAGTTTTTTTTTTGTGTGTAATCCTTTATGTAAAGTGGCCATCATGTAACAAGACATAGCACATACAAGAACGAGGAGTATAATACTGCCACAACAACAAGCTCAAAGCTACCAACAAAGCTATAGCTCATATCAAACTTCCACAAGTCTCTCATTCAAATCTTTGTAGCCCAGATAGTGCCGATGTTTCTCACAAATATTTCCAGGCCTGCATTTGTCAAGACAACCATACGCAACAAATTGCCAAAGTAATTTAATATATTCTGAACTTCTAATAAGAGTAACCTGTATGTTCAAATACGTAGCAAGTTAAGCATTCTGATGAAGAACAAACCTTCAGAACAAATGACCATTACCATGTATTATCCTAGGAGAAAATTCAAAAATACATAAAAAATCAAACTTCTTCAGCCAATACGAAGAGGGCTGGACGACGGCCGTGTCGGACTCCAACTTGAAATAAGTTTATGCTACACCACCAAGTACCAAGTAATCACATATAGCACTAGGCTTCCAGCCTGGTGCATGAAAAGGAAAATAAAGAATTCTGCTGTGTGACTCCGAATCGACAAACTCTTCTCCACAAGAGCAAGCGAACAATTGAATATATAATCCCATGAACAAGGACCCCTGCAATGGCAGCAAAAAGTTCTGTTAGATGGGGCCAAATTCTTGGAGCAATGTTAACATTTGCCCTAGATTGAAAGTTTTTAATAATAAGAGCCTGATTTCTAGTTATGGAGCTAGCAATATTGCTCCAACAGAAGAGACCACTCAAGTTGGTGTTAAGCATTAGCAGTAAAAAATACCTTTGCAGATATTATAATGCTAGACTAATAGAAAAGTCGGAATTTGTCAACATCCTGTTCTTTACTGATGGAGGTTTATGTTAGTTCCTACTAAAGCATGATACACCACCTATCGAAAAGTTTCCTGAAATCCATCTAGAATTTATCCTATCTCCACCACCTAGGATAATGGTGCAATATACAGACTGGATGTTGCCACAAACACAGCAGCCACAAGAGGATGACATCCTATATGAAAGCAAGTTTAGAAGACAAGCTCCTATTGATACAGGTGCTTAAGATTCCAAACCACTGATTCTATATGAGCTGATATGTTAATGAACTTACAAGTCTCTCTATAGTTCACACCATGAAGTTCAGGTGGTGGTTGTTACACCAAGATGAAGTTTTGGATTATTTCCACTCTAATGTGTGCAATTAGTAGAAGATTGTCATCTTGCTAGATGATTGACTCACAAAAGCTACTACAATGCAACTAATTCATTAACAGCAGAGACAAGGGCTAAAAAAAAATCAAAATTAATTGAAAAATGTAGTTTTAACTTTTTAACTTTCATGTACACATCTTTTAGAAATATACTTTTAGTAGTAAAATGAGGAGTGACAAACTGAGAGATCATGGATGCAATACCATGGATTGCCACCCATTCAGGTTGGTAACTACCTATATGACCTAGAACTGGGACATAAACAGCTCAGTTCTAACTGGTAAATAGCCCCTGCCATTGATTTTTTTTTCTCCAGTTTGAACAAAACACCAGAGCGGATAAAACCAATTGAGGCCCTCAATAAAGATTGAAATCTTAGGCATCCTGCAAAATCTTTCTTCCAAGTTATTATTCACTGTCACCCCTCTTTCACCTTCCTCCCCTTGACACTATCATCCAAGCTGGCCTGTCATACCAGAGCAAAGGGAGAGAGGTTCCATGCTTTTACATTGCAAAGGAGCAACCTTATCAGGACACCAAGGCCTGTTGTCTCCTCAATTTGTATATCATAAGGATTCATATTGGACAGTACAAAATACCAAAAAGCAAGTTTTCTTAGATGCACCATCAAGCATGTTGTTAACATCTAACATAGTTTCAGCATATTCTTCCAGATCAACTTGACACAAGAACCAATGACTCACAGGTGCATGCAAACACACATTTTTTCACTCATAAATTTAGATCTGAAACCATTTTGCAAGAACACCATTTTCATTATTTTGCTAGACTATCACCAAATTGTTTGTGGATGAGGATATCACTTAAATTGGGATAAAAGCAAATTTTTTTCTAGATCCAATTTTATGTACCTTTTTTAACAAAATTTTGATCTAAACTGGAAGAACAACCCAAATCGAGCCAGTTAGACAACCACAGTGTTCTTTCTGCGGCAGTACATACTAGTAGTAAAATTGGTAGGATAGGAGAAATTTCATCTCTGATCAACTAAATGTGTTTTACCACTAAAAAAAAGCATCTATGGTTCTCAGCTTCTAATTCCTTGATCCAATACCTCCATGTTTTGTCCTCCAATTTTCTATCATTTGAGAATACAAAACCATTCTGAGCAAAACATCAAGTGATTACGTTACATACTCAATTTCTGAAATGAATTGTCCTAGCTTCAGACTTAATACTAGATGAGTGATTACAAAAACAGCAGATGACTTTAATAAATCTATGAACTCAAATTCAGCAGCTAAGGTTGATCCTTGCTGGACCCACTTGTATCGTTGAACCAGCATGACAGTCCAGATACAAGATAGGGTATGTCACTTTTGGCATCAAAATGTGCTTTCTGTACATGGCATAATCACACAGTTGCGCGGCTTCTTTTCCCCAGTCCACTGTGTTCAAATGCATTTCATTGCTTTGCATTTGAATACAAGTCTCTAGGAGCATTTCTTGCTTTCAAGTGTTGACTCAGAAAAACAGAATAACTAGCTTCATGGAATCACATTTTTTCTAAACAATGGCTTAACCAACTTGACCAAAATGACAATTTCAGTTAGTAGTGACTCTATACAAGAGATTCTTTGCAATCAAAAATTTCTACTAATTTATTCATGAATCATTTATTTGGAAAAACCTGGAAGAAAAAAGATGAGAATTGTGAAATCATAAAACTAAAACAAATATTGTGAACTAAGATGAAAGCAAAAAAAAATAGCAACTTCAAGAGGGAATGATGTTAAGATAGTTCCAAGAAATTTTAGTACTGGCAATTCTAGTGAAAAAAATAATAGAACGCTTTGCATAAAATTAGAACTACATGACTAGAAAACAAGTCCTATAATCAGTGAGTAAGTTACAGCTAATTTAGGTTAATAATATCTTAACAACAGAATCTATGCAGTGCTAGCAATTTTAGAGATGAAAAAAGAATTTAATCATCCATGATTAGAAGAAAAAACTACCTATCTGAAATATAAAGACAGCAGAATATATGTTTTGATGTTCCCAACAATACCCACTAATACTGTGTTGCTGAAATTAATTTATAAATCATATATGTTCCAGTATATAATGCAGCTTTGGGACTCTCCGCCGAAATAAAGGCTCAAGTCTGAATGATGGAACACCACTTATCCACTTTTTTGCATCATACATCTCATTCCATGCCTGAACTATCTCATCAATCTTGAAGCCTAATCCTGCAAATAAAAGAAAAGCAATTAAGAATTTGAATTGCAGGATCATTTCCAGGCCAGCTGGAGTCAAGAGGATGCTCAAAGTTTAATGATACATAATAGATCACTGATTAGGTAGGTGCATATTTAACAACATTAACAGAGGTGAGGTATTTGGGTGTCAAGGTGATTGTTGAATCACTTGTAGAGTTCCTCCTAAGGCCTTTATGTGCCCACAAAGAACACGGTTAGGAATATGAAATAAACAATTAGATGACATTTAATTTTAAAATGAAATAACCTTATCAATAGGCCATGGATTGGAGAGAAATATGCGCAAGTGCCACGAAATTTGTGTCCTAACAATCAATCTTCTGGTAACTATCTGCAAGCATCATGTACTTGGTATTTCCAAAATGAGGATAAAAACACATCTAAGGTTTACACAAATCAGTTTCAAGTATTTTAACACATTAATAAACCATGTTTGACGAATTTTTACACAAATCAGTAGTATATAATATGTAAGATTTAAATCATTTTAGTTATATGAACTTCCAGACATTTGATCTCATATATTTTTTCCTAATCCTAATTGAAAGGTGAAAGAAAAAACAATTGCAGCCTTTATAGGACAAATATTAATACCTTCTTGGGCAGTTTCATTGGCACAGTGGTTTTTTATCATCACAGCAAGGTCAGTTGGAGAAGCCCCTGCCAGTTTAAATTTATCCACCGCCGCCATTAGGCACTCTTCCCACAGTGGAATACCTAATCTGAATTCCACAACAGACCTCTCATAAAGTATGGTTCCCCATAATATATTTATCTGAGATCTCATGTTAGAAGCAAGTTCTGCAGCTTCATCAGTCGAGAGCTCTAAGAAGTAGTCTTCCAAACCCACCTTTTGCAACAAGGTCTTTTCCTCATTGGGTTTGGAGAGTTCCTTTAACCGCTGCTCTTCTATTTCTTCCCACATCTGTGTTCCTCTTTCAATGTTATCCTCAGCTTGGTTGAATAGCTCCAGGACTTCCGATGAAGGCCATGTCTCCAAATCTGCCTCGCTTCCAATTGCATAATACCATGAAAGCTTTGCTTGCTCAAACTGTTGCAGTGCAAGTGCAAGAAGACCCTCATAGAAATTAGCCTTGAATTTCAAAGCTTCTTCATAACTCTTTCCCGCTTTAACGTACTCAGTCTGAGCCCACTCATATGCAGCTTTCACCTCTGCAAGCATAGATTCCTTCGTAGGATTTTCCGATAAGAACAGTCTCTTCCTTGCTCGAGACATATGCACATTTCCCCAATTAAAGAATGCCAGAGCTGCCATCTCCTGAAACTTATCCTCAGCGATTTCAAAAATTTCTTGTGCTTGTTCAGTTGTGACAGTTTCTTCCATTGCCTCTGAAAACAGTTTCATTCCTAACTCATGAAGGTTCAGATATTCATCAGAATTGAAACCAACGTGGCTCTTGAATAGCCGAGCAAATTGCACAATCCAGTCATCAACATAAACTGAAGAGACCTTGTCATTGTCATGTCTGATGCTCCCATTTTCAGATATGCTATTATTTTCTCTGTCCAGCTTCCTCCCTAAAGAGCTGTTTTTTGCCTCTTCAAGCAAAGGTTCAAAATCAGGGTTAACTTCTACAATATAAAGCCTAACAGACCCCAGTGGGTCTGCAGATTCTTCCGCCCACCTCAGCTCTTCAGATGTAGTGATTGTCACCAAGTCACCTTCTTTATCCTTGTATTTGATAAGGACAGCCTTCAGGTTTGGAAATTTATTGCCAACAATCTCCCTCAGCTGCAACATTGTACAATTAGCTGGTACCTGAGCCCATCTTATGTCCTCCCCGAAAACTAACTTCACGCTTTTCATAGGCTCTTCCATAACTTCAACTTGTTTCTCCATGGGCTTATGGCTCTTCTTCTTCTTCTTCAGCTTCTCTTTCACTGTCGGAGGTTCTGGCAGTGGATAAAGAGCCTTATCATCTAAAACGATGCCCTTTTTCTCCATTGCCTTTTTAACTCTTTCTGAAATTTCCAATGCTGTGAGGTTGTTTGGCTCCAAGCTCAGAACTAGGTCGACATCTTTACAGGCCAAATCCAACCTGTTCAAGGCTTCAAAACACTTGGCCCTTTTCAGTAGTGCCTTACTGTACTTGGGTGAGACCTTGAGGGCTAGATTACATTGATTAATTGCAAGATGGTATTCCTCAGGGATCATCTGCATATAACAGGCTGCTGTATTGCTGTGGAGGTACGCAACATCAATGTGGTTCTTTGGAAGCAGCTTAATGGCCTTCTCGTACTTCAGCACTGCTCTCTCATACTCCCTCTTCTGGAACAACATGTTGCCCTCCTCTTTCAAATCACGAGCCATGTCCATGAAGATTGTCGTATCCTCATCAAAGACTTTTGGGCTGTGCTCGATGGATCTGCTGTTCTTTGAGTTCGCATCACTATGTTTACCTCCTGAACTCTTTTTCTTAGCAGTCGGCTTACCCATTTCCAATTCCCGAGTATAATCAAGACCAAAATCCTTTTCGGACCAAGGAAAATCACTTCTTCTCTTTGATTACTATTTGATTTGTATGAACGAAATACGATACAAAAGGGCAAACATAACAAAATGGGATCTGATTGTGTTGACGAGTTTTGTGTCGATCGCCCAAAGGAGCTAGGAAAACCCTACACCGGGAACAAAAAGCCGCACCTTTCCCGTCTAATCCGCCAGAACTACCGAAAGATTCTCCACCCAAAAGGATTATATCAAATCGAAACACGGGTTTCGCTCAGAATTCCTAACTGGGCAATAAAAACTCGATCTTGCATCCCAAGATCCAATCTTTACCAGCCACAAAGAATTCGGAGAAGACACAGAAAACTTATCTGATTCCCGGGTGAGAAATCTCGTCCCTCCTTCGGACCTCAAAAGAGTCGGAACCTTTCTGCACTCAGAAGAGTCGTCTTCTCCTTCCTCGAAGGAGACGGCACCAAATTGCTTTCCCAGGAGGAATCGAATGACCCAAATTGGCCGTATCCCAGAGCACGAACGCCTCACGATCCAAATTGGCCGTATCCCGTTGCCACCACACGCGTCCCAATCATAGCGTCCACTTGGATTCTCGCACAGGGCCGGAGATGGGAGCCAAAACCAAGAGGACGCGACGCGAAAGATCAAGACAAGATCAAACTTGTCGCGTGTAAGAGGAGGAAACCGTCCAAATTGGCGAGCCACCGTCTTGTCGGTGCGGTGGATTAAAATCCCAAATAGGAGCCTGTCACCCACACGGTTGCCACCACGTCAACATAAGCGGGGCCCACCTTAGTCCTCCTGTTACCGACAGGTAGTTCAACGGGTAGATTCACGGACGGGTGTCGGAGGAGTTCCCTGAACTCGAGCAGGTCCCTTACACTCCAAGAATTCTGTACGGTGGCTGAAAGAGGCGAAGGCAATGTGGTGTCTTCTCATTTCCCTTGTCATTAGCATCCATTAAGAAACCCAAATGAATTATTTATAATTATAATTAATATTAATTGATTTGAATAGACAATATGAAGTACTCTTAATTATTTTTATCATCATAATAATTTTTAAAAATTATAATGTAATTTAATTAATCATTTATTTTGAAGGATTATATATGCACATCTCCGCCTCGGCTTTAACTTTGTTTAATCGGATTCCATACAATGCCTCTAAGCTTGTAAACCGTCCCAGTCACATAACATCGTTAACAACCCACCGTTGGATTTAACAGATGTTCACATTCCATTACCATTGCAAAACAGAAATCTGAGTTAATCTGTACTAGATCCAATCCTCGTTTAAATTGTCCCTTCCGACCGCATCTAGTCTAATCGTGCCCCTCCTCCAACTGCCTCCCATGGCTTGTAATTTCCATCGTTTCCGTCGTCCTGCATAAGGGCGGAGAGATTGGGTTTGGTTCGTCTTCCTTCCGATCGATCCACGCTTCGCCTTTTGCTTCGATCCGTCACTGGATAGGATGCGAAGAGCGGCTCATGCTGGATCCAGGTACACCAGCAACGGTGAATCTCTCAAACCCCTGCTACATTTTGATCTCTTGAGAAGCCAATTATGGAACGGATTTTGAGGAGGAAGTATTTGAGCTGCATGTGCGTTTGCATTGTTTGATGTGAAAAAAGATTAAGAATCAATCGATTGAATATTGTTGGGAGATGAATTTTAGGTCAGATATTTCTGCCATTGACAAACGGGTTGGTTATTGTTGGGAGACAAATAGGTAATCGGCTGTTGGGATAACGAAAATATAAATTCAAAGGTTAACATTTTATTTTTAGAACATTGGTTCATGTATGATATGCTTGGATAGCTTGCTACTGTTTTGCAGAGAAAATCTGTTGAGAATATCCCCCTTTCAGACCAAATTTTCGAAGTGTCCTTTGGTACTTTTAGCATATGCATCGAACCGAACTTTAAAAAAGGCATATACATCGAACCAGCAGATCTTTGATAATATGTAGGGCATATTTGGAGTACTACCTATAGGATTGATGAAATGGGTAGCTTAAAGTTGTGGTAAAAAAAAATGTCATAAGAAATTCATTGAGACCTCAAGGTGAAGAGTTAATTTTACAAATATTATAAAGTCAGTACTTTTGGTTGGATGTTGAGCCTGAATAATAGCCCAGTGGGTGGAGTAAAAAAATCAACTTTTACTTTGTATTGTTTCTTGAGTATGTCAACATAGATGTATGAGATTGATTGATAATAAAGTGAAATAGTGAAGAAAAGCTTATTGAGTTTAGGAACAACAGTATTATTCAGTGATGGTATTGATGGAAAGACTGTGAGTAGTATAGTGAGGACCAAACATTATGATTTAAGTGATTTACTTTGTTAAATTAGACGACTAAGTTTCTTCAGCTTATCTTTCATATCCAGCATGGTTTTTCTGTTTCGTAATGGGTAAAGTGATGATAAATGCACGTGCCTTAACGATATAAAGATTTTAAAAGTTCATCAGTATTTTGCTAGAATAAGTTTTTAAGGAGATACGAATCTAAAATGTTTCACATGGTGTTTATTTTTGTGGGAAGCTTCAAGCCTTTACACTCTTTAAATTGCTTCTTGCTCTTTTCTGAGTCCAAGAATTTTACAACCAATGACCAATCACCGATTCTCATTTCAAGAGCTCAAGGCTGGTTTATCATAAGAAAAAGAACATGCATATGAAGACTAGGTTGACAAATAGTTCAATAAGTATGACCTACAGCATGATTTAGAGTCCCACACATACGTTGTTTAGTTTGACAAATGGTTCAATGACCTACAGAATGATGCACTAACAACTATGGTCGTACCATTTTTTTCTTCCTTTGCGGTTATCCTATAAATGTTGTTCCCGGTGCTGTTAACTCAGACAGTGAAGTCATGTACAGACGATGGCTTGCTTAGTGTGTGGACAATCCTAAGAACTTTTGTGTCATCAGAATTCTGTACTTGGGGCTCTAGGTATGCTCATTCTCCTTTCTCTTTCATTCTTTTTCACGTACATTGATCAATTAGTTTAATATAGGTTTTCAAAGTCAAGAAATTAGTCATTGTTTCTGTTTTTAGATTGGTTAAAAAGCCACTATTCTCATGCACTATAGAACTTGCATTCAACTTTAGATTAAACACGACGCTCTGAGAAATATATTATATGTCAACCCTTGTTCAACTTTTTGACATGTATTCAAGAGTGTGTGTGGACCTTGCGATATATTTGGTGGTGAGCCTCCATTGCAGCAAGCAGCATGAAAACAAAAAAACTGGATTATGATTGAGAAAAGCTTGATATTGAGGCAACTAAAAAGTAGAAAACTAAAGCTAATTTATATTCTCAATATTATTCTTATGGTTGATTTTCATGAAAACAGACTAGGAAGTTAAATATGAACCGGGAGCTGTAAAGAATATTATGTTCCAGTAAGTTATTGACATTGATATTTCTTACATGGATTAGCTGTCAAGGAACGTGTTCCATCCTACACTGCTGGCTCAGCATCAACCTTGTTGAATCTGTAGAAACCATGTACCAAATTTTCATGCATGACTGTAATAGGTGCAGTCATACATGACTAGAAGCATGGTCCCATTTACTAGTCCATGGAGGCATGGAACGGCATGGGCATGTATATCAAAGAGACCGGAGATGCTGATTTGTTCAAGCGTTATCTCCAAGACTATGTCAAAACAATCAGTGGCTGCCATCCCATCAGCATCTTCCTCCATGTAAGATGGGTTCCCTTGTTTTTGTTATCTAGATTTTAGATCATTTTGCTTAAATCTGCTTGTATTATGTTATGTGCACCTTTTGTTATCCTTTTACCAGATGCTAAAAGTTTCCTTGACAGAGACCAGAATTGGTTTCCTTCAACACGAGCAATCAAGCCAGCCCACAAGCATGCGGGAGCAGCTGAGCTATGCATCGGCAGCTGCATGGTAAAATAGTTGACATGAATTCAGAAATTGTTCGCGGATGTGTTACGGTATCTTTCCCATTGAAGCTATATGGTACATTCCTTGAAGCACAAACATTCAGCAGTGGCCGGACTTCCGATCCTCTTTATATATCATTTCATGTGTCACGTTGAATCAGGTGTATCCTATTGCAAGCGTTCCAGGTAGTAAATTTACTGGTTATAATGCCAAAATAATCTTCAGTGATGACCTATACTTGAACATTTACAGGTTATAGGCAAATGCAGGTCACACCTGAACTCTTGTCTACTGCTAGTAAACTTGAACAAGGTTCCAAGTTCACGCATGGCTTGGAATAGAACATGTGTTTAAATAGGTGCTTGAGTGAGGCGAGGCGAGGCCCAAGCAGTATGTTTCAATGAAGCATCACTTTGACGCTCGCCTGAACCTTGAACCTAGGTGCCAGGCACCTCGGGTGAGCGCCCAATTGAAATCATGCAATCGAGCCAGATTTAATAATCTGGTTCAGTTGAACAGTAGCTAATTAGCTTGATTGAACCAATTAAGCTATATAAAGTTATTTTACTTGTAAAACCCACCCCTTGTTGATGAATGAATCCAAAGGTGTAGCTTTCGTACATAGTTCTCCTTATCGTCATTGTTTTTGTGTGCAACTTCTTTCACCATTGAGAGAGAGGATTGTAGCTTCTACCCATAACGTCATTGTCTGTAGTTTCCCCGATATCGATGTTGTTGTTGTTCGAAGCTTCCTCTGCTATTGCTGTTGTCGTCTGTAGTTTTCTTCATTGTCGTCATCTAAAAATTCCTTCATCATCATCGTCTTTTCTTCCTTTTCACCATTGGTGATTCTTTTCTTCTCTCTAATTACTGTTAACAATAGATTGTTAATTATTGTTATCATATAATAATTCATATTTAGATTTTTAACATTATTAATCTTTATTTATCAATTATATTATAACATGATTGATGCACATGACATTTTTACACAGTGCCTTGATTGCTAAGATGTCTCTTTTGTAATTTAATGTATATCTTAGGAGATGCTTAGGGGAATATGACATTTGTGCTGTCATTGACACGTCATCCCCACCTAATTGATATCTGGTTGGTACTTAATCTCCATTCGGTAGACACCTCGATCCTATTTGCCAACAAGGATATTAACTCAGACTTCATGGGGTCTATTGACATTGTCTCGAGTCAATATGGTCAATCATGTAGTGTTGTTGATAGAAAATTGACTTGATATGTTGTTTGTATCCTCAAGTTCGATGTATGATTTAATGGCTCGCTCATTGACGGTTGAAGATACGCATAATCGATCGTGATATTTATCATAATCTCAATGCAGTAATCATTTATCATACATACCACAGAAGACTCCTCCGACTGCGTTCTTAATGATAAACAAGCAAACTCTTCAACTAAATACATTGATTGAATCCTCCAAGTTTGTACTAACATAAACACCAAATATGTCTTGTCCAAGTATGTCTTTATGTAGTTTTTATATAACCTCAGACTAAATCCTCAATTCCCTGACACGAATCTTTTTATGTGTATGTGCCGTACAATCAGAATCTGAGTTAATGTTGATCAATGGAATTGCTTAAATAATCTTCACTTTCTTATAACTTGTAAAGAATTGTGGTTGCTGTGTCAACAATATAAGATGTCCTCTTTGAAGAATTCTAGTTGCGTTTTCACATGAGTTGTGGAATATATCCAAGAGAACAAGAATTCTACATGTGATACGTACAACTGGTGCAGCATCGATATCAAATGCACAAGCATAAAAGAGAATCATTCTTGTAACTTAATGAAATCTGATGAATTAAAGCGTCTTTACAACGACAATAACATCTCGTCCAAGTACGGTAACACCATTATGACGCTACCATTGGGCATTACAACATCCACAAGTGAAATAATATATGTAAACTGCTTTCAGAGAATAAAGCATCTGACATTAGATCTACATACACACCCAAAAGAAGGGAAAAAAAAAAAAAAAACTCAATGAATATGATACAAAGGAGAATAATCTTATGCCCGTGCCATCTGAACGATCACAATGGCAGAATCGATCGTGTGTTGTGTCGAGCATTACGACCAACACCCAAGCCTAACCCATGGGGGGCTCTGTCATTCTTGCCAATGTTATTACAGCACTTTGAGGGATTAACATGTCCATGAGTTCTTGAATTTTTGGACTGACCGTCGACGCAGACATTGATGTTATTACTTTGATGGGAATGGTTCTCGCCATTCTGTGAATCTGTGCTTCTCGTCATCTGAATCATCCCCATTTCTTCTGACGGTGCTATCTGTTCTGGAAGCTCCATATCTTCATTGTAACCTTTTATCAAGAAATCTGAGCAATTTTTGCGAATGCCATGATCGTATGGATTTCTGAACCGTCCACCAGGACCTTTGAGGTAACTGTACCTCATAGAATTTGCAACTTCATTTGTTGTTATATTCTGTGAGATCTGCAAGGACAGAAAAGATCAGGAGAGCTGTTGACCAAATAACATAAAGCTGGTTAACAAAGATTTCCTGGAAGAAGAGCATGATGGCATTTTTTATTTTTCTATACACTTTCCTTGAAAAATATCTAGACAGTGTTTTCAACGATATTTTATCAAGGCATTTACCATGGTACCCTACACTTTTCTCTTGAGAAGGCAAAAGTGATAAAGGGTCATTTGATTATATGATCGCATGGCTGTCATCAAAAAATCTAGACACCTCGAAGCAGGGTTCTCCATTTACTGGTATGAAATGAGTGGTACATATTGGTCCAGGCATGAACTGGCATGCGACCCAGCCCGCTTTGAGCGGTTCAATCCACAACCCAATAGAAAATTTCTTTTTAAAAAAAAAACTTCGTAAACATAAGCCCTCTTTCTGAGAACTGCTGCCGCCTTCCATCGCTGCCATCCAGCGCCATTGCCACTTATATCCCCAGTACGGTTCCTCCTCTTCTCCTTCTCCTTCGTTTCCTTTTCTTCTATCTCTTCCTACACCTCTTCCTCTTCTTTCTTCTTCCTACTCTTCCTCCATCGCCTCCTCTTCTTCCTTCCTCTTCCTCTCTCTTTTTTCTCAATCGCCTCCTCCCACTTCCTTACATTTTTCTTCTCCTTCCTTTCCTCTCCTCTCCTCCACTGTGCCTTCCTCTTCTCCTTCATCTTGAAACACTAGGTATACCTACAGGTGTACTGTGTTGTCATGAACTTAGTTGGTTTTACCTAAGTTGTGTGACACCCTTGCGTGTCCGTTCGCAAAAGATCAACCTCCCCGAAACCTCTTATGATCCCTTAAGGAACAACAAAATAGAACAAAGGTTAGAGGAAGTATTTAACTCGAGATCCAATAAGTAGATATTTCAGCAAACACTTGTTAGGCAATGTGAATTATAAACATAGACTTTACAAGCTTTAAAATGTTACGTGACAAAAGGTCCAAGATGGTCAGCCGTGGCCAAAAGTCCCCAGAAGTGCCCACATGACATGATGCGGAATAAGAAAGCGAATCAGCCCTAGACAATACCCCAAAAGCCCATCTTAGTGCCCACATGACATGATGTGTCACCCAGGTAGCTCCAAGGTGCTATATCAACTGAGACTCCGTACCACTCTACGAAGCTAGAAAACCTCCAAAATGGCTGCTTAGATGGCCTATTTTTAAATATTTTTGCCTCTGTGATGGCACACAACTTGTTTTTACAGGACTAAAATAATCATAAAAATCAACCAAAATAAAGTTGTAAAGCCTATTACAAGCCCTCTACATGCTATTTAAAGCATGAACAAAATTGAAAGACACGGGCATACACAAACATTACGTCAAACACCCTTTGTACAGATTTGTCCGTAACATTTTCTCCCACTTATTCTTTTGATATCCTTGTCGAAGCCTTTGTGGATATTACATCTTCTCGCCTTTGCTAAATCTTCAATCTTTTACTTTAGTTACAACACATTTCCCTCGGCTTCTAGTTACTCTCATCTTCAATCTTCTACTTTAGCTACAACAAACCTCCCTCGGCTTCTAGCTACTCTCTACTACCATTGTTAAGTAGTAAAACTTTGATCCGCCAACTTTGCTTCAACTCGCAAGTAACTCTTGACTCTGGTGTGGGGTTGGTCGAGTTACGCTGATCTTTGTTGGTTCCTGCGGATCTCTCAAATGAAGGAAAAGGCCTTCCTTGTTATGTGCTAGTCTCTCAAATGTCTAGCGCCACTTGAATTGGATGGATGATTGTTGGAGCTTTAACGAGCATTGTCTCGCAAACTTTAAAGTTTTTGAGGTGTTTCCTCAGCAAAATTTGTCCATCGATTCCTTTTCTACTTAGTTGTCATCTCCAAGTAAGTTTACATCACTTCTATTTTTTATTGACATTTTGTTAGGAAATTAAGCGTACAATCTACTTCTGAAAAAACCGATCAGCATTTGTGACGATTTGACAACTGTTGTCCTCCATTGTCTTTTCAACTGGTATTCGAACATGAGCAAAGCTCCTCTGCTGAATAAATAAGAGAATTGTGTTAATCTCACTCATTATCTTAAGAGTTAAAAAGATAAAGATTACTTGACTACACCCGTCTCCTTGAGGATTGTACTTTATGTATCAAGGTGGTTACTAGTCTTCGCTTGTTCTTTGCTCACATTTCTGAAGCATCCAAAGTGTTTTTATTCCTTACGTTGAGTTAGCTACTACAATCTGTCTTCTCATCAAGGAATGCAATATCGTACCGTACCAAAGTTTCGACGTTCGTTCGGTACGGTACGATAATATATACCGAACGGTATACCGCTCGATATATATATATATATATATATATATATATATATATATATATATATATATATATATATATATATATATATATATTCTTATAAAAGGCGACATCACGTCGCCTCGATGACGTTGCCTTTTATAAAAATATTTTTATATATTAATATATATATATATATATATATATATATTCCGTTCCGTCCGGTAACGGGCGGTCCGTGTACTAGTCAATTGATGGACCGGTACGTACCGCCCGTACCAGACGGTATTATTCGAAATTGCATACCATGCTTCTCATTGCCATCGAACTTCTAAAATGTAAGAAGTTTTGCCCGAAAAAAGTAGATTTTCACCCCGACTTAAAGTAAGTCTCTGATAGTTTTGATTGCTTTTAGGATTGTACCATCTTGTCCATCTTTTTCGTCACCTACTCTATGAGTAGAAAAGATACAACACCGCAATATCATGGCATTCACTCATTGAATTCATAGCTTTTTTTACTGTCATGTTGCTCACTACAATAGAGCTTCCAATAACTCCCGATCATACCTCCATATAATCAAGTCCCTCATGGGACTTCTCACATGTGTGTTGCATTGCCTCGATCTATTTCACCACGATCCGCTGCACCATGTTGCCTCATGATGACATTTCCATTGCATTCTAATCTTTATGAGATGAACCTAAACTACGATCTCTCCATCTATGGCCTTTGCCAACATATCACAGGGCCTTCGCCATTTCCAATTGTATTCACTCCTTTGGCAATCGACCTTCATCCACCCACTCATAGGTCACACACAGACGAAGTGCAACTCTAGAACAGTCCATCACCCTGCAATACTCAAAGTTCACCGACTTCGCTGAAATTGATGCCCCATTATATGAATCCGGGGCCGCTGCGCCCAACACAATCTCCACTGCGCATGACTTCCTCTACGGCAATTCGAATGGCAACACTACAGTATATTTTTCAAGAGTACTCGCCGTAGTGTTCTCTTACCACGTGCTAAGGCCTTTTGACTTCAACTTCGCCTCCACAATTTGAGTCACCTTAATCCTTCCATCAATTGCTTCGTTGACATAAGATGCATGTGCCTCGAAGCTCCCTTCAAATTTGGCAACATACAAGATGAGTTCACTCCATTAGAACAAGGGACCTATGGAACAACGTGATCTCGCTCTTACCACTACAAGAGTTCATGCCCTTGACTCTCCAAGGAAAGCGTTACACCTCCACTCCATGTTCCGTCTTCTATGTCGACTCCCTTCATGCGGCTTAAGCACTTCACTAAGTTCCACCCAAATTGTTCCGCTCCTCAGTTTACATTGAATTGATGGTGGCCCTCACGCCCACCATTCAACGGGTCAACCCTTTGTTGAGTCCAATCTCCACATCAGCTCAGTGTGCCTTCGTTTGGTGTTACCTAGGGTGGCTCACCCACTTATTCTCGCAATACATCCATCAACGCATTACCTCGTGCAAGATTATGCGACAACTCCTCGCTGCTCTATCACGAACTTAGCTGGTTTTGCGTAAGTCGTGCGGCACTCTTACGTGTCCATCTGCAAATGTCAACCTCCCTGAAATCTCCTATGGTCCCTTAGGACCTACAAAAGAGAAAACGAGTTCGAGAAAGCATTTCACTCGGAATACACAAGCAACCATTTCATCAAACACTTTATAACCAATGCAAATTACAACCATAGACTTTGCAAGCTCTGAAGGATCGCACAACAAAAGGTTTAAGATGGTCCACCATAGACCGAAATCCCCACAACTGACCATATGACACAACATTCATTTACAAGCGTAAAACGACCACCAAAGCCAACCAAAATGGAGCTGCCAAGCCTATGGCCAACCCTTTACATGTTGTGCAAAGCATGAACAAAACTGAAAGACATGGACATACATGAGCATTACATCAAAGACCATGTTTACAACCTTATCTGTGACATTCTCCCTCACTTATTCGTTCGACGGCCGCATCAAAACCTTTGCAGACGCTGCATCTCCTCGCTATTGCTGAGTCTTCAATCTTTTGTTTCAAATGCAACGTGCCTCTTGGCTCCCAGTTGCTCTCCGCCACTATTGTTGAGTAATCGAACTTTAATCCGCCATGCTGCTTCAACTCGCCAATGACTCTGACTCTAGTGTGGGGTTGGCAGAGTTGTGCTGATTTTTGTTGATTCATACAGATCCTTCAGATGAAAGAATAGACCTTCCTTATTATACGTCAGTTTCTCTAACGCCTTATGTCGCTTGAATTGGGTGAATGCCTGTTGGAGCTTTAATGAGCATCGCCTCACAAACTTTAAAGTTTTCGGGGTCCTTCCTCCACAAAATTTGTCCATTGATTCTTCTTCCACTTAGTTGTTACTTCTAAGTAGATTCGCATTACTCTCAGTAGCACCGATCACTATTGATGAGGATTCGACAACTATTTTCTTTCATTAGATTTTTTCGAATGGTCTTTGAACCTGTACATAGCTTCTTTGTTAGATAAATAAAAGAATTGGGGTATTTAGTTTTGCTCATTCTCTTAAAAGTTAGAGAAAGCAAAAGTTACTCGACTTTGCCCGCCTTCTCAAGTGTTGTACTTCATGCATCGAGCTGGTTACTAGTTTTTGCCTACTCTTTGCTCACACTTCCGAAACATCTAAAGTGTTTACATTCCTTGCGTTAAGTTAGCTACTGTGATTCGCCTTCTTATTGCCATCGAACTTTTGGAATACAAGAAGTTTTCACCCCAACTTAGAACAAATCTTTAATAGTTTTGGTCGCCTTTAGGATTGTATCGTCTTCTCCATCATCTCTGTCACTTACTCCTCTGAGTAGTAAAGGTATAACATTGCATACTGTTTATTTTGTTCCTTGGTCGAGCTCTCTTGCATCAACCCGAAATCCTTTACTTTCGGTTATCTTAATGAGAAGCTAGTTGACACCGATCCTACAAAGCTCCCTGGCCTCTGCCCTTCAATCTTGTCTCGGTACTTGGAGTTTGCCTTTGCATTCTCCACCTCCATGGCCCTTTTTACGACGAAGCGCTCTCCCTCCATGAGAGCAAGGAATTAATGACTCTGCGAAAGTCCCGCCTCTACGATACCATGGCGCTGCCATGCCCATGAACCTACTATTCATTGCCTCGCATCTGCGTCCCTTTTTTTATGATCGGTAGATCAGCCTCTACAGTACTGTGGCACTCCTCCGAGTCCACCTTCATTCTAATCGATGCTTGGTTTTTGGTATCTAAGTCCCTCTGGACTCGTCGTCGCTTCCTTGCCCCTTTCGACCACCTACTTCAACACCTCTATGTTCTCCGAGCAATTCCCCTTAGTCGATAGAAAGACAAACTATAACTCCCATACATGGCCTCCGCCATCATATTGTAGGGCTCGCGCCGATTCTGTTCTCCTTAGCTTCCTTGGTAGTAACGTTCACTTACTCGACGTTATCCTTTGACTTGCTAGGCTCCCTTAAGCGAGTATAAGCTCTGAAGCAATCCAACTCTCCAACCGCTTCGATCATACCTCTGCATGATTAAGTCCCTCCATGGGACTCACTAGTATTTGCATTCAAAATTCCCCTTTAGTAGTACATAACCCCCATATACTGATTACCAAGACTTTCGTCCGATGCAACATTCGATGTATGCATGGAAGACCCGCCTCTGCAATACCATGACATTCACTCGAATCCATAGTCATTCTTGTCGTCGTGTTGTTCACTAAAATGGAGCTCCCAGTACCTCCCAATCATATCTCCGTATGACCTAGTCCCTCGCAGGACCGGTTCCGTATGTGTCGCATTGCCTCGAACTGTTCCACTACAATTCACTGCACCATGTCGCCACCTGGTGACATCTCCCTTGCATTCTGATCATTGTGGAATGAACTCGGATTGCGATCTCTCCATTTAAGGACTCTACCAACACATCGCAAGGCCTCTGCCACCTCCGATTATGTTCGCTCCTTTGACAATCGACCTTTGTACACCTACTCGCGAGTCACACCCAGACGAAGCACAACTCTAGGACAGTCCGTCGCCTAGTAGCTCCCGAAGTCCACTAACTTTGCTAAAATTAGTGTACCATTATCTGGATCCTGGGCCTCTACCCTAACTGGCACAATCTCTGCTACGCACCACTTCCTTCATCGCAACTCGAATGGCAACACTACGACATATTCTTCAAGAGTACTCACCTTTACGTCCTCTTGCCCCGTGCCACGACCTTCTAATCTCAACTTCGCCTTCGCAAGTTGAGTCGCCTTAGTTCCTTCGTCAAATGCTTCTCTGAGATAAAGTGCATGTGCCTCGAAGCTCCCTTCGTCTTTGGCACCATGCAGGACACTCCATCAGAATGAGAGACATATGAAACGATATGATCCCGCTCTTGCCTCTACAAGAGTTCATGTCCTTGACCTTTGTCCAAGAAAGCTTCGTGCCTCCACTCCATGTTCCGTCTTTTATGTCGACTCCCTTCATGTGGCCTGGGTACTTCACCAAGTTACACTCAGTTTCTCGATTTCTCGATTTGCATTGAGTTGATAAGGCTCTCGTGCCCACCATTCCACGGGTCAACCCTCCATTGAATCTGATCTCCATATCGGCTCCAAGCATGCCTTTATTTGGTGTTGCCTTGGGTCGCTCCCCCACTTGATCTCGCAATGCGTTCATCAATGTATTACCTCATGCAAGATCATATGACAACTACTCGTTGCTCGCTCAGTCCATTGAGCTTTATGGAGTTGTTGTCTTGAGGTACTCCTCAACATGTGTGGTCTATTGCACATGATTCTCCCTCTGGAAAACCAGGACTTATCCCTCCTAAATATCTGTCTCGTTAAAGCAACTACTCTCTTCGCATCCTTCCCTCTGAAAGTTTCGGAAACCACCATCCCCTTGAACTACTCTGCCTTGCCGAACAAACTGTGCATTGTTCTGCCACCATAAACACACTTGCTAGATTACGACTCTTCGCCAATACAACCCCTACTGCACCCCTCAAGGACTAGCAACATGCTAAACTTAATGCACACTTCAGCCTCCTATGGACGTATCATTCTCATGCCGAAGAGAAAGTTTCAATGCTTTATGGCGTCGAGTTTCAGTCGCTTTGGGATGGCCACGAACATTTCATCATCCGCATACAAGCCCTTGCATGAGTACCGAATTCTTCGAGTTAGCAATTCCCCTCACCTCTGTGAGCTTTGCACAACTCTTTTGGTTACTAGCAACCCATCCCACTTTGCACGATCTCATTCTTTACTAAACACCCCGTTTGCCTTGAGCACCGTCAAGTTTGGTTGTCAACGTCGAGCCGTAGCTCGAACTCAGCCATCCTAACCTTTATGCGCAACACATTCTTCCCAGCTTGCTTATCCTCGTGGTGCCTCTCACGCGAAGGGTTAGTCATTCCTCTGAATGCCAATCTAGGATGTCCACTCTTCTGAGCGACTCATTTCTATACATCTCAATGCTCGTTTCCCCAAACGATCGCGCGTGCTGACTGCCCTTAACATATTTGCATACTAAGAATTTCTATATATGCTTGTCCTGCTTTGATACCAAATGTCACGAACTTAACTAGTTTTACCTAAGTCATGCGGCACCCTTGCATGTCCGTCTCAAGGTTAGTCTCTCCGAAATCTCTTATGGTCCCTCAGGACCTACAAAAGAGAAAATTGGTTGGAGAAAGTGTTTCACTCGGGATCCACAAACAATCATTTCAGTAAACACTTTATAGTCAATTCAAATTACAACCATAGACTTCGCAAGCTTTGAACGGCCACACAACAAAGGGGCCAAGATAGTCCACTACAGACCGAAATCCCCACAAGTGCCCACATGACACAACCTTCATTTACAAACCTAAAACGACCACCAAAGCTAACCAAAATGGGATTGTCAAGCCTACGGCCAGCCCTCTACATGTTGTGCAAAGCATGAACAAAACGAAAGACACGGACATACATAAGCATTACATCAAACACCTTATTTACAACTTGGTCTGTGACAGCTCGCTCAATCCATTTAGCTTTATGGAGCTGTCGTCTTGAGGAACCCTACTCAACATGAGCAGTTTGATGTAGATGATTCTCTCTCTAAAGAATTGGGAACTTATCCCTCTTGAATATTTGTCCTATTGAAGCAATTTTTTTCTTCGTATCTTTTCTTTTAGAAGTTTCGAATACCACCATCCTCTTAGATTACTTGGTTAACACTCTAAATAATACCCTAAAGGCCCATCCAACCATGTGTTACTTAGATAGTTCCAAGGTGCTGCATTGGTTAAAACTTTGTACTACTCTATGGAGCTAGACAATCACCAAAATGACTACTTAGATGGCTTATTTTTAAACAATTTTGCCTTTGTGTGATGATTGCACACAACCTATGTTTACAAGACTAAAACGACCACAAAAGCCAATCAGAGGCTGTCAAGCCTACCACAAAAATTACATCGAACACTCTTTGTAAAGATTTGCCTGTGACAATGTGTGAACACACCAATACCAATACATACTAGTCCCACCAGTGACCGATACAGATCTAGTACGCAATACGATATTCCTTACCCCAAAGTCCCAAGAGTCTAGAGTACATGTAATTTAGGAGGCCAACGGCATTTCTCGAGAAACAGTTACATCCCATGCCTAAATAATGGAATGGCCAATTCCTTCCTCAAACAAACATTACATCCCCTGCCTAGATAACGGCATAGTAAACTCCACTGTATGAACAAAAGAATATTTTTGTGCATGCAACATTGATCATTTATTTATTAAATCAATCTTTCACTAGCTTGTGTTTTTTCATAATGTTAATAAAACAAGATGAACAAGATAGCCAACTGGGTTGGTTCCTAAATGCTAAGATGTGTTTGAAACCAAAGGTCATTAAGGGCATCATTGATCTAGAAACCACACTTCATAACTTGATGGATTGATAGAGTCTGAAGTCTGAACCCACTGCCTCAGAAAAGCTTTCAAATTTCAGTAGCAAAGAAAAGCATTATAAATAAACTAAATATTAATAGAATATCTATGTTGTCCACCATTATGTAAGGATTAAAGACATACTACAGCTCATGGAACTGAAATATGAAAAGTTAAAGAAATGTTGAGATCTGAAGTGTAATTATTTTCAGACCAGTGTTTCTTTGTCAGACAATTAATGCAATGCAGTAGCAGAATGCTAATTGCTATTAATTAACATTTACATCATTTTAGTTGCATACCTGTGATGCTTGGACTACAGTTAGGACGGCAACTCCAAAGAAGAGAAAAAAATCCATTATCAGAAATGATAAGGCCCCAGGATGATCGGTGGCATTATGATTCAACCATCCACCAAAAGATGGTGGAGAAGGATCTTTCACAATTGCTGCAGGAAATTTTTGCTTTTCACTAGCAGTGAGTCAAATGATAGCGTGATAAACTCATAGAGAAAAAGCTTGAAGGGAACCAACTTTAATGAACACGTACTTGCAATGGTAACTACACCAGTAATTATCATAGCTGAAACTTCCAGCACAAGAAACATGAAAAAGTCCCACTTATTTTTCTGCAGAACAATGGTTATTGACAAATTAGATAATCAAGAGATTAATAGAGCAGGAAATGAGCAACCTTGCATGACAATGCCTCTAATCCTTCCAGAGCAATAAAAGATAGGAACCAGGAAGAAATATATGAGTATCAAAAGCACCTTGCCAATACAATTTGATACCCAAGGGCAGTGATGATCAAACTGCTCAACACAACGATCACAGGTGGAACAATGCTTTGCACGTATAGGCCTGACAATCTAAGTATTATTTCAACCAAATTTGAATCAGAACTCCAAGAGTAATATGACAAAGGAAAATGATTTCCCCTCCTATGGATAGAAAAGAAGTGTACCTTGCACGTTGCACACAGTTGGGACCAATTCCCAGCCAACAGGGCAGGATGGTTTAACTCCGTCTTCAATAAAGGTTCCTATAAGCACAAATATTTATAGTTGTAAATCATAGGTAAATTTCAAAGAATCAGATATTTAGTTATATGATGGTTTAAAATCGAAAGATCTGTCCAAGAAACATTAAAAGAACTTTCAATATATACACATACATATCCCATCCAAGGACCAACTGCTGATCCAGCATGTTCAGCACGTATCAGTCGATGTGCCGGAAACCAGCCTGGGACTCCTGAAACTTGAATCCTAGTCCCAGCTAAGAAAGGGATAGCTCAATGCATGTGGCTTGCACTAATCTAAGATAGGGAGAGGATCAACATATGCAAACTCATCCTTGCAAGCAAAGAAGAGAAATGAAAAAACACAATAAAGCTAGTGACATAATCATCTAGCAATTTGAACTTTGTTCCTTACATTTACGATCAAGGACTGTCATCTTGTATCAATCACCCATATTGTCTCGATCCCTAGCCAGACCAGTATGTACCAGTTGGTACCTACGTACCAGCACATGGTACACCAAGACGTACCAATGTCATGAAAAGAAGAAGGAGAAGAGGAAGGAACAGATGGAGGTGAAGGAAGATGAGAAAGAAGAAGGGGCATTGATGGAGGACGAGGTGGAAGGAGGAGGATGAAGAGGAAGGAAGAAGAGACGGTGGAGAAAGAGGAGGAAGCCTAGGTGAGCATGACAGGAGGCAATAGGAGGCTCACAGGTAAAGAAGGCTCACGTTCAGGCAAAGGGGGGTTCACGAATTTGCAAGCCCTATAGAGTGCTAAATAGTTTTTTCTAAGTCGGAACAGACCACCTGAAACGAAGGCCATCTGCGTACAGGTTCATGCTGCACGGGTATGTACCCACTACCCACCCATTTCTTACCGTGTTTATGGTTATGGTTTACTTTCCTGCTCATGGTTTACTTTACTGCAAAAAAGGCTTTTCAGTCACCCTGTTGATTTCCTTTATAACATTATCTCATCTTCTAATTTACACACACACACAAAACAAACAACAATCAACATATATATATATATATAAACAAACAACGATCATCATGTTTAAAGTGGTGACCTTGAGTAGATAGTTGGCATTTGCCTGACAGAATCAATCAATTCACTGAAAAAAAAACGACAATGCCATGTTGCACTGTTCAGTCACAATTGTAGGACAAAAATTTAGCTCATGCATCCCTAAATTTTTGAAAAAAATAAGTGGTTTAAACATAATTTCCCTTCTTGCAGCATGACACCATCCCAACCAGTTGGTGCAAAAACAGCACACGCAGCACGTTGTGGCACAGGCCCCATCAACGTCTAACTGGCAGGTTGTATCGGATCAGCATGATATCCATGCCAATATTCTATTATTGCAGTAATGCATGGGTTGGGAACAAGACGGCACAGACCAGCACAAGCAATCCATGAGTTGTACAGCTTAATAAAAGGATAATTAAATATCTTATTCTATTTAAAATAATTTTTTTTTATTTTCTCTTAATACAATAATGGTTCTTTAAGTTACTCTATTTCATGGTTTAATAGCACTGACACTGTTATGGTACTAATGGGTACAAAATAAAATTCCTAGTTTGGTGCAAGGAGAGATGTCTCCTCATATCATGCCTCTACTTAAAGTCCAATATATATATGCTCTAAGGCATACAAGTTTTCTTGAAACAAGATCATGCAAAAGAGAATCTTTGAACATGATTGTACTCTATGTATAACTTGACATGTCAGGCAAGAAGCTTTTTTGTTTGCTAAATGCAAAAATAATTCTCTAGAAAGAAATACCTTTCTATAGTTATTACCGACAGGCAATGTGAGTGTGTGTATGACTCAGAACATGGATAATGTGCATTTAGAGACATTGCTAAGAAATTTGTTCTGAATTTAACCACATGAAAACGAAACAGATATGAACACAAAGCTCGACGTATTGTTATGACAATATCTAATTAGACAAAGTCCTAATATTTATAGTAGCTACATTCTAAGCAAGCAATGTTTGCAGCTTACATCATCTCTAAGGCTTTGTGTATCACGTACATTCCTGTTGATGAAGCCAGGATCTTTTCTGTGACAAAACAAAAAATTGGAGCCAGTTGAGCTTCACTGTTCACACATCTAAAATCACATAATCATCTCTACTATTATAATGGAAATGAAAAATGTTCTCCAAGAAACACATGTTCCTGAAGCTTCCTTTTTATTTTGAGAAAAAGTGTATGCATATAGTGGAACAATGAAGGGCCATATATCTTTCCCCATTTCCCAACACGTGCAAGATATGCACAAAGAGTAAGTTATAAATATCCATCTTGTCTCCATATAGATGCAAAGCAACATGTTAGTCCAAATAAAGCAAAAGATGAAAGCATTGTTTAAGAGATGAAGTTGCAGAATAAAACATATACCAAGGTAGTAGGGTCCTGAGTCAATTAGGACTCGGGCGATAGAACATTGCAAGGAAGTAGCCCTAAATTAAAATTCGATGATGGAACAGAAGAGCAGCAGGACAGCACTTACAGAAGTTACTCCAGTGATCACTGTAGCAGAATGAATACAGTAACACTGCAGGTTTTATGGCAAGTTACCGCATCCCTATGGGCAATTGAGGCCACTATCGAAGCATCCAAAACCATATCTTACTTGGATACCTATTTTTTCACCCAAAATTATCCCACACCAATTAAAGGGGACATGACCTACTTTAAGTGGGTCGGGTAGACATGATTACCAAAAAAAAACTGATATGCTGTCATCCCTAGGCACTATTCCCCTATACCCACTAGTAGACATGAGTACCCAAAAAACCTGATCTGCTGTCATCCTAGGGACTGTTCCCCTATACCCACGACAAGTTGTTGTAGGCCATTAAATCATGGCTGGATAATTTATCGATTTCCTGGTAAAACAATCATTACTTTATAGTTTAATCTTCTAAACTATAAACCTTTTTATAGTTTAGAAGGATTGTATAAACCTTTTTATATCTCTCAAACTAAATGAGATTAGAGGTGTCACTTCTTACAGGATCTTAAGACAATGTCCATGTATTTTTCACATCAAATGTCCATAACTCCTACACAAACTCTGCAATAACTAGCAAAAGTACCACTTCGATCAAACACAGTAATTGCAACAAGAAATTACCATACCTACTACACTTATAAAACATGAATAATCCTGCAGTTGCCAGCAGAACTCCCAACCAGGCACAAAGCCCAAATATAGGTGTTAACTTCAAATTGTAAGAACCTACATCCACAAAAGAAAGAATATCAGAGAATAAATTCTATAAAATTTATTTAACAGGATGGACGGTTTAAGATTTGTCAACATAGTATACCTGCAATGACTGAATGTATATATGTAAACAACATAGCAATTATTATGCACCAAAGAGCAGGAGCAAGTCCTAATTTTGATAGCTTTCCCAGGTGGCTATTCGCATCACAACGCCTGTCAAATACCTGTCTAGCATTGCCCTGCAAAAAATAATACCAGCTACTCATGACCTGCTATGAGGAAGCTCCTTTGAGCTGTAGCAGAAACAAGTTTAAGATACTCACAGAAAACTATACAAGGAAACAAAAATGCATCTGCATAGGTTACAAAAATTAACTTTTTCATCAACATTTCCAAAGTCTAGTTGGAAGAAGCCTTGTAAACACTTTGAAAGACCAAGAAAGATCCAGAATACAATTGGCAAAACCAAGCAATATAATCATTCAGCCAGCAGTCAGCTTCTGTATCACTCCACTTAGGGGCTTCTAAGCATAAAGAAAATGAAACAAGAAGTTGGAACATTGCAAGATTTGATAGGGAAAAATGCTGGCAATTAAAAGAGTTATAACCACATACTAGGGTTTGCACAATTGTAAGATGCAATAGTCAATGCAGCTAATTTTTTTGGTTTAACATTTTATCAGCTGCAAATGCAAATTCTTTCTAGGATCCCAGTAACAGGCTCCAGAACACTTGTTACTTATACACATGCAACATATTATAGACATCCTCACAAACACAAACACATACAATTTGCACGCATGGATGATTACACATATAATTTATCTGAAACTCTAGAAAATTAAAAAATAAATTTTTTGTGTAATTATTGATACTAAAAATATGAAAATAGAAAAAGGTCCCCTTAAGGAAACTGTGTGGTTGCTGCCCACTATCACCATAGGATTAGGAAGCTACTATTGAAAACCTTCTATGAACTGGTTTCTAATTTGCAGGTGAAACCTTTGTCATGCGGTAAGATTGCTACTTTGCAAACTGTATGACAAGGTTAAGTTCCAGAAATAGTCTCTCTGCTTACTGAGTGAAGTTGAACTCCATATTAGTGGGAGTCTTATGCACTAGTCTTCCTTTTTCCAAAGAATGGGACTTTCCTATTTAATCACAACTCTCATTCAACAATTACATGGAAAAACAAATCATGGAATAAGTGAAGGACAAAAACCACTTAGAAAATTTTATTTGGTACTAGGAGGAAGTCCAGTGATTGCTACTAGCAGAACTAGTCAAGTGGACCTCCAGTCTTATGCACTAGTCTTCTTTTCCAAAGAATGGGACTTTCCTATTTAATCACAACTCTCATTCAACAATTACATGGAAAACAAATCATGGAATAAGTGAAGGACAAAAACCACTTAGAAAATTTTATTTGGTACTAGGAGGAAGTCCAGTGATGCTACTAGCAGAACTAGTCAAGTGGACAGCTCTTTTTATTTGACTCAACTTGGGATGGCTTAGAATTACATATAATCAAAGGCTTTGGCTCCAAATTCATGCTATTATAAGTGTGCATACATATATGTGTATGAGAACAACTCAATAATTACTTCATCATTAAACAACTTCCTACTTGCTCCAAGCTTCATATCAAAATCTAGTGCAATCAATTAAAAAATAACTAAGTACCGTTTGTAGCTAAAATAGCTCAACAAAAACAAAGAAATAATCCGTCACAAGCATTTGCAATTACATATATGGAATCTTACCCATCATTTAGCTATAGAGCAACATCTGTTGGTAATTCTTGAGCCATTATGTCCTGAATCATTGAATTCTCATGAAAGTCTACCTCCAAAGAAACAAAAAATTCAAATCAACAGCCCTTACCAATGCACATTTTGACCTCCATTGGACACGTACAAAACATCTAGATTTGCAGAAGGCATATGCTTCTTCGCTTTTTTTCATATTATAAAAAGGGCTGCAAAATTAGAATTCTCTATCATTTCTACCTAAATTTCACAAGTGAGTGTGAGTGTGTCTCCTTAACAGTTGTCTAATGAATTCACAATTGCAACCTAAGCAACTTCTCCCTAGGGCAAGGCATTTGATAGTCACCCTGAAAAGGCAAAAAAAGAATAAAAGAAGTAGAAGCAAGAATCATAGATTCACAGATTGATAACTTAAATCAATTACAGGAAATAAAGGAGACTCAAAAGCACAAGTTTCCCTCCCCTACAGGGTCCAAAGAGTTAAGCATGTAAATAATGGTACAAAGCAACCTTATCGTATTGGAAAGACTCCTCACCTTAGAAAGAGTAAAATAGAAATGAACAGGAACAAAATGCAAAAAATAAATTATTTGAGACACTGAACCTACAAGGAAAAAAGCAACTTGCCGATGACCCTTATCTGAAGCAAGCTGTGCAGGTGTTAAGCCCGTATTATCCGTGATCATGAGGTCCTCTTTCTTCCCTGCTTGAACTAGAACTGTACATGCCTCCAGGTTCCCTCTGATAGCAGCCCAGTGAAGTGGGGTGCAACCTATTAAGCTCAATGAAATTAAAGACTTAAAGTTAGAGCCAAAATTATTCAAATTGAGGAGTATATGACAGGAAAAAAATCAAAATAGTAAAAAATACCTTCTTTATCCTGTCGTCCCCTATAAGCATCCAGAAATAGAAGAAGGCGCACACAGTCAGCAAATCCCTTGTAAGCAGCCCTAAAGATCCAAAATGTTAAAAAAAAAATTAAAAAGCAAAACGTAATTTGCAGTTAGTAAAAGTAATTCCTATAGAGCATCTATAGAGAAACTATGACTCAAAATGTCACAGAAACTGGAAGATAGTGTGACAACTGACAAACTTGTGAATTTAATAAGTTAGCAAGTCATAAGGAGGGAAGGAGAATCAGGATGCCATGTCATATTACTCAACATAGAAGAATATCTTATGTACCAGTGCAAAGGGCTTCTGCCATCATTATCAGGGACATCTGGATCAGCATCCCATTTTGTAACAATATGATAGAGAAATGCTGTCTGGCCGTACTGTGCTGCAACATGGGTAGTCTGCAATCAAGTGGAACTTGATATACATAACATAAACCAAGTGGAAAGCAGCCCAAATTTAAATGAAAATACAAGATCAGAACCATATAAATACGAGATAAAGTTGATATGCTGAACAAGAATCAGGTTAAACCACAGCTCAAAAGCATGAATGTTCTGTTCCAAAGATATTGAGTGGATATCCATTTCAAGAGGTAAAAGCACCAGCTGCCAAAGATTTCATAGAGACAGTAATTTTCCCACTACAAGAAAATCAACCAATTGACTTTCTTAGACATCATCATCAATTATCCAACAATGATAAGATTTCTAATCAATTGTAGGACCACGTGCAGTCCAGTTTGATCCAGTTCATAAGTGATACAAGTCAAACCGATAAATTACATAATGAAAATTATTTTCAAGTTAAACAAAATAATGTTCACTGTATATTTTAACAAAAAAAAATTAAGTTTTCGTCAATCGATATTAGAATTTATACTCACTAACCATATAACTCAACTTCCATGGGTATAAACTCAGCTTATAGTCTATATTCACATAAAATTCCTAATCCAGTCATTGCAGAGTCATGGAACAAAAACAATGGTTAATACATCAGCACATGAAAGTTATGTTAGCCACACTAGTTAAAACAATAGTTTATCCTTTTCAAAAAGGGTTAACCAAGCAGGGGTTAATGACCATGCTTACTCATACAGATAACTTAAACAGAAAAAAAAAGGAGCAAAAAACATGTTTTTATCTTTTTTATGACTATTAATTTTAGGAGAACCTCAAACCTGATATCCATACAGGTCTGCCACATCAACACGAGCACCTTCCTTCAACAATAACTCAGCAACCTGGACGTGTCCCCGCACTGCACTCCAATGGAGCGCGGTCTGCCCCGTGTTGTCGGTGGCATTGACATCTCCTCCGTGCTGGTACAAGAGAAAAGATTGAACTATCAGAATTACTCTAGAGACAAGGATGACCCAATCGTCGCATCAACAAAGGGGAAGAACAGGGATTTCGTGGAAATTACACGAAAACGTAGATCACAACGACGCAACAAGAAAACAATAGCCAATACCACGAACGATCCACTGAAAAGAAAAAGAGAAAAGAAACCCCAAGATCACACCACGAGAACCGGAGATACCTCGATGATGTACTGGGCAGCGGCGGTGCGGTTATTGAGGGCGGCCCACTGGAGGGCGTAGTACCCGGCGCCATCCGCCTCGGAGACGGAACACCCCTCCTCCTCCACCAGCCGCTGTAGCTTCTCCAGATCGCCATACGCCGAGGCAGTGTACACATCGTTCTTCAACGCCTCCTGAGCACCAGCCCCACCTCCGCCTCCTGGCGCCGCTCCTCCGCCGGCCCCGCTGGCCTCCTCCACGACCTCGATCTCCGACGCCATCAATCTCGCCGCCGCGCCTCAGGATCACCGCAATCCGACGACGCCGAGGCGTAGAATGCGGAGGAGGAAGAAAAAAAGAAATCTTTCTTTGGATTGGGTTTACGGGCGAGAAAGAACCAACACATTGTTTTATTTTTTTTATTATTTTATCGTTTATTGTTATTTACCATTTTTATTTACTTCTTTCTTCACTTAAATATTAATATAATTATTCGTAATGCGTTCCTTAAAGATATGACACAAACTAATTTTCAAATGCCTAACAGCGATTATATGGGATAGATTATAGGAATAAATACGGAAATCAACCACTTATATATGTCATTTTGTTTTTTTACTTTACGCTATTGTTTCTTAATTACTCAGAAAAAAAAAATCATATATCCTTCTAACCTCAAACGATACATTGGATTCGAACGATTCGATGATCAACTACTATCAAATTAAAATAGAATTGGGTTCTATAACAAGTGTGAATAATCATTTTGGGTGATTGGATATAATTTTATGGAGCTACGTATAGTTATATCTTTTTTACGATGAGCCCAAAAAACATAAAACGATAGAGACTTATAAAACACTGGTTCTTCTACTCCTAAATGCATATACGACTAACTATATGCTTATCAATTATTGAATGAGAAAAAAAAAATCTTTGTTCACGCTAAGAAAGTTAATTTTTTGCTATTCATATTTCTTATACCTAATCAAGTTAAATTACAGTATTTATCAACAGGAATATGACACGGATGAGAAACAAGTGAGAGTTATTATTGTATATGTGCGTATATTCGATCATTGATCAAACATGGGACGGACGAGTGGGCCGTCGATGTGCATCAAAATGGGCCCATTTGTTGGGCCTAATCGCTAATTATTATTTAAGGCCCATTTAAACCTTTACACGAGAAATCAAGAGCATATAATCTCTAATTATTATTTATAGTCTTTATGAACAGAGTCTTGAAATCTTCAGATCGTCATCTCTCTCTCTCTCTCTCTCTCTCTCTCTCTCTCTCTCTCTGTGTGTGCATGTACGTACATCGTATGGCGTCCACTGCACATGCTCATTTGCTCGAACCGCAACAGGCCAAGTCGTAACTCTCTCTCATATGAATCTTCACATGTTCTCACTGATCTCATACACCAGCCATATGGTCCGAGGGTGAAGGCAACAACACAGCATACTTCTTTCTAAAAGACAAAGCAGATGCTTAAAGGAGCACGTAATAAACAAGTAGTGATGCACTGTTTGGTGTCAGGTTAAGGGCAGACAGATTCCCAACTACAGCCTAATAGATCCGTGTTAGAGGCAATAGATCTCCATCAAGGTTGCCAGCTTTAACGGTGCCATGATATGGTGCACCATGGACGACTCCTCAGCTCCACCGAAGAACATGAGGCGTGTTCATGGTGTGATTTGTCCACACTCCACAAGCCATCGCCACCCTCGTTGGCCAGATAAGCTCGAATAGTATTTAACGTACCAGGGAAAGGAAACAGTACGTGATGTCTCATGCAGCTCGGCTTAGGATTCTTAGCCATGTTGTTCTGCATGTTCCATGCCAAGGTAGAAGACAATGCAGCATCGGATGTAAAGACTCTTCATACCAGCATCAGTCGCACCACAGGGAACAAGAAGAAGGTAGCAGGCATGTGGGTGAGTGTTGCCAAAACAGGCTCACATGTCCCCGAGTTCTGCTGCAGGGATTGTTGGTGGTGGGCATGCAGATGGAGTCCATCGGACAGGCCAAATCTAACTTGGAATGTCTGGGAGACGAAGCTAAGCTTTGGCCAGTTAAGGCATTCGAGGTCCTTTCGAGGGACTGTACAAAAGTAAAAAGAAATCTGATATGAACATACATACACTGATGGTTTTAAGTGACATCTCAACTTAAAAGAACTCTTAGGTCTCCGATCACTAAATAATGAGACCTACAGCCGGTACAGCTTCCAACATAGCTTAACCTTTTCGCATTAGGACAAGAAAAACTATTGTGGTACTGTCAGCTCTCCATAATGCAGTCATATGGTCGAATGTGAATGTGCTGCCATTGATTAGCTTGTTGCAGAGAAGAGAAGCCCAAGGGGGAAGGGAGATGGTTCATTTGAGGTCTATATTCTTCTCGGGATTGGGATATCAGGCTTCAACCAACCCCATGAAGTAAACACGCCCTCTTCTCTCTCTCTCTCTCTCTCTCTCTCTCTCTCTCTCTCTCTCTCTCCTCTATAAGTAGTCAGGTTCTTCTCCCTTCTCCATCACCTCCCAAAAAAAAAAAACCCAAGAGTTCTCCTCCTCCTCCTCCTCCCTCTGTTTCATCTTCTTCCGTGTATGGACATAATGGCCCTCTTTGTAGTCTTCCACAGCTTTCTTGAACTGCACTCATCCTTTGGAAGTGAGCGCATACATCTCAATTGCAGTTCAACAAAGCTGTGGGAAATTACAGTGAGTAGCCGAAGAGCTACCCAAAGTCTTCTAAAGGTCAGTATCGGCGGTAGGCCGACAACTTCATTCGCTATCTTCGTCTTCTTTCCTTCGTCAAAAGACAATTGCTTTCTTTCTGATAGAGAAGGCAAGTCTTGTTGAGTTTTGTTGGTAAAATGCTTCAGAGAGAACATAATATATAGGTCTTGATTATAATTAACATATCACAAAATAAATTCTAAAACATCAATTAGGATACTAAAAATTACATCAACAAATAAATAAATATATATATATATATATATTAGTGCTTATTAAAGGCTTTTCTCAAGGCAGGCATTTTCTTCTTCAAAGTATTGTCATTGTTTCTTCTCCTTTTCTTCTTGAGCTAATGGTATTCCTTTTTTTCTTTCTTTCTTTCAGTTTTCCCTTTCTAGTAAATTATGCCATCTGCATTCATGCAAGGTTAAAAAGGTAGCCAAAAGTAGTCAATACTTGCACTATTGCTGCATTTTTGGCAGAGAAATGCAACAAATCCTTGGCACAGATTCCTGGCTATCTGCATGCCTCAGGCTTTACAACTGAAACAATAGTATAGAACAAGCTAGATCTAGATCTCCCTTTTAAGCCTGTGGCTCCACAATTTTTGCAGAGTTTTCTTTGGCATGGCAATAGCAGAAAACAGGCACCCATTGTCTGACAAATTCAACCAATTAATCTATGGTATGATGAGTTATGAGAATTCTCTAAGTTGCCCTTCAGTGTTATGTATGTTGAAATGTTTGAAGAAAGTTTTTGAGTACTTGAAGAAATGAAACAAGTTAGGCAGTTCAAGAGAAAAATTGAGTTACTACCAAGTGGAAAAGAACTGGCTATGTATGAGATCTTGAGCATATTGTAACCTAAGATTCAATCAGATATGCATCCTCCCAAAATTCACATAGTATTTATTGTATGTATTCTTTTCTCTCTTTTCTCTAAGGAAAATATGGACATCATTTTCAAGAGATAAAGTTGTAAATTACAGTCTAGATGGAAAATTTTTGTATCTATGCTGATATACTGACACTTGATTGCATCCAATTCCTGTTGGAGAATCCTTAATTACTATTGCATAAGGGGACAATGGCATGTTGAGGGCATGGCTTTCAATACCTAATGAATGTTGCCCTAAAACATGAAACATACTACTAATGGAGATTAAGAAATGTAGTAGTAACATGGAACATGATTCAAGGTACAATTAATCAGTAAAAAAGATGTGTCTTGGACTGTTCTGAGGCAGTCTGTCAAAAGGACCCAATGCATTTATAATAAGAATAAGTGAGCTACAACTATATACATATCTCAGTCAGTGAAGTGATGATATATCTATTACCCCATGATGATTTTTTTATACTAGAAAAGGTTTGATCCACCTTACTTTACATGGAGAATGCTTACATACATGATGATGTATCTCTCTCTTATACTTTGACAATTGTTCTTGCCAACAAATTCTTGGTTCACTGGACAATTTGTGCAGAAACCCACTTGTGGTTGGAGAACTCATATTTATAGGGTCATCATAATGCCCAATGCTTCTTTCTTATAATATGATAATACTAATTATAGTTTGTCAAGTAGTAGTGCCAAGAAGAATTCTTATTGTTTCACCTGAAACAAGTTGTATTTGAATCCTCAAAGAATAAATGATTTGGCATTGAAGAAATAAGAAGAGAAATAAGCTTTTTCTTAGTTTTCTTATTTTTTCAAGAGGAAGACTTGGTAGTTGATTCCACATGTATGTGCACTTTGGCCTTTTGAGTGTGATGTTCTTTGGGAATCTTCTTTGGGATCCATACTTTGTGAAGACACTGACAGCCTTTTCAAGCAAATTATTTGAAGGAAACTGGAAACTCTTATGTACTTTTTGTCATTTAATTTGCATGCAGTGCCATGGAAATATAGCCATTGCAGTGGCTGCATCTTCTTTGATCACTTGTGCTGTAAGCTTATTCTAAGATTCTGCTGGAATTCTGCAGTCGCGCTCATGTGGAAAAGATGAATGTGATGTTTGTCGTATGATTCCGAATGATGGCCACGGCTTTCATCTGCATGGAGAAGAGGTTGCTTCTTTTTTGGTCATTTAAGCTGTCATGGCAAGTGATTATTGTCTCTAAGCTTTGTGGATTTGGTTCTGCAAGGCTCAGATAAGGAAGGTGGATATCATGTTCTGCAAAGTCTGAGAACAGACTTTGTAAGGAAGCTCAAACTATGCATGACATCAATGCCAACATAATTAAACAGCAGTACATGGCATTGCCCACAAAAGGATCGGTTGCATCATTGAATCAAAGTTCATAATGGACTTCCATCATCACTAAGCTATGGAGACCAAACACTGGTCCACTGCTAACATGTTCCCAAGGACAATTGAGCTGTTCTTTCTTCCTCTTGTTTGCTACGTTGAATGCTTTGGTAGTACAGCAATCAAACTTCATTTGGGTTGCACTCAAAGTTACCACTCGGCAAGGCATGACCTTGGCGTCCAGCATTTGGTTTGTCATCAGAATATTTGCCCAGGGAAGCCCAGTGTTCTCTTCATGAGCAGTAGACCAGACTCTGTAGCTTAAGACAACAAGCTCACGTTTTATCTTTATGCTGATTTGGATCGTATGGAAGTATCCTGTAGCTATCATTAACCTAACCGAGATAGGGTTGGATCACATCCTGCAAACGCTGAAGCTTACGATGATGGAATTTGAGTCAGGCGGGAGGAGATGTGCTCAAGTAAACCATTGGCATGGCAAAGTTGGGCCAGCTGAGTTGTAAGCTTTTGCTGGGAAATCCTTCTCTCTACTGCATTAGGAAGCTCATCATCGGTTTCATATGGCCCCATTGAGACCACGAAGGAAAGCCCCGGGCGGGTCGAAGCCTCAACTGTGTCCGCTAATGGTGAGCTGAATCAGATGGGAGGAGCCGGGCATGGAGGACCGAGTTGGGGCAGCTCGCTCCGAGTTGTCACAGAGCTGCAGTTGGAGGTGCATGCAGATTGAGAGCAGCCACAGCAGGCTTTGTCAGGGGGGTGAACAGGGACTGATAGCTCAGTGTGAGAGCAAAAGGCAGCGAGTACAGTAGGGCAAGCAGCATGTGAGCTAGCAAAAGCGAAGGTGTTGGTGTGGCCAGAAGCCATAGCTGGTGGCCAGCAATGGCGCCACTCCATGGCACGCAGGCTAAGCAACAAAGCCTAACTCACCTCCAAGCAGCCATCAGACAACCTATCTCTTCACCCCCCACTCCCTGTTGCCAAACTAGGCATCTTCCACCACCACCACCACCTCCTCCTCCTCCTCCTCCTCGCCCTTCTTTCACCTCATCCAGCAACAGTGACATGGAGTCAGAAAGATCATCTCCACTCAGATACTGCTCTTCCCATGCACATCCCAACAACAAGAAACTTTGCCAACGAAGCTGAGATCATTGCTGCTGTATCTGCATAGTTTTCTTCAATCACATGCTGAGGACTACAAGGGTGGAAGCTTTAGAGGAGATTGCAGTGGGAGTCACAATGTGTAAGGGTACAGTAATGGCACAGTGGGAGAGATGACACAAAATGGGGTGCGTACTGCTCGCGTACTGTGACATCAAACACACAGTGGAGACGAGTGGACTCGCATACGAATTTGGAGCACAATCCACTGTCTCACGCAATGGGCTCCTTTTTATGAACAGTTTGTTTGACGTGGGCTTTGCTACGTACCATGAGAGATCAAAATCTGCGCAGAAATCTCTTTAGTGCAGCTGCTCATCATCCTGCATCTTTTTATATTCTTTGAATTTTTTTTCTTCTTTTGTGTCTTTAGATCACTTGAAAACTCTACCTTCCAAATTCCGTCCTCAAAATTGGAGTTTTCATGTTCGAATAATCTGTTCTATGGAGCTAATAGAGTCGAAGCCCAAACACCTTCAAATTTTTGTTCTAATCAAATCTATCCTTCCAACTTTAGGACTCTGATACCAATGCTTATCATGAATACGATGTTATGTTAATGTCGATTTGGATCGTCAACCTGAGATAGAACGACATTGCTCGAGAGGTGGATTCCTCTCTGAGCCAAAATACCCACTGCAGGTTTGACTTTGGGGTCTTCTTGCAGAATTCCCTTTAAGTTAGTAAGCAGTCGAAGATTCACGGCTTTTATATGATTCTCTCCGTAGTCATCCACGATTACAGGAGAGTTAATGGGTGTCGCATGATAGAGAAAATGCTTTGATTACAAATCGTGAGTAGCGATGTTCATAAGAGAAATATGCATCTCTAATAACAATTGGACTCCTGGTAACATAGTCACTCATCAGAACATTAAGTCATGTGAACATCTCTAATCCAAAATAATAATTTGAAGAATATTTTAAAAACGATAAGATCAGAAAATATTCTCTCAATTAACTCGCTGTAAAAGATTATATTAGGCATGATAATCGAGTTCAGCTATGTTTATTAAAATTATTCTACGTCTGTCAATTATTGACTTAGCATTAGAGGAATCATACGGAAAACTCACCCGACTTTGATCTTCAAGCAAATCGATTGCGAGACTAGAATACGCAATCCACATCAACCCCGGTAAGCATTCGAGTCACCCTTTTGATCACATTAGACTCTTACATCCACAAATCCAAACTGAATCAGACTGATTTAACATTATAATTATTCACATATGTTACTTGTAATCACCCTCACTAGAATATTTGACAAATCACCTAACAAATTAGATCCTTCAAGAAACATAAATTTTGAACTTCATACAAAGTTTATAGTGATCGAAACTGATAGAAGATAAGATTTTCCCAACTGTACAAGGAAATCTTATATATTTCGTTGAAGAAAATTCTCTATTATGTTGAGGAAAATCCTCCCTCCTAATCTGTATATCTGTATAAATAGAAGAGCAACAGCTTAATGTATTTAAGCTACTTTACGTTCTTCAATAAAGCTTCTTCAATAATTATTCTTGTCTTCTATTCTTTCCAACAGAAACATTTCTTGAAATTTTATAATTTTTAGAATTTTGACATACCATCTACTCGTTTTTCTATCCTACCCACCACAAATATGATAAATGGATGAAAAAGAAATTTGTTTTTTTTTTTTTTTGAAAGCAACAACATGATGAGTACCTTAATCGGACTTAAAAGTAGATCAAGTAGACATGATGATCCAAAGAAAGGCCGACCCCCACACTTCTATGCCCACAATAAAACGGAGCTCGACACAGGGAGAGGCTGGAGACGAACGTACAGTTTAGCGAGGAATTGGAGATGAGGCCGAGACAACGGAGGTGGTAGTAGGACCCCCCTCGCCCGTACGGGACATTCACCGGAGGAGGTTTGTACCGCTTCTGCTACGCTCACTCACAACAATGAAGCTCATCCTGTTCTCTCCATCTTCTCCTCGCCAGGCTTTTTGCATCCCGCAAGCAATCTCATCCTCTCTTTCCTCCTCCCTCCCTCCTCCTCCTCCTCCTCCTCCTTCTCCTTCCTCTTTCCTCTTCGTCGTCTTTTGGTTCACAGCTTCCTTGGATCTGGATCGCGCAGGCAGCTCCATCGAGCCTCTTCGTTCCTTTCCACAGCTTTCTTGAACTTCCCGTGGGCGCTGGACTCGAGCAAGTTCAGGAAAGCTGTGGGAATGCATGGAGAGGTTGGAATCCCGAGAGGTTCTCGATCTCCTGTTCGTCTCCCACCGTCTGCTCCTGGAAGTTTTAGTCTGTGATCTCGACGTAGAGTTATAAGTTGGCGTTTGCAGGTAATGCTAAGATCCTACTGTACCTACTACACCCAGTGGATGACTCCAGCTTCTCATTTCCTCCTCCACTCGTTGCGTCGGAGTGTATCGTATGTAATCTGAACATGGATTTACTATCTGCAGTTTGCACATAAAACCAAGATCCACTTCCACGTAGTGGAGATCTACAGGAGGACTTGCCGGAGTCATGCGCTGCCAGAGGAGATTCTTGAGGTAAGCAGCGATTGTTCGTACATATTTGATCTCTCTGGGAAAACAAGCGTCTCCTTTTTCAAGACACTGCACCTGAGGATGAGTTAGCATGAAGGATTGCTAGTTCGATTCGAGTGGAATCTTTCATAAGACGATCTGTATCAATGTGGGAATTACCCCATCTTTCTCCGAGTGGTCGTGGTTGACAGATGAAGAGGCCAGGCGAAGGGATGATGATCTCAAGGGAAGGCCGACAGGGCTTGTACGGTGGTCAGATACGTGATCCCCACGATTCATCTTTACGTGTGGACGTATGAATGGTACACTGATCTCTATCTGTCGAGGTGGTCAGACGTGTGATCCACAAGATTCATCTCACGTCGATGTGGATCGCCTAAGAAGGGCTTTAATTCTTCTCGACCACAGGCATATGAAGTTTCGGAAACCTGTATCATCTCGGTTCTTCATGTAGCAGGAGCTTCAGGAAATGTTCTAGTCCGAGGTTACGTGACATTTCAATCTCCAACACTGAATTATGACATAATATTCATCGAATTAATCTGTCATCTACCACTGCAGTCATGATATTTTTCATGTTCCGTAACTCGCCGAACCACATCAGGACACAACTTAGTCTTGTGGTACAAACATACTTCTTGCGATCCACCACCAAGCTTTCAACCGGAGAAGGTTTCTTGTCACTAAAACTATTTGAGTTGATGCAACCATGAGAATCCTGTTGTACATGATGAGTCTAACACATTTCATTCCTTGAGGCTCAAAACATTTCGATAGTTGAGATCTAGGAAATCAATCGGAAAAATATAGATAAGGTACAACATCCTCCAAAGAGGCTCTGAAGCAAGAGTTCATTGATTTCCATTCCTACCCTCTGCAAGACCTGGTGTCTAGGTTGGAATCGCATAACAGTGTATCTATTTGTTGAAGTCTGAAAGAGGGGGACGAACTAACTGCACATATTCTCTATCTGTACTCCTCAGGAAGGCTATATCCAGTCATGACTATTTTGTCAGCAAACATCTTGCCAGTCTTCGGCATTATGTGCCAGTGAAGCGTCAAGTTAAAGTCCTTCCCCCTTAGGTTGTTGCCCTACATGTAAACAAAGGAAAACTGATAATTTCTGGTCTTCGCTCTCTATCCTTGAACAGTTAAACAGAGTGACTAAACAAATGAATCAGAGAAACTTGAACCAAAGAAAAGGATAGTGAAGTGCATTTTACACATCTCTAGCAGTGAGGGAGCTCAATATAATGCGCAGATAAACCTCTTACAATTTCAATACAAGTCCATGGTAAAGTAACTAGACCCAGGGTTTTCGATGATGAAAGCTCAAAGCCTGGGATGGACATGAATAAAGACTGACACGAGTTTGAAGCTAGTCTGATGTTTAGACATTACGTGTGTGGTTCAACAATTGAGACCAAGAACCTACTGATAACAAGAGCATGGAAACTAGTTTATGGTGAGTTTTGTTGTAACAGAATAAGAAAACTAGTAATAACATGGAAACAGGTATCAGAAACATGTATGCATCAACAAACAAGGATCTAAAATAACTGCAGAAAAACATGTAGTGTATAACATGAAGCCAAATAGCTAGCAGCCAATGAAAGGATAGATGCTTGGTTTCTTAAACATATTTATGAAATAACGTACACAATAACATGATATGGAGAAAAAAGTGTTATTGCGATGCAAGAAAAGACACCTATTATGTTGCGACAGAGGAAAACAAAGGCATCAAGTATCTTGCCTGGTCAGTAAAACGGTACTTGTTAGTGGTGTGAATCCAGAACTTTGCGTGCTCCTTTGATTGTATGATTCCATCCCAAAGTGAAACCTGCCACATCCAAGTTAAAACATGAAAACAGATTTCTAAAGCTAGAAAAATAATAAAAGCCGCCAACAACATGATATGACAATTAAACAATATGACTGACATTTCTATGTTAATATCACTGTTGATTGTAAAAAAGATCACACATGGCAGATCCACAAGTTCCTTGTAAAAATTATTCTATCAGTTATCACAAGATTTTGGAAGAGATGTGTCAGCCACATATTTCTGTGTGAAAATGCACACGGAGAACGTTAAACTACTAAAAATTTAGGTTATAAGGATGAAGTAATTAAATTTAAATCAGAAACTCGATAATTCAGCAGCCTTCTAATTTCATGCAGATTTGGATTTATGAGTTGCTTCTGACCATTAAGGGCCAACTGACTGTCTGTCTACATTTCGAATGGTGATACTCTAGTAAGGAATATGCATTATATGCCCAACCAACCTTGGTCTTCCCTCTGTCCGTCTTTGCTCACTTTATTGTTTGCTTGGCTTAGATCAGTGTCCTCTCAATATAACTTTTTTATGAAAAACTATCCTTAAAACTTTCTAATAAAAGTCTTCACTGAAGCAAGAGGACATCACTTAACAATCATGAAAATTCATACTTGTTAGGAAAAATATCTATCTCATGCATGGTACATGTGTATATCAAGTCATGTTGGGTTCTGCTGTTGCATTCTGATCCAAAACATTCTGTAACAGCAACACCCAGATATGATAGTTTCTTCTGTCATTGATGGACCATGGCCAGTAGCTGGACAGATGACAAGCATGGCAGACAGAATGAGACATATACGTGACTATTCTTGTCCATGACTGAGATGTCTTCAACATAAAGTATATCATTCCATGGAAGAAATAAAAGCCTCTCCAAGCATTCTTGGCATAGAAGCTGATGAAACATCTAGAATTTTAATCTGTACTACCTAATAGTTGTTAAGTCAATTTATATGCTGCATGTGAGAGACAGTTGTCGGATTCTTCACCTCCTATATGAAAGAATATAATCTTTAACAGAAGTTACGGTTGCCAACAGTGTCATCCCCATCTTTCAATTACTAAACATTTCCCTTCTCATTATGATGCTCTTCAAATTTATCACTTCGACTCAAAATATATCCATGATAACTCTAGGACACTGTTATATTTGACTTTGAGTATGTTTATGGCATCATGTTTGCTTACTCCTATAGTGATTTTATTTTCACTTGTTCTCTATTTGCTATAAGTAACCAGTAAAGACATGGAAATCTGTTAATTTCATCTTTTCAAAAGTCCAAAATGAAATCCATATTGACCAAGTTTACTCGGTACCCATATCATTGTAGTCATAGTCCTAAAAGCCATAAATTTTATGACAAGTCTTTACTTATTGCTCTAGTACATGTAGCAATACCAGCCAGTGTCAGTCGGCATACACGTAACGACAATTTTTTTCTTTGTGGAAAAGTGGTACTTTGGTTTCACAGGACAACACATGGAATGCAGGAACTCTTTTTCCCACTTTCCTACCACCTTTATTAGCCCAGAACTAACTCACCCCAACCTAGAATTAAAGCATGACAGACTGGGTTTTCAAATTTTTATTTACCAATAATTTCAGCACCTTTACTTCCCCAAGATCTAAAATATCGGGGACCTTAGAACTTTTTTCTTACTGTACATTGGCTTCCCAATATCTCAAATGTATGTCACTTGACAAGAATCCTTGCATGTGACAGTCCAAAAGGATAAAATTGCAATGGTCACCAAAATCAATGAGATTTTTGCTTTTTGTCCCCATTTTTCTTTGCAAATATATTTATTTATTTATTACTAGAGGGGAGTGTTAAGTCTAGTTAAATTTAACCATTCAAACTTTTGAAGTATATGAATAGTGTTTGACATGATATTCAACATTTTATTCCTGATCTTTTCCCTTGCGTTTTTTGTTTTGCATAATGCCATGCATACAACAAGACATGTTCATTGTCAGAATTGAACACAACATAGTACAATATTGCTAGGAAATTAGCAGTGTCAAAGCATATCATTAAAATGAAATCAGTACTCTGCAGCTCCTTGCAATTTTGAAAGATATCTACAACAGTAAACATAAATTTATATGACAAACAGATGTTACTCAGAACTCATTAGGAAAGGGGAAATCCGGCAATAAATAGCACAAATAGAGTATGTTAGAGCAGAGAATGGTAGGATAAGATGAACTTATTAGCAAGATCTAAAATATAATAAAAGATTAAACCAATTTAGAGTTGGTGCCACTGATGTGAGGATGTTAAGATGGATGTAACAGTTGGTAGAGAACAGGGGGCATTTTCTATCAAAGAGAAAAAAAAAGAATTGGTCCTATTCCTCACAACACTAATTTAAGTGATCATTGAATGCCATATAATTATTAATGTCAAAGTTATATATCAATGCAATTATGGCTATATTGTACAATCAAGACAAGAATGTACTCTAAAGGTGTGACAATTTCAGAAGTCACCAATCTGAATCCAACTTGTCTTTTGTAATAATAGTTTTGGCAATCAAATCAAAAAGATAAAAAGAGCAGCTCATTTCCAGCTCAAAATAATTTCATACATCCCCTAAGGCAATCATACTTGTACCAGTTGTTTCAGGATTCATATCACGCTCTTACATACAGGGTCATTGCATAACATCAGAAGACCCTAGCAACATATACGTACCTACAAAAAGGAATCAAGAGACCAGAACTAAAACCAAGTAATAAGCATGTCTACAATCTGGCAATAACAGATGGTCAAAAAAGATCTTAATGCAGGAATACATGTATCTCCAAAACTGCAAGTCAAAAAACCAAGATGAATAAAAGGTATCACACGGAATCAAGTTGTAATATATTTTAGGCTTACCTGATTTAAGGCATTCTGAGGAGTTTCATACTCAGCTGCCACAAATACAAATACCTAACAGCCCAATAAAAAATAATAAGGCAAAAGTAAATGTTCTGGACAAATATTGCAACACAAATGAAGTGTTCCCTCAAGAAAAAATATATCATCCAGGTAAAAACCTACATAAACTCATTTTTCATTTTTGTCTATACATAGTGTCAGAAGGATAAAAGCAGAATTGACACGATTATGACAGTTTACAAAGACATCAAAAACCTTTCCATAGACTAACTTGGCTACTTAATCATATGTCGTCTACAAAAAAAATCTAATATATCAACAGACAAAGTCTAACATCTTCAAGAAAACACAAGAATAAGTGAAGGCAGAAAGGTACTGATAAAATCATCAACAAGGATTAGTTACTGAATCACCGGCACATGCTATGCCATATAAAGTACCTCCAGATTAAACAAAATTTATGACTTCATATTCCGCATTATTCTGTTCTAGAATTGGCAATCACCAATGTTAGCCCATATGATATTTACTGGCCACCCTAGTCCGTTAGGATGGACCAAATTCTGCCATATCAATTGGTCATTCTTCATCACTAAGACATCTATATATTTTGGCCTATTTAAGATCCTTTCCATATTAGAAATACAATTTCCCAAGGCATCCTAAGCCTCTCGATAATGTGCTACATCCAATATTGTTAGGATCTTATATGATACAGCAATCTGGATATTACGAGTCAGGTCAAAATGACTTGAAACCTGATTGTATTCTTAGAGCAAGATTTAATAGTAAGATAACAAGTAGACAGGTGTTTTGTGTGAAACAACGTACTACATGGCAATAGGTAACTGGACTGTTTTCCAATCAAGTGTGTTTGTAATTTGGCAAAATATTTCCATGTGTGATGAGTTATTTGTAGAAATAAGCTTACAAGTTTTTAATAACAGATAAATATAAATTGTATTAGTTCTAAATATGAAGTTAAATTTGGCCTTTAGAGTTATTGTTCAAATTTTGGCAAAACAGGATGCTCAAGTTAAGAAATATCTTAATTAAATAACTTACATTTACTTTTGTGAACATGTGAGACATGAACCAGGTTGCATTTATATTCATTAGAGAAGATAAAATTTGTTATTCATCATATATCTATAGCTAACTCATATTCTCAACTGTTTTCAAATTTTTATTAAAAAATAAATTAGGAAAAAATATTTACAATTTACAATTCCATCCATAATTCAGTCTGTCATAAAATCTTTCATATTGTATGATATAACCCTAAACCTGAAAATGTCTCCTTTGCCCACTAATATATACCATGTACTTGAAAAGCTGTCTTATTGGTTACCAGTATTGTCATACGAAGCTGCTTGCAAAATACTGAATTTGCCACAAAGGCCTTATAACCCCAGTGGTCAAATTTACATTACCAAATATTATCCAACTTGATTGACATGCACCTCTTTCTATTTAAAAAGATAGAATCCAGAAGATACCAAAATAAAAAGAGGATTACATGACCACCCAACAGGAGGCCAACTCCTACAAATCTGCCAGATAAAATTTAAGAAAGTGCAAATGTTTTAGGACTGATCCTACAATTATAGGCCATTCATGCCAATCAGGGGCTTTCACTTATCCAATCCTTCTGAAGGCCATACTATTTTGCAAGAACTTCTACAAAGAATTGTTTCAATCAATTTGAATCAAATTTTTTGGTTAATCATAAAGTATTTAAATCATTCTTTGGTTCTTAAACTATAAGGCCAAAAATTTTTACTGAGTTTTTAATTAGCTAATTAATTAAAAGAAGAAAAGTCAACTCTGGAAATGTCCTTAAATCATCTCCTCAACAAATAAAACTTAACTCAAACTAACATCAACAGTTAATTGAAAATTAACAAACAAACAAAGAAATCTTCAGGATCTACAATGGTAACTAAATGATATCTAACAACTAATAACAAGATCTCAATGCAGCCTGTAAACTTGTAGCAAATTGGACAAACCTGCTTAGCATTCCAGGTAAACAGAGATGAAAGGTCTGCTGATATGTTCAATGTTAGGCTGACCTAAATAACATAGCAGAATATGAAGTTAGAAAAGAAAATATAAATCAAAAAATCTTTCATCAAAATAAGTGCCCTGACATGCTGCCAGTTGCCAATCAATTGAATTTCATTAATATACTGAAGGAACTTTAACACAATTTAATAGTCACATTACATTAATATCTGATTTTTTTCACCTCGCTGGGTCTTTTGTTTCTCTAAATTATCATAAATACGAAATAGGATGGCTTTTCCACCTTTTCTTATCATGAATGAAGATTGCTACCAGAGGTACTAAAACAAAATCAGTCAACATGAGCAAATAATTCTTTAAAGCTCCAGCAAAAATCTTAGAGAGTGAGTGTTGGTACAAGTTGCTACTTCGCAACCTGAGTTACCAGCATTGAGTCATGAAAACATCCTCCCTTTTTTCCAGTGGGAATTGTAAGACAAGACGTCAAAAGCAAGACCTTCAGTACATTGCAGTGGAAAAGCCAGGATATGAGTGGATGAAATTTTATGCCCCAATCATGTCATAATCAGAAACCAGAAAGGTCTGCAAAATAATAATTTGAGCTTAAGATTTTTGGGCCATGCAGCGTAAGGATGGATCCGCATCATGTGGCTAAGAGTGGATCAAAATTACACAAGTACTTAGCTTGTTACAATTCCTGAAATTAAATAGACAAGAGGCACATATAACACTGGTACTTAAGATAATCGCCACATCTAGTACTTCATGGAATCCTATGCTTATACTTTAAAGAGCATGCAGATCTAATATTGATTAAGCATCTAAAATAGGTAAAAAAACTGTCAAAATCTTCAAACAAAAGCATAATAAATTTTCTTGCCATTATATGAGCAATGTTCTCAAGGCTACCATGGGTGCTATATAACTGCATCAGTATCAATTTGTTGGTCTACGACACATCATGCTTGCGAGAAGACATTGCCATTTTTGTTGGAAGAGAATGTGAAGAGAGGTAAAGAAAGTATAAGCTGCTGATGGAGTGGAAATTCAACACCATTGATGAACGCAAATCTACAGGAACAGCACGTCACCTCATCATTTCCATTTGGTTGCTTCTGGAACCAGTTTATATTCAGAACCTACAAAAAAGCAATGTTCGAATAAAAATCAAATAAGGAAATAAGGGAAAGAAGAATCTGATTCTTGAGAGAGTATGGACAAGTAACAAAAACAAATAAGCTAGGTGTTGTTGAGATAAGGAGCGGAGTTGGTGATAGAATTACAGCGCGTCCATGGTACACGATGAGCACATATGGCAAGATCACATATTTGTTGGAATTTTGTGCTTATCCTGGTTTGAGATTAGCGCCACAAATTGAGGGATACTTTCTACATGTTACAAAAAGAATACGATCTAATCCTTTTCTTCTGCGATTACGAGAGAGTCGTCTCCTATGACCATAAGAAAGTAATCTTTTAACAAAACCTCGTAACTTTCGTTCTTTTACTTCTCAAGGTCTTCGATGATAAGTCTCTCGGCAGCACAAACACTAGTCCAGATGAACCAAATCCAAAAGAAAGCGATGCAAGCGAACCGATTGGCTGACTAGTGGGAACTATGGCTCGAAAATTTGGGGGATCGAGAGTTGGAAGGGTTTGACGATCCAAGGAAGGACCGAGAGGGAGAACGGAGCGACGACTTCTTACCTTCACGTCGGCGGTGGGTGAGGGGGAGTTGAAGTTGTCGGAGAGGGAGGCCATGCCGCACATCACCGCCAAGATCGTGACGGCGAACGTCACCACCGCGTTCGCCCTGTAGCCGAACGAATGCATCGCCCCACTCCTGCTCGATCCTTCACTCTCTTTCCCTTTCTAGGTTTTGGAGTCCTCCATCACCGGGCAACACTATATGTCCGAACAAAAGAAAATTTGTACTCACCTCCATTGCAAGATACCCGTTCCCCTACCCAGAGAGGCGAGGAAAAGCCGCCGGTGGGTCCTAGAACAGTTTGCCGTTTGCTTCCACAATGGTGAAGAATGGGCAAATTAGAGCGGTAGACCACTTCGTTACTCCTGTCGGAACACGTGGCCTAGCGTATGTGTCAGACTCTGATTGGTTAAACTTCGTAGGCCATAATGAATCTGGAATCAACCCACAGCGCACACGGATTCGTCGATCAACTAAGCCCCAATTTGTTACTTGTTCTTTCAGAAATAATAATATTTTTCTGCCCAATTTCGGTAAATGGTATTTAAATATAATTTGAACGAAATATTTATTTTTAAATTATTTATCGTGATCTAACTTTAGTGACTCTATCATAGGCTAGGTTTGACTAATTGTGTTGACTATATAGAGAGCTACAATTCGGGGTGAATCTCCCTTGGCATCTTACTTTTCAAAATTTATCTCGTAGCATCTTATATATGAATTAGTTCATTAAGATAAACTAGTTTAATTCTATTTAAGTGGACTTAAATAACTAATTTTTTCCTCTCGAAGGATTTAAAATTGAGAAAATAATAAAAAATAAAAACCAATGGGGTAATTATTTTAAGTGAAGAACGTAACATAGTTTATTTACGAGCGTAAATCATCAATATAGTAAGTAAATATGATATAAATAGTGGTGCCATTAGTTTTTTATATTTTTAGGTGATTCTAAAAAAAATTAAGTCGAAATTATATAGATTCACATGCAGACACTATACATCACATAATAAATAATCTAAAAAAATTAAGGATACATTTATCCTTCATTATTTTAGGAGTTCTCCGTTGAATTCCGAAATACGTGGAATTTTCTGAATAAATTGTAGTAAATTTTACTGTGAATATATTCAATTTACACATTTATAATGAGTTATATATATTTTTCGTCTATTTTTTTGATAGATAATTTATTGTGGGAAAATTTTGGAGTCCGACTCCGTTTTGATGTGTATATATATGTCTATATATACGTCTCCCTATCCGCCCCAAGTTTCGAACACATCCGCGTTGCCCAAGCAAAGCACCAAACCCGCAGAGTCCGACCCAATCACCAATCCCTTTCTTCCCGTGTCGTCCGTTCTTTGCCTACGGAACCCTCGATTTGGTCGACGCCGCCCTCGCCGTGGATCGATTCCTAGGCGATCGCGCCCTAGAGACGGCCGAGATCGTCGCTGTTGGATGGGAGGAGCGGCTTAGAGAAGAAGAGGCAGAGGCGGCGGCGAGCAAAGCGATCGAGGACGCTCCGGCTTTCAGGCCATCATGTCTGCCGTAGTCTGCGGTAAGAGGTCATCTTCCATCTTCGACGAGCTCCTACACACTAACACGCCGCCGGCCTCTAAGAGGGTCCGCTGCGCCTCCTCCCCGGCCACTTCCCTCCGCGTCTCCCCGTCTCGGGCTTCCCCTTCGTTCGATCACAACGACGGTGATCTGATCGCGGCTTATCTTGCCCGTCTGAGGTCCCTGTTCCCTGACATGGATCAGCAGGTTGAGTTTTCTTCCTCTCCCTTCTCTATTGATTTCACTTAATTGCAGGTTTTTGGGAATATATTGTGATGCTTGTTAAGGATTGATGATACCTTTATGTACAAAGTTGAAACTTGTATGATGTTCGGATTAATTCTAGAATGATTTGATCTAATTAGCTCGTCATGCACACTGATTCCAGCAATTTTCATGCACAAAATGGTTATGCTCTGGCTTTAAGATGTTTCTTGACGTTTTAATTTTCCTCGAGCAATCGCTGCTTATGGCTGGAGGTATTAATTTTGTAAATTAGGAAAGATGTTAATTTTATATTTTCATTGCAAGTAGAATAATGTAAGGGAAATTCATTGCAAGATAATATTTGAAAGTCTCGGAGTAGTAACTGAGTTTTATTTGCTGATGCTGGCAGCTATGGAGTCTTTGGTTATTGTCTTCAATGGACTCATAATACCTTATTGTTCCTGAAACTTTGCTGCACAACATGGTATTGCATGTTGGGAAAGAGTTCTTCCCTTTTCATATTTGCAAGGAAAATTGTTGCTGGTTTTGATTGGTTAACATGTATGAGGATACTTGTCGTGATTGTCCCTATTCTAAGTGCTCATGTATTTGGATTGATTATGAGGAACTCGGAACTACTGCTATTAGCTTGTAACCCTTGATCACAGAGTTTCTGTTGCTGATGAAATCATACAGTTTTTTCTAGTAATCTTGATGCATAAGATAGTCCTTAATGTGGCAACTGCTGTTCTTTATGATCGTTGAGGCATGCCACCAATATTTTACACTGAGCTTACCTGCTCTTTAACTATTATTTTTTGGTTCTGTTGGTATGCCTTCTTCAGAAGCTATCTTCATTTCCAATAAGATTGATGATCTTGTTGATAGTAAAAGCAAAAGTGAATGCAAAGATTAATATCTAGTGTGAAGAAGGCTGGTTTATGTCCTGCATTTCAAGGACTGATAGTGTAATTTACCCGATGATAAACAATCCACACACACAATCATTTTGCTAAGATGGCAGTTATATTTGGAGCTTCAAAAATATTGATCAGTGAAAAGTTTGTGCATATATCTGGATGAAAAATACACAAATATGGTTAACATTATCTACAACTATGGGAGTGCACCCTTATTTCTGTTTCCATATGCCAGTGAGTGACTAGAGTTATTCTGTTTTTAGATTATAGCAGTTTCTTATCTATAATTGAAGCCACTGATTGAATTTAGTTGTTTAAACATACAAATATTTAACTGGTTTTTTTGGTAAGAGGCATAAGACTGAATTCCTTTCCTTATAGTTCTCTTTTTCCTGCTTAAACTTTAGCTACAATTTGTCGTTAAGTTAGAACATCAATGAGTGACTGACTAGCAAAGCTGTGAGCATTATGCGTGTATGTTAGCACATGTATCATATATGACATCTTCATATGGCATATTTCATTATTTGTGCTGGTGAACTTGTGTTCTCCCGAAAAAGAAAGTTGCTTGTCCATGCATTTGTTTTTGAGAAAATCTGTGTAAATTTTGAGGAGATCTAAATAAGAACTTTTATTGCCTAAAATAATGATTTTTATTCTCTGACTTTTGCCTTTGGTTCCTTTAATTACCATTTGAAGAGTTTGGAAGGACTAGCTTTTTGAGGATTGTAAAGTAGGCTTTCTCTTCTATATCAAATTGTGTGTTTTAATTTCCATACTCTGGAAAATTGTTCAAGAACAGAGTACAGGTTTTGTTAGGTATGATTCTAACATGATCTTTGCTTTTTTTGTTAGAAGTTATCCATAGCTCAATCACTCACCCAGAAATCATATTATCTCTGTACTTGTAACTTATTTTGTTATCTTATCATCTCAGCTCAATGTGATATATTTCTCTTTTTTTCATCTTCCACTTTCATGTTAATTCATAGGCAAAAGTTTCCAGATTACTGTATATTTATTCATTTCAACTCTTTTGTTTACTGCATGCCACTAGATCTGGTATAGCGTATGAGACTGTCATATATATGTTATCTAAAAATGTTAATAAATTCCTCCAGCTTCTTGAACGGACTCTTGAAGTATCTGGAAATGATTTAGATTCTGCAATAAAGAGTCTGAATGATCTCCAATTAGGGGCAGCAGACTTCAACTTGGTCTCTGGTGTGAGCAAATCTGAAAATGGTGCTGAAATGAATGCTCAACTACCGACTGAAGGTATACTCGCATTCCAAAGTGCACTTCCATATACCACTAGTAGCTTTGGTTGTTGAATATCATAAACTTGCATTGGTATATTCTCTTCTTTCCTTCATGTATCTTGCTGCTTTTATACAATGCTTTGATTTTATGACATCAAATTTTCTGATGGGATGAAGATGATTCCAAAGTTTTTATAATTCGTTCAAGTTGTTTCAGTATTTTCTGATATCATATTTTCTTGTAATGGTTCTTATGTCTATATTTCCAAAGGTAATGTTAAAAAGTCGTAGAGAATCTGTAGTTTGGTGCAGGTCACTCAAATATTTATTACTCCAGGTTTAATTTCTATGGTGTTCTGAGTTATATTCCATCCATGATTTGGAAACCAGAAGCAAATTTAAATGGTCCAGCATCAAGATGACCTCTGTGTTACAAGTAACAACAAAAAACATAATTTGACCTGGGTATAGGAGCCAACTGCATATGGACAATAGCTTTCTGGAAATAATTCGCGAACATAATAATTCTGGAAATAATTCATGAATAATTCAAAGAATGCAATGTAGGCTGGATGAGCTTTTTTTTTGTTGTTTTGTTTATTTTTTGTTGTCCCTCTAAGATTTATTTGGAAAATACCTTTAACCGTTTTTCTCTTTTCCTACTTTCTTATAATTTGTGAATAACAACTTTGGAACCACAGAATTCTAGACCATTTATATATGCCTATGTATTTGTATGCTTGGCAGGTACCATGAAAGCAAATGGTGTTGATTCTGCTGCTGCTACAGGTCTACCAAATTTGGATGGTCTTCCAACAGATGGTCCTGAATGGGTAGAACTATTTGTGAGAGAGATGATGAGTGCTGCCGATATAGATGATGCTAGAACTCGTGCTTCCAGAGCACTTGAGTTTTTAGAGAAGTCCATCATGGCTCGTGCTGGTGCTGAGATCATGGAAAATCTGCACAAGGTACGTTAGGCTTCTCTCTTGCATTGTGACCACATAGAGACATGGAAAATGACATAAATGTACTTGTTTCTTTATTAACAATGCCAGTCATTTGCAGGAGTATTCTTTTAGTCATTTTTGGGACCTGAATTTTCGAAAAGGTAGAGATTAATTTGTTTCTTGTTTCTTTTCATTTGAATTTGGAACAGGAGAATATGGTGCTAAAAGAACAAGTTGAAGTGCTGCTTCGAGAAAACAGTGTTCTGAAGCGTGCAGTTGCCATCCAGCATGATCGTCAGAAAGAATATGAAGAGAAAAGCCAAGAGTTGCAGCATCTGAAGCAACTCGTCTCCCAATACCAGGAGCAAGTTCGAACGCTAGAGGTACTCGGTTGTGCCGATTCCTTTGTGTTTTTGATTGCCATGAAAAGGTTCCATATCACCGAAAATCCTTGGCTTTTTTTTTGTTTGTTGGTTGGCAGATCAATAACTATGCCCTCTCTATGCATCTGAGGCAGGCTCAGCAAGGCAGTTCCATTCCGGGACATTTCCATCCGGATGTCTTCTAGGATACACTAGTTGATCGAGGATTCAGTCAAAACATCTGATTAGTAGGTCTTATTAGTCTTTTACTGTTTAAGCAAGGTTGAACCTCTAAACACATTGATGTTATGTAATATATGCATTTATAATATATTAGATTAAACTGATGTGTTGGAGTTTGGCATGGATCTCTCTTCTTGCATCTTGACCAAATCCTTCATCACGAGAATGTGGAAGGGAATTTTGCTTGTCCTTAATCATCAGTTTGTCTCAGTGAGTTCCCATGGCTATCAGTTCTGAGATTTCAATGCAAATGTACATGATGATTGACTCATTAATTTATTAAAGCATATACTATTAGGATAGACTGATGATAGAAGATGTTAAGCACTCTTGTAAACTGGGATATTATAATTTAAGGACATTATGTCTTAAGTTCATTTAAGAACACCGTTTCAAGAACAAACTACATGACCCAAACATGCCCAGATCTCTAGTGTGCACTTCCCCATCAAAACATGAAACCAAGTCCGAGGAAGAGCACATCCATATTTTGTGATCTATGCATCAATCTAGTGTTCAAATTCTATCATTGCTACATGGACAATCCTTGATAACCTGCAGTGGATTCTGGCTTGAACAGTTCATTGTCTTCCAGACTCAGTAGCTTCTCTTTGGACACTCCTTTAAGCAGGTCAACCACATCGAACATTATGGGTCTCTTCTCAGGCTTGCTCTGAGCACAGACGAGAGCAGTAAGCACCATTCTCCGCAACTCTTCTTTCACAAAGTGCCCATTGAGCTTTGGATCCGCAATTTCTTTGAACCTTTGCTTTCGAGCCAGTGGAAGTGCCCATTCTGCGATCGAGTGGTTTGATGTCAAGCTTGACTGATCTATAGGCTTTCTTCCGCTTGCAAGTTCGAGAAGCAGTATACCGAAGCTGTAAACATCACAGCTTTCTTTAGCCTTCCCCAACATTGCATACTCTGGTGCAAGATATCCAAGAGTGCCTTTCACTCCCGTGGTAACATGCGTTGCACCATCAGGGATCAGCTTTGCGAACCCAAAATCTGCAACGCGTGCCTGGAACTCAGCGTCAAGCAAAACATTGCTCGCTTTGATGTCTCTGTGGATGATGTGGGGGGTAGCATGGTGGTGGAGATAGCTGCAAAGTAAGAAACATCGGTATGATAGTTCGATGGTAATAGGTGTGTGTGCATATGTAAGCTTGTAGACTTACGCAATCCCTTCGGCTGATCCGATGGCGATGCTCATCCGTCTTCCCCAGTCAAGAAGGCATCCTGCTGCTTGCTGTCCATGGAGATGCGACAGCAAGCTCAAGTTAGGCATGTAGTCATAGACTATGAGACGCTCTTTTCCTTCGGCACAGTATCCGCGTAAGGTCAGCAGATTTGGATGCCTTACTCTTGCCAAAATTTCAATTTCAACAGCAAATTCCATCTCAGCTTTGCTGCTCCATGTTTTTAGCCTCTTCACTGCAATCTACATATGCTTGTAATATATTAGACCCCATATCATGTATAAAAATAACATGAATTTAAACAAGATTTTGCTGCCAAATATGTGATCTACAAAGGTCCTTTCTGCATGCCAGAAGTTGGACGTATGTACATTTGTATGCTTGCTTGCAACAGAAATAAGTGTTCCATGTCAAGAGCAGCCTAACGATCCAAATAATTATGCTGAATTTTTGTGCATATTAGTTGAGAATGTAATTTAGTTTCACTAGCATAGAATTTGTGTCCGTCTAATTCATTTTGCGGGGGCTCGAGTAATATCTTTGTGCTCGCTATCTTATCAAGCACCGATGAAAAGAGTTAAGTAAATTAGTAATACTCAAAGCTTTATCATCTCATCTATGGGTAGATGAGAATGCCAAAGGAGGAAGATAAATATGAGCATTTAACAACCGACAGATTTATAAAGCAATATCCTAAGCTGCACCCATATCTGACCAAATAAAAAAATCCAAAAACTGAGCTAGCAATTTAAATAATAAGAAATTTGATGCCAGAGGAAGAGATGACCTCAAAGAATTTGACAGAAATTTCCACAATATAAGATAAACCAGTTTGGTTGTTTACATAACCCAAACAGCGAAGCAAACAAATGAAACAAAGTCTTGAACATAATACATTTTGAGAAAAAAGAAATTTGTTTTATCGTCATGCATACAAAAAGGCAGAAATTATATTTTAGCCATTTTCCAACCATGAAAATTGACATTGATAGCAGATGGATATTTCTGAATACTCTAATAGATCCCAATATGCCTGCTTGGAAGGCGAGAAGATGAAGGAGATTTTTTTATTTGTAGGAATGCTAATTCGAACATGAAATGATGCATGAAGAAATCAACTATGGCTTTTATCATTCAGGTATCTGGTCTATGATAGCCAGGATCTATTCTACTCAATGTGATTAAGTAGTGGACTTTTGATCATTAAAGGGAGGTGCTTTCTTAACAATTATCCAAGAAATGCTTCTGAAGAGAGATAGCATCAGCTCCTCCTGAATTATCTAGATGCCTCAAAGAGGCTATCAAGCCTGAGGTGGAAACCATTAACCCAAACAACGAAATCCAAACAGCTGAATCTTGCTTCCTTGTACTTGTTGCAAAAAAAAAATAGATCAGAAAATGCAACTTCCAAGGGATTTATACTCTATCAACCAATTGAAAAGGACAGAAGTTCAAATGGCTAAATTGTTTATGATGCACTGGAAGCTGGACACAGGTGTCTCCTGATTTAGTAATCAGTCAACTTGTAGATTATTATCCAAAGGTCAGCTCTGTACTGATCTCACAAAGTACTGGTTGCTCTGTCACAGATCACAACAATTTATATCTATGGCAATTATGGTGGTTGCATCCACACTGTGCTAATTATTCATCCTAATAACTTTCTGTTGACTTGCCTCAAACATTATTTGGAAGAATTCCCAGCCTATTCTTGATGAGAAATCTTAGTAGGAGTTAAGAATGAAGAAAAAAAAGAAAAGACCTATTTCAACAAAGAAGCAGTCTTCTGATCAGTCAAGTTCTTCACCTGTCACATCATATGAGGCAGAGTTTGTAGAGGTTGTAGACCAAGGAAAATTTGACGAACATCCACTCTAGACAACCTAATTCAAACTTTGATCCGTTTCTTGACTTCCTATCTCAGCCAAATCCAACACCATATCGAAGTATGTGAAGAAAAACCTAGATATTTACATGAAAAATCAGGGATACATGGAGGCAGTACCTGCGATCCATCCCAGAGCTGGCCCCAGTAGACGCTGCCAAACCCTCCTTCCCCCAACTTGTTATCATAATTGAAGTTGTTGGTGGCCGAATGCAACTCCTTGAGAGAGAAAACCCTCCACGTCGATGCCGCCTTCTTCCCCGGCTCCCTCCTGCGCTCCAAGAAAAAAGGAAGCAACTTTTTAGTCTCGCCGACCGGTCAAAGCTCGTCGGATCGCGAAAGCTCATTCCTTTGGTACGAACAGCATCGTCAAGTAACGTACCCATCCGAAGATCTCCCGCAGCAAAACAACGATCCGAAAGCCATTCTCCCCTGTCGATCTACGATTCTCTTTGAAATCTTGGAATCCGAGTGTAGAGATGCCGAGGGATAGGGCCTCAGCGAAGCTGGTCCTCGGCCGCCGACACAGCCTCGGCCGCCACGTCCATCTGGAGGGCACAGAACGAGCTGGTTATTTGGAATGGCTGCTTGCTTTCCTATTTCAATCGAAGACGGCAGGTTAGACAGGTCCGCTGTCCCGCGGGAGCATTGTATCAACTTGCCACGCCATGGCATGGCTCCCTGCCATTGGCCTGTTTGAAGACTACATGACAGCGGAACTGGCAACGGTCGTGTCTTCTTCTTCCTCGGTCTCTCTCTCTCTCTCTCTCTCATTGATTGACGGAGGAGCGAGAAGGTGAAGGTGACGGGTCTGACTGATAAATCGAGCAAAATTGTTGGTGGAGGGGGCGTCGTCGGGAGTTGGGCATCCCCTCGCCCCCATGTGATGGCCGAGGGACGAACCACCGGAGCCGCTTCTCCCATTGGCCGCGGAGGGCAAGCTCGGTCCAGCTTTGAGGTGGCCACGTTGACCTGACTCCCCAACCCCCCCGGTGCTACCCTGTTTGTCGTGGAGAAGGCGATGAGATGCCAAAGGGACTAATTACAAACATCTAATCTCACTTTATCGATGAAAGATATGAAACTCGCTGTTAATTATAAAAATAATTTTTAAAAATTAATAAGTATTTTAATATACGATCGAGCGTACTTCGAAAGAGGAAGTTAATATCATCGGAATCACATTGAGCGTCATGTCATGTGAATGTGATAGATACGATAATAAAAGACGAGATTGAGGATCGAAATCTTGCTCTTCGATTGTTTATTAAAGCATCTATTGATTTTGATTTTTTTTATTAGGAAAATTATTTTTTTTACGTCATTCATATTTATCGATAAAATTAAAGAGAAATTATATTAAATATTTTACTTTTATAATTATAAAAATATCAATATAAATAATAAAATATTGAAATTAATTAATTATAAAAAAAATAATATACGATTAGTCCGATACCGAATCTGCAGTGAGTTCATCTTCCCGCCGGTCATTGTCATTCATGAAACCTCGCAACATTGTTACTGTTGGATCGGTCCGACGAAGTGGGTGCGGTCCACTGCTCCTGACGCAGCCGCGTCCCCCACCACACTGGCATGCGTGACATGGAGATGTCGCTCGACGTCCGTCACAAGGAGGAAGACGCTTGTTCCCACAACTTACGGTCTCCAAGTTGTTCTGCTTGTGACACAGACATGCATTATCTTTGGAGGCAGCAATATATATATATATATATAGATTCAAGTTGAGGTGTCCGATCTGATCCAAGATGGCATCTCTGGTACGACTGACCAGTGACAGCCGTGTGTGGGGCCAACACTGGGGTCAGAGTGTCCTCCAATAAATGGACGGGTGGGTGTGTGGGTACGGTAAGGAATAAATCGGTCGACGAAGTTAGTTTGGACAAACAAGCAAATCATACCTAACGTCTAGAATTCCACGTGGGATCCAATGGGTTGTACGCTCACACATTTAAACTTTCTCAACGTTTAGAACTCTCAATAATCTTTTTCAAGTGCAATTAAAATGCCAAGTGGCATAAATATGTTAAATCATATGGATATGATGAAGAAATATATAATTTTAATTTTTTTTATAAAGAATAAGAGACGAAAATATAATTCGAATCTTTGGATAGATTTTCTGATATATTACATCAGAAGCTTTCAAGTAGTGTAGCTCAAAATAACGATGGTCTTTTAAGATATCATTATAGTTTGATATTCTAAAAATAAAATAATTAACCTATTCTTTCTTGATTATTTCATCGATAGTTAGTAAATATGATGATGCTAACGACGATCTTACAAGTATATTTCGTATGTATCTTACAAGTGGATTTAAAAAATCTCATAAATTAATTTGAGTGAGATTTTTGCTGACGATATCGAGATCAAATGAGCTATTGGAGATGAAAAATTATGACAAGCATATCTAAAGCAAAGTTATCATGCAAAAAATACTAGTTTGGACCAATTCATTTGGACTCGTTCTTATAGTTTACACAAATGTGTTTTCTTCTAGTGATACATACGTAAATTATTTTGATTTCTTTGTAGGATCATAAATATTTGAATCCCTAAGTTGAGAGGTCAACTTTAAACAATGGATGGTAGAATCCATTACTCAACTGATTTGTATTAATTAAACATCGGCATATCTCATTAATCCCTTCCGATTTGACGGTAATACATTATTAATTCATCATGGACGACCATACAAAGCTCTTTTAAGTAAAGCCTATGGTTTCATTGCTTGAGTCAATTATAACTTTATTGAGTCAATATCACATAGTCTTGATCTTAAAATAAAATAAGAAACTTATATCTTCATCAACCACGTCACAAAGAAAGAAGCGATCTTTGTACGATAGGATCGGATAGCTAACTCTCCATCGATTCAAAAGTACGAATCAACATATGTGCCTAATTGTACAATGTCAAGTCACTCCAACTCCACATCATCATTTTCCAGCCTAACATGGAGGCGTGGAAGTCTTAATACGAGAGAGATGGTCCAAATTTAGATAGACACAGCGATGTGACTTACGTCGCATGCAAGTAATTAGAATAGTCACACATACCTCAGTTTCGAACTTAATGAGTCATCACCAACGATTCATCTCGTTTGGTCCTTTGCATCACTTTTCCACGTCAAACCAATGGACTATACCTTCACCTTAATTGATGATCATTTGAAAAATATTTTGATTTGATGATTAATTATTTTAGATAAAAAAAGAATTTAAGTCTATAGTACAAATTAAACTAAGTAATATGAATGATATTTTATGATAAATATTTTGATTATATTATCATATGTTCTGATTGTTCGATATTTTGAGGATTCGGATCTATTTTAGATTTGACATCCGAGTTTACCGTAACTTTGGTGTTGAAAAACTAAGAGATTCGAGAGATATTTATTTCAAACTTCTAGAAGATAAGAAAATGTAATAGACTTAAGTGGATCATGTGATTCTAGGATGATCGTACGGAATCATCATCGAGTATTAATGAGATGAATGGTCCGATAGGTGGGCGTCCGAGGAACATGAGATTGACGAGTGAGTCGATGTCAAGTTGACGTCGAACTCTATCAGCCACGACAAGTCTGAAAACTCAAGCTATTTAGGGCAGAGAGGCTGATGATATATCTCGAAGGCCAGCAACACAAAGTCCAAACGAAGAAAGCTGTGTTGGAGCCTCGCCATTTAATGCGACGGGCTTCGTCGAACGGAATTGAGTTGTGTGATTCCACATGTGGAAGTCAATGCTTACCCAATCGATCTCACGCACAAGTCGTTTGAAATACTTGTTTTCTCAAGTCAAATCATCGTAAGAATCATGACCAAGTTGATGCATATATAATAGAGAATGGGGTGCAATGAATCAATCGATGACAGTCAAATTTGAATGATGATAACAATCCAAACGTATTGAAAGTGTATATATCTTATTTTAAACCTAATTATTCTTTCTAAAGAGAGTTGAAGTGTTGAAAGCATCTACGTTATTTTAAGCATGATCAAAACCACATGCATGTTTTATGCAAGTTATTGACATGAATAAGATGTCATAATCATATGATTCACCTTAGTAAGATAATTGACATCCTAATATTAACTTATCTCGCTTGCATACGATATTTGTGCTTAGATATTGGGGTTAGGTGTGTGAATGAGTCTCATGCATATGATGATCCCAATATTATACTTAGTAGAGGATTTTGTAGGATAGCAAGAAAGAACAATACTTTTTATGAGGCATTTTACAAGTCGTTTATAGTGTATTGAAATAATAATTAAGTCGAGATCATGATAAAATATAAAAAAATATGAGTTATTTGACTCTTAATGAATCATGAGATTGTGCGTTTAAATGCTATAGTTATGACTATACGATACCTACGAGCTTGAGACGATCAATTATATGTATTAGATCACATGTTCATAATGTATCATTATTATTGAGAAGTATAATATATAAATATAGATATCCATGGATTTTGGATCAATTTAATTTTTTATTTTTTTAGAAAATTAAACTATATTACTATCTTAAAGGCACAAAATCATTCTCCTTCAAAAGAAAAACCATTATACCGAAACTTATCATAACTATTATCTCTACCAAAATTCGATTCATATACATATATAATATCATTTTGTACTAAAAAGACGATTCGTTTTCTCCGCCATCTCGCCGCCGCTGCTTCGCGGCAGGCGGTGCGGACACGCGCCACCGACCTCGAATTAATTTTCCATGGCGCGCCGCCGCCCCTCCCCGCCTCGTGCTCGACCGTCGGATGGAGCCCCCTCTCGATCTCGCCCCCTCCGTCCGCCCGCGTCGGAGGTGGCGCTGCCGTGTCGAGGGAGGAGACGTGGGCGTTGGTGGCGTCATGGCACCTCACGTGCCTTGGAACGCACACAAGACGACAAAACCATGATAATTCAATATAGTTATATATATTTATCAATCATTGCATCGCACCGCTAATGCGCTGTCGGCCGCGGCACGTGTCGACTGCCCGCCGTCGACACGCTCTCCGTTCCCTTTCCCTGCTTTTTCTCGCGTTATTATTCTCTCCGTTTATTCTCCGACCTCCGTTACGCGTTTTAGCATCTTTTTCTCCTCGACGCGTTATTGTTATTATTATTATGACAAATACCTGATAAAATTATTTTTTTGGGCATAAAGCTCCAACTTTTTAATCCTAATTATCAATTAAAATCCCGATCTAATCAATTAACATACTACAGAAAAAATAAATTAAATATAATATATAATTATGTATAATTATGTTAAAAATTTAATAATTAGAAAAAAATTTCTGAAAGTCATATAAATGTAAAATCCAAGTCATATATTTTTAAATACATCTAAGGCCATGTAAAATATTACAAATATCAGTTTAAAGTATAAAAATAATGCAATTTTCAATTTTTGTTTATTATATTGAAATATTATATTAAAATATTTATTTAAAATATATATTTTAAAATATTTTATACTTTATTAGTATATTTATTTGAATAACCAAATAGATTAATTATTGTAATTAATTGTCACAAATCTCTTAACTGACGGCGTCATGTAAATTTGTCGTTTCCTCGCACTTTCCTTGTTGTGGACTCTCTCTCTTCTCCACCGTCCTTTATTAGTTATTGGATAAGCTACCAAGCAGCGCCGAGCTTGACGTGTTCGCCGCCTGCCGGCACGCGCTATATATCATACGGCCTACGCGACCCCGGCAAAGTTTCCTGGCATACGATCCGTGGGAGTTTCGGGGAGGGAGCTCCGCGGGAGGAGAGGTGAGGGAGAGATGGAGGTGGAGAGGCAGCTGCCGCCGAAGAAGGCGGCGAGGAAGCCGAAGGAGCGGCCCTTCCGAGGCATACGGATGCGGAAGTGGGGGAAGTGGGTGGCGGAGATCAGGGAGCCGAACAAGCGGTCCAGGATATGGCTCGGCTCCTACTGCACCCCGGTGGCCGCCGCCAGGGCCTACGACACCGCCCTCTTCTACCTCCGGGGCCGCGCCGCCCGCCTCAACTTCCCCGACGACATCTCCGTGGGCGACGACGCCGACCACGAAGCGATCGCCATGTCGGCCGCGTCGATCAGGAAGAAGGCCGCGGAGGTGGGCGCCAAGGTCGACGCGCTCCAGATGAGCGGGGGCGGGGCGGCCGTCTTTTGCTGTCAGGAGGACAAGCGTCGGCAGGCGGAGATGCGGTACAAGAATCCCGACCTTAATCAGGCGCCTGGCCCCGAGAGCTCCGACGGCGAGTGGAGCAGCAGCTTGCAGTAGACGCATGGGTACATATGACCATGTATCTGGTTGCAGTAGTACTGTTCTTGCATGCCATCCTCAGGAAGAAGGAAGAAGACATATGTCAATACACTGATAACCGAAGTAGGGTTTTTGTCTTGTTGGATTTCTAGTTGTACTTGTTGATTTGCTGGGAAGGAATCCACGGGAACAATAACAGCGACAAGGAGAAGAGGAGTCATTGGTCTGTAGTTCCTTTGTGATGCAGCTTCTCTTGAAGATGAACTCGATCGATGTAAAGAGCTTTTAATGATATACCAATACTTCCAACTTCGTTTGCCATACCAAAGCTTTCATATTGCTTTCACCTGCTTGTCTCCTTGCAGATGGATAGATTCTTTGTAGTTAACGCCGTGTCTTGAAATAAATCAAGCTTTAGGAAAGCAGCTAAAGAGAGAGAAAAGGAAAGGCTGGAAGTTTAGGACATGGATCATATCACGCTTCTAAGTTATTGCATGCCGAACAGCTCAAGATCGTATCCTTCGTGTGTCACGTTTGAGGAACAAACACAAAAGCATAAAACTGCAGAAGAATAATCTATGAGAATATGGCAGACATAAAACTTGGAATCCGAATAATCTTACACTCATCGAGTATCTTTCCTTTGGAGGAGCTGTGAAAAGATACCTGAGACTCCTGTTGATGCTGTAAATTGCGATATTTATATGCTTCATATGTATCTCTTGGAGAGTGTGTCTTATCCACCCAAAAGAAGAGCATGAGATACGAAGCCAAAGAAGAGAGAAGAAAAATACTTGAGATTACAAGTAATTCCGGTTAACGCACACGGATTTAGGATCGGTGGTTTTGCTTAAAGAACGCAAAGGGAAATGATGTGTGACGGGGAAGAGAAAGGATGAATACGTACTCGGTGCGTCGAGAAAGAGCTTAATAAAACGAGAGTGGGTGCACCGTCCGTATGGATGGATTTGTCATCGGTTGTATCGCTCTGTTCCTCCCTCTGATTCCTAAAGTTCCATGATCTTTGTCTTTTGTAAGATTGGTGTGCGAAACAGGATACTTGCAGATCGTCTTCACTCGTGAGTTCTGTGCACTCGAAAGCTTACTGTCATGCATGGAGAACATGAAGAACAGTGGCCTGTCAGTATTGTTTGGATTAGTCTTGGATGCATTTACCTCGAATCCCTCTGCTCCATTGCTTCCGTGTATTCATATTGGTGGAAGTCCTTGATCTGGCATCCGGTCCACTTGAAAGTGAAAGAGGAGTCATCATAGCACTTGGGAAATAGATGGTGACCCTGAAATCCTTTAAAAAAGTGTTGGAACATCATCTCTTCTTCTCCCTGCCATTCTTAGCCACCATTTGGAGTTGCTTGTGCCACACGAGATTAATTGAGTTGATCTATAGGACCGGAGTGGATCTATTAATATTATTAATTTGAGTTTAAGTATTTTAAGTTGATGATTAACTCAATAACTTGAGTTAATTTTTTTGGGTATGATGGTGTTTAATTTCCAGATACTATAATATTCTTCACAGATCACATTATAACCCAACAAGAATCAGACAACTTGGGCCTACGAGCTCACCCATCAGATTCTGCTGCACCAGCGTCACCTTATCCTTCGATGGGCCCATCATGGACCCACCAGAGCGGCCTCCTGCTGTGAAAGGTGCGGCTCACAAGCGTGTGCCGGTTCCGGGTTCAGGTTTCTCGGAACGGCAGGCCAATCTTATGCGGTGGACACACGCAGGGGTCACAATACCAACGTGGATGTATTCGTAAACCCTGTTGTTTTTGGGACAGGCGATTCGAATCGCCCGACTCATCAGCACGTTACGCTTTGATTCGTAACTCCAACGCCCTGATTCCGACACGTACGCACCCCCTCGCCCTGCCCGCCGGCATCAGCCCGGGGCGGGCCATCGTACGGTCAGCGTCGCTTACCCCACCTCATCCGACGGCGGAGGCTGCCGCGTTAGTTGGATTAGGGTTTGCGACGTGCCCCCGCGATTTAAACCCTTGTGCGGGCCTCCGGCGCGGTTGCGGTTGCGGAGGCTGCTCTTGCGAAACCTTCTCTCCCTTTCCAAACCCTTTCAAGAACCCCGTCGATATTCCTCTCCAATTCTTTCATCCAGCAACCGGAATTGTTTAGGTGTTTGTTGTTGTTGTTGTTGTTGATCGCTTAGGGTCAGCGGAGGAGCCGGGAAGAAAAAGGCTTTGTTGTCTTCTAGATCGTGAGGGGAAAATGGCGCAGGTCCCGCTTCAGCCGCAGGCAGCGGTCCCCGGCCCGGCTGAAGGCGGTGGCGGTGCCCAGTTCTCCTCGACGTCGTTGTACGTCGGCGACTTGGACCCGGCCGTGACGGACGCGCAGCTGTATGATGTTTTTAGCCAGATCGGGGCGGTGGTGTCCGTCCGCGTCTGCCGCGATATGAATACTCGTTTCTCTCTCGGTTATGCCTATGTCAACTACAACGATGCCGCGGATGGTCAGTTGGAATTGTTCTTTGGCTCTCTTTGTTCCTCTGGAATCTGTTCATGTGGCTGTTGCTCGGTCTTGTCTTGTTTTGTGTCAATGCCCCCTAACTATTGCTTTAGCATTGGCATACTGTTATCGGGATTGCAGTTATTTGTCCTGCATTGAAGATTAATATTTGATATAGGGAATCGTGGAAGAAAACCAAATAATTATACTGTATTGCCAATGTAAACATTTCTTTGGATGCTATTTTTGATAGTTTACCTCATATTTTTGGATGCATTTTTTGATAGTTTACCTCATATTTTGGCTTACCGGAGACAGTCTTATTTTGAATTATACGCCATATTGATTGAGCCATGCTAATTGGTCATCTTTTTTTCCTATTTTTTGTTTTTGTGGACTATCATGTGGTAGAACCATGTCATACTGGTAAGGTCAGTAATGGGTATATGTGATTTGCAAGTGATTTATTGGTAAGAATCTAACTAGGATTTGTAGGAATTAATTAACCGGTGACATTAAGTTTTGCCATGTCATTAGCCATTTATTGTTTAGTGTTTAGTGTATCTTGTCTCTTGTTTTCCATGTTAGCACATCTAGATTTCTCTTTACAGAAGCTGACCTCGTTACTTGATGTTGCATATGAACATCCTGATGCCAAGGTGTGAACTACTTGTTTGAGGCTATTTGTTGTTGTGGCTTCATACAGTTTGAAGGAGTCATCAAGTTATTATTCTTAGGGATTGTCTGTGTCTGAACGCGAGGCCGATTCAGAATGGTGGATTACTAGCTAGATGATGATGCAACTTCATGTTATCATTAACAGTAGTATTGTCTCATCACGCCAGAACATGATTGTTAATAAACTCTTTTCATACATTGATCATTGTATGTCTTGTTTTTCTTTTTTACCACTAAATAATCACAAGACTTTTCTTGGGTGGGGAAAAATTAAGATGAAGCATAGATGATTGGTTCGGATGTCTTGCTTTCAGTAGTGCCCATGAACAAGAAACCCACAGTTGCCTTTCTGAATTGTATGACGTTAAAGATGAGCTTCTGCCCAAAAAATCACTTCTTGTCTTGAAGCTGCTTGCAACAAGAAGTTATTGTCCAGCCCACCCCCTCCCCACCGGGCTACACAGACCCCTGGATGCCTACAGATACTAGTAATGGATCAAATTAACATTATGTTGAGGATCTTAGTTGAGATCTGTCCAGCACCAAAAGCCTAACTTTGTTGTTAAAATTACCCAGGCTTTTTTTCCTGGATGCCTTCTAATCCATAATATTCAAAGGTTTCTGACCTTCAACATATGCTGGTGTGCACTAGAAGGTTGTAGCATTGTTGGAATCATTGAAACTTACTCTCCGTTGAGCTGTGTTTTTTTCAGAATAATGGCACCTTGTGGGTGCTTAGATTCATTTTAAGGCTAAATCACTGATTGCTTGAACTGGAATATAATTTCTTAATAGACTTATGTTCATGTAACTCCTTGCTTGGAATACTTTGGGAATCTTCACATTGTTCATCTGAATATTACCAAGTATCTTAGTTTTTTTTATTTTTTGCGGTGTATCATAATATGCATGTGTGTGTTTTTGTTTCTTCTTTGACATTGACTTTAAACATGTTATATTGATTAGGATATTCTGTTTCTTCTTTGTATGTGCATGTCTCTGACAATTACATTTGACATGTCTTAAATTCATGAACAATCTAAATTATGAAAGTTCTTTTCACTGTGACTTCATTTTCTGTTAGGTATTGATTTTTATTGATATGTAAATCATCTGTTTCAGTAGAATCATGAGAATTCATGATACACTACCCATTTTGAATATTGATGCCAACTTATGAAGATGATATAGATTGAAGTGCTTATACTGCATTGGTAGAAAGTTATGTATGCTATTTATTGACTCTGTTAAGTGCCTGTTGGCAGCTGCAAGGGCACTGGAAGTGCTTAATTTCATGCCTCTCAATGGGAAGACTATTCGCATAATGCATTCAAATCGTGATCCTAGCACACGGAGGAGTGGGAATGCCAACATATTTATCAAGGTACAATTTTCGTGATCTTCTCTTGGATCATTGGAACTTGAATTAATGAGTTGATTTTCGTGACACTTTATGTGCTTCAACAAGTAGTTATTGTGTTTATATCTTTACATGCTTTTTGACTTTGTTTTGTTTTGTTGCAGAATTTGGACAAGTGTATCGACAACAAAGCACTGTATGATACATTTTCTGCGTTTGGGAATATTCTTTCTTGCAAGGTTGCAACAGATGCATCTGGTCAGTCAAAGGGCTATGGCTTTGTCCAGTTTGAACAGGATGATGCAGCACAAAATGCAATTGAGAATCTAAATGGCATGCTATTGAACGATAAGAAAGTTTTTGTTGGGCCCTTTATTCGTAAACAGGAAAGGGAGAATGCTGCAAGCAACATAAAATTTAGTAATGTATTTGTAAAAAATCTCTCAGAGTCTACAACAGAAGATACTCTTCAAGAAGTTTTTGGTGAATTTGGAAAGATCACTAGCTGTATTGTAATGAGAGGGGAGGATGGAAAATCAAAATGCTTTGGCTTTGTTAATTTTGAGGATCCTGATGAAGCTGCTCAGGCTGTTCAGGAACTTAATGGGAAGAAATTTGATGATAAGGAATGGTATGTTGGAAGAGCACAAAAAAAGTCTGAGAGAGAACAGGAACTTAAAGAGAAGTTTGAACAGAGTAAGCAGGAGTCTTCTGAAAAATTGGAAGGGGTTAACTTGTACTTGAAAAACTTGGACGATGACATTGGAGATGATAACTTGAGAGAATTGTTCTCAGGGTTTGGGGCAATTGCTTCTTGCAAGGTTTTTAATTTGTTTAATTTGATTTCATTGTTCTCTCATTCCGTTATAATTTGCTTGTTGCTGCATTATGTACTTGTAAAACTTTTATAGGTTGTGCGTGACAAAAATGGTGTGAGCAAGGGATCTGGATTTGTTGTTTTTCAGTCTCCTGAACACGCTTCTCAAGCAGTAAGTCAAAGTCTGGAAGTTGCAACCTCACTTTGGGTTTCTGTACACTGTTTGTTGATTCAATGTTTAAATTTGTTGTAGCTTTTGGAGATGAATGGCAAAATGATTGGCAATAAACCACTTTATGTTGCACTAGCACAACGCAAGGAAGACAGAAGAGCAAGATTGCAGGTAATTTCTTTGAAGTCTACATGATAGTTCTGTATCATCATATGAGCTATATGCTTGGAGATAAGAGACCAGTGCTAATATTAATATTATCTCATTCAATGGTATACAATAACAAATTCAAGTTGCCAACCATGTGGGGTAGGCAGCAGCAACAATGGTGAAGTCTCGTTTCAGTTATATCATGGAAATGTTTTAAATGAATTTTTAGGGGTTGATTTATTTTCATATTCTAATTGAAGTCTCTTGTGCTTTTTAGCTCATGAAAAGTGTTCGATTATAATGGAAAGTAATGAATTCTGACATTATGCATATTCCAATGTATTTATCTTACAAATTTTGTTATCCTTTTCATATGGTCATAAATAATGTGGTAAGTTTCATTGGTTGCCTGTTTGTTCCTTTGCCAGGCTCAATTTTCACAAATGCGACCTGTGGTGATGCCGCCTTCAGTTGCTCCTCGTGTTCCATTGTATCCTCCCGGTGCTCCTGGGTTAGGACAACCACTTTTCTATGGTCAACCACCTGCACTTGTTCCTCCTCAGGTAACATCTGTCACCCAAAACAAAGTTTAGTTGTATGCTTTGTGGTAAATCTTGCTTTTGACTAGTTTGTGCTCCTTGACAAGGTTGGGTGGTAAATCTGTCACCCAAAACACTTAAATGAATTATAAAATGCATACAGATGGAATAAAATATAGATATTTAAATGAATTATAAAATAGTTTAATTATTGATATTGGTAGTGTATTGAGATATGGATTTTGATCAAAGAACAAAATCTCAGTTTGGTGTAAAAACTGGTTGACTGCCAAATTTTGATACTACACTGGTACCATTAAGTGTACTAATGGTTGGTTGCGACTGGACTACTACAAGCACACGGAGTTGTCACAAGAGCAGTAACTTCTGACACAGGAGAGGCGGGGGCCATGTGGGGAAGAGAAAAAAGTAAAGAGAGGAAAAAGGGTTAGAGTAGTTACCAGTATGGGCAATATGGTTATATGCTTACTATATGTCTTTCAATTGCAAAGTCTAACCCGAAAGCCTACTTGATCGTAAAGTGTTTATTGTCGTAAGTTATGCATTGCAACGTTGCGTTCATGTTGTGTTTTGTTGGTGTGATTCTTTTTGAGGCCATTAACCATGCAACAGGCCCCCTTGAACATATTGTAACTAGCTTTAATGTGAATAAATCTGAAGAAATTGCTTGTTTGATATGAAAAAAATTCCAATTGCACACATTGTCAAACTATTAGGTCCCATTGCCATGGGTATATGTTTTTATTTCGAGAATCTTCCATAAGATAGTATCACATGAAGGAGAACTAAAATGATGTGTGTTCCAATGACATTTTTCTTACAGCCTGGATTTGGCTTCCCTCATCCCCTTGTTACTGGAATGAGACCTGGAGCTGGTCCTTTTCCCAATTTCTTTATGCCGATGGCCCAACAAGGTCAGCAGGCCCAACGCCCTGGTGGTAGACGATCAGGTCCACTGCAACAGACACAGCAGCACCCTATGCAAATGATTCAACAGCAGGTGTGATAAAAATTTTTGCACTGAGTGCAGTTCCCGGTTTCTCATAACCATCACTCTTCCCGTGCATATTGTCACAAATTAAAAAGCCTCTGTGATAGCATATAGTGAGAATCTGAATGTCGCAGATGCTCCCAAGGGGTGGACGCCCTTACCGCTATCCACCTGGGCGTGGCATGCCGGAAGTCGGCAATCCTGAAGGGATGTTCTCTCCCCCCTATGACATGGGTGGTATGCCTGCAAGGCATGCTGGCATGTCACAACCTGTTCCGGTAGGAGAACTGACTTCGGCTCTTGCAAATGCTACACCAGAGCGGCAGAGACTGGTAAGGAAGGTCCAATAGTTACTTGTGGGTTTGTCTGTGCGTGAAGCATGCTAGTTCTTAATATAATATGGATTTGCATCACCGGGTGGGTAGTATAACCGAGTGTGCTGTTTCTTTACATGTCAGATGCTGGGTGAGAGCCTCTATCCTCTCGTGGATCAGTTAGAGCACGGGTATGCTGCGAAAGTAACTGGCATGCTCCTTGAGATGGACCAGAACGAAGTGTTACACTTGCTGGAATCTCCTGAAGCGCTGCAGGCCAAAGTAGCGGAGGCTATGGGAGTCTTGAGAAGTGTTGTTCAGCAGCAGCAGCACGTCGCAAACCGTTTAGCTGGTCTGTCGTTGAATGATGTTTCCTGAGCTGATATACATATCGTGACTCCTTGGGCGGGTGAGCCCGTTTTGATTTAGATGTGGTTTTGGGTTGATTTTTCTTGAACTATTCAGTTTGCTACTTGATAGAATGGGATTTTTTTTTCTCTTTTGTCTTTTTCTATTAGTTATTTCGAGAGTGATTTTAGACTTGTTTTCTTGCTGTCTTGGAAGAGTTCCAAAGAAGCCAACTAAACAATCGTCGTCTAAACAAAGGTGATCGTAGAGTGCAGTCTTGGAAGGCATTAATCTGCATGCAAACCGGTGCATCAAATCATTGATTCAAGTAATTGTGGAAGTGCAGAAGCAGATGAAGAGGGGCGACTTTCATCATTTGACTTGTAAAAAAGGGAAGAAAAAAAAACAATCTTTTAGCTTCAAGTCCAGTATTAAATCGAGATCATGTACATGGACTTTGGCCAATCATCTTATAAAACGTGAATCAATCGGTGATCATAAGGAGTTTGCAAATCTTGCCCCTCGGTTCTGCACTCGGCCGACCAAACAAATCAACGCTGGAAGCATTCAAGCATTGATCTTCTTCTCCACTCGGCCAGAGTAAGCCCAGTAGGGTTTTGCAGGTGTGCGGACAAGAGCCTTCACTCCGAGTGGGTTGTCCTTGCTCTGCGTATCCGCATGAAAAATGATGAATCATGGCTACCAAAATTATGGCAACAAAGATTCTAAAGGCACAACATATTCAATTCGGTTCTGGTAAATAAGAGAGTTAGCAAAAGACGAGTCCGATGATATTACCATTTGACAGGTTCCAGCCTCGGTATTGCAAACAGGGTAGTCACGAGGGCAGCAACTGGAGTGATCATCACAGCAGGTAGCAGCCTCCAGAGGGCAGCATCCCCAGGCAAAGCAGTAGCCATTGTACTCGTAGACACAACAGCAGGTGGTGCTCGACGGGCAGGAGTAGTAGTTGTCGCAAACGGTCGGTGGGTTCACCGGAGAGGGCGGGGACGGACCAGGGTTCGGTGGGTTCTGGCTCTTCTTTACCGGGTAAGAAGCTTCCATGGCGATACCACACTTGCCGGTGGATGCATTCACGTTCCGCTCCATCCTGATGTAGCCCGCCTCTCCCCAGTCTCCTCCCCATGAGTTCCTAACGATCCAGTAGTCCGTGCCGTTCTCTGTGCCATAGCCTACCGCTGCGACGCCATGGTCCAGCTCGGTCCCGCATCTTCCAGTGAATATCCCCTAAATTATGTGGGGAAAAAAAAGAATTTTTTAGCAGAAAGTGCTATTATAGATGAAAGATTTGTTCAGCGATCCGAAGAACAGGATGTTCGTACAGATGATCTTTGACAAGACCATCCAATTCGACATAATATAAACGACAGATATGCTCTCTAGCTTCCAGAGATGAATTATTTAGGTAAACATAATCTGGCAATAATCACTGTTTAGGTAAACAAACAATGAAATATATTATGTTATGCCCTTTTAATTCCCTTAAATTTCATGAGAATAATCACTTGAAGCAGCAACCACATACCGACTGGTAGAATTGGAACTCCCTGCCACCGGCTTCAATGGCGACACTCACAGGCTGGCTTGCCACAGCCTTCTGCAGCGCCTTCTCATCATTCTCCGGAACGTCTTCATACCCATCGATGGTGACGACCTTGGCGTTCTTCTGCAATCGTCAAACGACGAAGCTGATCCCCGTGAGAACATGAATGAAATCATGACAATAACAGTCAAGATTGGTACCCTGTTATGGTCGCACGCGCCATCTCGAGCTTTGTAGGGGTAATCGTCGTCGGTGTCGATGCCGCCATTGTTGACGATGAAGTCGAAGGCGTAGTCCATGAGGCCGCCATTGCAGCCCTGGTTGTAGGCCGTGTCGCAGTCCACCAGCTCCTGCTCCGACAGGCTTATCAGCTCCCCCGTCACGATCTGGTTTATGCCCTCCACTGCAGCAACAGTCGAGAACGCCCAACAGCTCCCTGCACAACCAGTCAAGAGTTAGCATTTGATGATGGATTTGCTGATCGTAATTTGCCGACACGAGATCTTGCTTGGGAGAGGGGAAAGGAAAGAGGAGGGGGAGACTCACCACAGCTGCCTTGGTTCTTGACGGCGCCGACGGCGCCCTTGGCCCTCCAGTCCACCGAGTCCGGCAACACATCGCCGGCTCCCTCGTACCGGTAGCGGTCGGCAGCCACTCGGCTCCGGCAGGCGACGCCACGGCCCTTGGCGCCCAAGTACAATGCCCGGAACTCCTCGTTGGTGAGGTCGGCGAAGCGGTTGAGGCCGAGGCGGAACCGTTGCCGCCCGGCGTCCGCGGCCGCGTTGTGGCCGTCGACGAAGTGGAGGTTGTCCTTGAAGACCTCAAACCGCGCCTCCTTCTCCCCCAGCGCGTTGTACGCCCTGCCGTGCCTCGCCAGCCAGCCCTCGTAGATCCTTCGCATCTCGTCCTCGCTGCGCTCCAGCCCCCGGACGCCGTGCTCCTCGTTGTAGGAGACGATGGACATGTCCGGCGCGGCGAGGCCGGCGGCAAGGCCGGAGAGGAAGAGGAGGGCGGCGGCGAGGAAATACTTGGAAGCCATCGTGATTCCAGAGGAAAGAAATGGAAAGGTGGGATTTTGATGGGTTGGGGGGGTTCGAAAGGTGAGGCCTTTTTATAGTGGAAGGGACGGTGGTCATCGGAACTCGGAAAGATGGGGTTAAAATAGCAATGGCGGCATAATTTAGCTGGTCTTGCACCTTTTTGACTGCATTATACGCCCAGGATACTGCAGCGGAGACGTGAGGCGGTGGTTGTAATAGAAAATGACAGCGGCGGAGTCGCACATGGACGGAGGTGAGGGAAGGATTATGGGCCAAGGAAAGCAAAGGTGCGGCTTCGAAGTCGGGAGGAGAGAAGAAGAACGGCTTAAATTAGTCATCTTCATCCATCTCCACCCACATCGTCCCTTCTTCAACTCTTCAATCCGAAGTCGGTCTCAGCCAAAGATTTAGGGGACGTGGTGGCCGTCGTATCTCAGTGTAGTCATCGGAAAAGCATTAAATTGAGGTGGCGGTGATCAATCTACTCAGTCTGTCTGGCGAAGGTTCATTGAATAGAGAGCAACTCGTTCACTGTGCATGGGGAAACACGACCGCAGAGCACCTCTGTTCTCGCTTTTTCGAGGCGGCACAGGAACAGTAGTTGGTCTCGTGACCGGCCGAAAGGCCCATTGATCGCGTCGGGATGACGCACCTGATTGCATCGAATGGCACGAGGGATATGATGATAGACCAGAAGAGAAGCTCCATGCAGCAGAGACACGTACCGCGTGTGTGATGCAAAGGACAACGTTAGACTTCCGTATTATCTGATGCAGCAAGGAGGAATGCCAATCCTTAGATCATACAAAAAAAATTAAATATAAAAAATTAAAAAATTAAAAATCACATTAAAAGGGCAAATGAAAAAAAAATTTCTTCCCATTATTTTTTGCCACTTAGCAGTCTTTTTTTTTATTATTTCTGTATAATATCTTTATTCTTTAAAACATGAGATTAATCTTAACCCTCATTGAGATCTGATAATAAGGGGGTTCCGATGAAGGCGATTGACTTATAACTCGACTGATACTAGTGACAGAGACTCATCCTCCATCCTTAATTGTTGCTTGTCACTATCGAAATATCACTTAAGCATCATCATGATTGACAATGGTATCATCTTTCGACGCTTGTAATCTTCGAGGTCTAACAATATAGTAGTCACAACGAAGTTGGTCGACTTGCAGCTCGACTCTAACACCCAACAACGAGGACCCGCCCAGGAATGAGAACAACCACCTGGTGAAGCCCGCTATTGCTCCTCCACTGATGATCGAATCGACGATGCCGAAGAGGAAGGACCACAACATGAGGGTGATGGCATGATCAAAGACAATAAAGGAGGGTGAGGATCGAGATGCAGATGATGACACAATAATAAGACCTTAGCAATGCCTCGATAGCGACGAATGAATGAGGGATAAAGGTAGTCATATGGTGGCGGTTATAGATAATCATGTCTTTTAGAAAATAAGAGGCAAGAAACAAATAAAAAATACTTTGTGAAAAAAATGAAAACATGAGATTATTTGAAGAATTTACCTATTAAAAAATATCAATCCTTTATCTAATTAAGATTCTACACGATTCGGATTGGATGGAGGATACTCTTTCAAATTTTCATCTGTGATCTTTTACTAACTTGATATGCGGTGTTACAGGACACATATGTTTCATTGAAGGAGTGTTTAAACCATAATATTTAAACTCAAAATAATAATACTCATTCATCTAATCCTATAAATTAATTTAATTTTTCTTGTAGATCAGATTATAGTGGTGTCACAAAGCACGAGCTAGAGAAGACCACCCGAATGGATCGATCTCAACCTTTGGATCCAAATTAATGATGTGTAACGTAAGACAAGTATTAGATTGTTCCTGATTTGATGAGGATATTGGTCTAATTGACATTAAATCATTAGACACAGGATTCATGTGATCAATCACAAATTATTAGGAATACAATTCATAGTTCATTGTCATTGTTTGTGGTTCCCGCGAAATATATTTTACTTGTCCAAAATGATGGCACAGTTAACTTGACGTGTTGATGCAGGTGGGTTTGTCCACTGAATCAACAATGCAATTAAATGACATTGTGATTCTTTTTAATTTTAGTTTATTATAAAAAAATATCATTGACATCTTGATCAGCTAAATATAGTTTTACTCGCATACATAAAAATATCTAAAGTATGGTCAGTGCCTTTGAGGTGAAAGCACTAATCGCCCGAGGTACTATTTACGTAAAGACTAAAGTCATGAGAGTTTTCTTGACTTATCCCTTTAACACTTAAATTAGTAATTTGAGTTATATAAGTATGGTTTAAAAATAATCTTTTATATCTAACAAGAGAATGAAGAATATTCCGTAGAGCCTTCTAGGAGGAGATAGCACAAAATCATCTCCTTTAACCCTTTGTTCATGTAGAGGGTAATTCATAATTGTTGCCTTAGATTTATATCTATATAGATAGATAAAAAAGATAAATCTTGTCTCCCATTGGGCTACTACATGTTGAGTCCACGTAAGAGTGAATATTTTTTCTATCATCGGTTGAGTACGAGGGAATTTATACTCAAAAGAATCTTTCTAACATATAATAATATATATAATAAAATAATAATAATAATAATATTTATTTATATCTTTGACCCACTGGAGCCTAAGTTTTTGCTTACAAGACTTTTACACCATAAATATAAAATATTTATAGTGATGCATCAAACTCAATAAAGTTTAAGAATTTTAGCAAATGTAGTATTAAGTAAAATTTTGGTTGTCTAGTTATTAATTTGGATCCAACTGAGATAATCTTATGTGTCTATTTAAGTGTGTTGTGATATTTAAGTGTGTTGACTATTATGATCATGATTGTTTCATGGAGTGTGATAAACATATATAGAAGGTGACCCGCACTTGGATGGGTAATGATGAGTTGTCGTTTTTAAACATGTTGTGTATTGTGGAGAGGCTCTATTTGTCTTTATAGGTTTAGCTACCTCATATAAGGATTAAGATGAAAAACAAAAACAAAAAAAGTTTAAATATTGGACGTGGAAAAAAAAATTGGGTCAACTAAACACTTCTTCAAATTGTTCTCCCATTTACACCGAGGGCATAAGCTCGAAAACATTGGACAATAAGTCAAACATTGCGGAGGTACAAAATAACATAACGTTTTGATAAAACTGAGCTCGTATCAATTTAACCAATATCTCTGGAATTCGACTATGCACTTGTAACTGAGTTCACAAGCTAGTGAATTTTGTTACGAGAGGTGATAAATCCTGACACCCTTAGATTTACAAAGGTCCCGAGCTACTTATTCCCTATGACCATCGATAGCAGGTCACATTATCTATCATGACTTCTCGAAGCGGGTCTATATGATTCACTTCTCATTGAATCCACAGTCGAAAAAATGAACTTGGCTTCATATTAATGGTCGACGACATGACCCGATTTCACTAGTCTTCCCTTTCGCATGAATGACGAGAGAACCATACCTTGTCTGATCCGAAGAAGCAAGAAAGTTCGATCGAAGGCGTCATCTTGACAATCCCCAAATGCTACCCTGGGAGCACACGTCAGCAAGCCACCCATATTAAATATTTCTACCATGCCAAGTAAGGGGAGCCTTGATGGAGGCCCGTCTGCTCCACCCAACGTCTAGGTATAAAAGCTATGCTCCGGGCCAAGCCAAGACAAGCGGAAAAAAAGAGAATCTTTACTATCTTGATTACATTATTGATACTCTTCTCTGCCTCCCCCTTCGCTTTCTTGAGTTAAGTATTGGAGGGGTCGAGCTAGGACACCCCTGGCATAGGCTTGTTGTGCAAAATCATCAACGTAGTCTAGAAGTGCAGTCAAAAGACTACCCAACAGAGGGGACTGCTCATCTCCCAAACCAAGCTTCTCCGCTCGAAAACTAAACCACTCGTAGCAAACTAACTCTTCCTATAGCTTCCTTGTTCCCGCTCACAATGCCTGCTCTCCATGTCAGCTAGGAGGGATCATCAGGAGGGACCTACACTTTCAACAGTAAACCAATCAGGCCGACTCACTAGTTGATAGTCCTTGTGTGTTAACAAGAGGCTAACTACTTCACTCCAACTACAAAACTATTTTGACATTATGCCGCTAGTAAATCAAAAAGATATACTTACTGAGAGTATTGTTTGGCTTGGATATCGAGGTAGTTTATATTGCAACAATCACTTCGATTGTGTGGTTGATGTTATATTATATAGTTCTATCTAATTAGGTAAGATATATTATAGATATGATTGAATTCTGATTGTGATTATGAACTAGTAGAAAAGAAGTCCAATTATGATAGGATTCCTTAACATATTACTTTAGTACGAGTGACTCTCCTAATTACTTATCTTAGACTCTCTATTCTCATCTATAAATAGATAGGATCTCATGAGAGATTACAAATCTTCTTTTATCTCCTTTTAGTCATACGAACAATCATTAAGAAATTATATATCATCTTTGATCTCTACTTTATCCCTAATTCATTACTCATCGTGTGAAAGATAAAAAGAGAAGAGAAGATGAATCTTACATTTCGTGTAGATCGGTATCGCAATAGCTTTTGAATCTAACGATGGTGTATAATTTGATCTATCATTATTTGATTTTAATTTTTTTTGGTATTAAGGGTTTTCGCATAATAGTAGTATATTATGGTTTTTATGCTCACAATTAGTATCAAAGTCATGTTTTGAAATCAAATATTTTAAATCATAAAAGTATTTCAGAAATTATATATATATATATTTATTAACATTATTTGCTTGTGAAAAGGTATTATTTGATTTTGATTTATGATACTTGAATGATCTATTTGTATTGTCGATCTACTTTCTATCTAGTTCGTCCTATCGCCTGCTTACCAGCAATGTGATTTTTCTTATATTTTATAGATAGACCACTATCGATAGCTTGTTGTTGACAACAGTATTGTTGAGGGCAATGACCTTCGGTGGTTGCCAATCCAATCATAAGCAACAATTGTGTACGTAGTGAGATTACCATAGATTGTGACAACCGACGACAGTCGACCTTTCTTGAACACAAGTGGCTGCAATAGTGCTTGCATTCAAGGTAGGTCAGCCATCATCGGCTTGTGAGCCCCAAAAGGGCAAAATTATGCAGCTAAGCTCAAAGCGGATAATTTCTCGTGAGTATACAAGGTCACACTAATGACGACCAAATGCTAACTTATCAGAATGATACTAGAAGAAGAGTCATAAACCCTTGTCTCCCCTATGGGGGGAAGCACTAATAAGGATATTTAGTCCCACATTAGTTGAGTAAGAGAACCAAGAGCTTATAAACCCGTTGGGTCACCCTTACCAATGATAATGAAATGTTGACTCAATGAGTTAATTTAAATGATTTATAGAGAAAATAAAAAATATAAAATTTAATAAACATATTTAAGAATTTTATTCATGACCTTAAACAAGCCTCCAGATAATGGTATATAAATTTTCATGATATTATTATTTTCTTTAAATTAAAAAAATTGTAGATCAATATTTATATTTGAAGATAAGTGAAAATAAGTTTATTATATTAGTCTATATGTGAATTTTTTAATATGATTGATATGAATAAGACATATTATATTATTGACATTAAGATATTCATAGATAAATCTCAAATATTGTTAAGACTATCTTAAAAATGATATATTGATCAAGTCTCGGAGAGATTTAGCATATAACTATATTCATCAAATGACATAAGCAAAAAGTTTTAATCAAAATAAGTGTTTTTAAAATAACTTAGAAAAGAATTAGTAAAAAATATATTCATTATACATGGTCAGGCTTATACTAGACTAGATATTAATTTTATAATCAAATACATGGTATATATTAAAGTCACATAAGAACGAAACACTAAAAGACTACCCAAAAAGAAATCTTGAAAGACGAAGGATTATATGCTCATATATATGAAATTAGGTCGACTTTAAATGATAGTATTTTGATTTTGTAAATTACTCGATAATAATAAATTCACTTTATGTTTTATATTTATATTAGTTGGAGGGGCAATTTACATGGAAGAATATAAAACAATGTATTATTACATTATTAATAATAAAAGTTAATTTTATGATATGCTTTGAGGTCATTAATGAAGTTTTATAACTGTAAAATTTTATCTTAGGATTTAGTGTTGTTAAACTTAATTGTCAAGTCGCTAAAGATACTTTGTCATATATTATAGTAGTTTTCTTCTTTAAAATAATAAGTACTTTAATAGTTCTATGCATTATGTTATAAAATACTTGGTGGTTAGAGAAAAAGAGTCAAAAAATAATTCATTATACATGCTCAGGGTTATACTAGATTATATATTAAATTTATAATCAGAATACTAGGTATATATTAAAGTCGCCTAAGAATGAAACACTAAAAGATATTTAAAGGGGATGAAGGATTATATGCTCTTATATATGAAATTAAGTCGACTTTAAATGATAGTATTTTCATATGTTGATTATGTAAATTACCTTGACAATAATAAATTCACTTTATGTTTTATATTTATATTAGTTGGAGGGGTAATTTACATAGAAGAATATAAAATAATATATTATTACATTATCAATAATAAAAGTTAATTTTATGATATGCTTTGAGACCATTAATCAAATTTTATGATCGTAAAATTTTATCTCATGATTTGGTGTTGTTAGACTTAATTATTAAGTCATTGAAGATACTTTGTAATATATTATAGTAGTTTTCTTTTCTAAAAATAATAAGTACTTTAATAATTCTATGCATTATATTATAAAATAATTAGTGGTTAGAGAAAAAAGTCTAAAAATAGTTAATGATAATTAAAAACTTGAGTTCTACTATATTCGATCCATTCATTTAGGAGTTATAGTCTAAAGTGTTTGAAAAAATATATTCTTTTAATTGAGTTTATTATGAACCCATAAAAGATATGATGATATATGTTAGAGTGAACATTATAATTAACATTTTTGTTTATATTTATGTATGCATATATTATGGTTGAATATGATAATAAGATCGTCTAAACAAGATAAATTATAATAATCATTTTGGACTGCATTAAGAAGGGCTAATGGTATTATAGTATATAAAAGAAAGTATGATATTAATGACATATAATCACTATGACTCACATTAGTAGTCGGACTTAATGTAGTATTATGTTTATTACATTTGTTGGCCTATTTTATAAAATATGTATGCATGCGTAAAATATTATTTTAAGTTTTAGAATTCAATGAAATAAAATTATTTTTTATTTTTTATTTTTATTTTTATTTTTTATATTTTATCAATTAATGGGGTTAGGTGAGAGAATATTAAATTATATGATCCTATTTAATTAGATAAGATATATTATAGATATGATTAGATTCCTATTATAATTATTGATCAATATAAATAAAGTTTAATTACGGTGACGGCTCACTTAATACTATTGATTTGGAGTCTTATTTCATTCTTTCTTTTAGTCTAACTAATTAATGATGATTAGATCGATTAAAAAAATATATTTGTTGATCGGAAGTTTTAGGGTAAGGGAAAAAAAAAGACTATTGACTTGGAGTCTTACACTTAATACTTTGCCCACAACCTAATATGTGCTTATCAAATTAAGATGATTCTGAGGTGGGTTCAAATCTAGAACAAGAAGCCATAAATTGTTGGATGTCGACAAGTCGGTGAATCGGTCATCGATGAGTACATCGTTGACATCACCGTCTTTTGAATATGACTTTGGTCCTGAATGGGTCAAAGATGAATCCGCTGAGCAATCGTCGACTCCACAACAATCATGTCTCGTATCAATTTCGGGTCCATTTAATTTGGAGCCATTATGTGAAGAAGTAGAATTTGATTGGCCATTCAGAACCTCTTGACATCATACATATCAAGCTTAGTCTGAAGTGTACTACTGCAAACTAAAAGCACAAAGGGACACATAATTCATGTTAATGGATGAATATATCATATATCTTTTTCTTTGTGCTAATTTTATAAAAGAATTTTCTCAAAATTATTTGTAATTTTACGCCATTATTGCGGGGTTGTTTGGGAGTCGTTGGAAAGGTTGCTGCGTGACTTGGAACAAAGTGGCTTGCCGGACCTCAATACCAAGTCAAAGTTCGACAACATTTGTTATGGGTCACATTGTGACATGTTGACAAGCTTATGCACCGATGTAAATAAAAGATAGACACAACTTGTGAGTAGTCCCTTTTGAGTTGTTCTATTCCTACTTTGTAGCTTTCTTTTTCTTTCTTTCTTTTTTATTTTTATATTTTTATTTTTATAGGTGAAGAAGCCATGTTGTTTCATTCCTAACAACTCCTTTGTTTGCGCTTTGAATTCTTTTATTAGTGTTTACATATTGATGGTCGAGATGAGGTGATAGGATAAAATCAATGGTCTGTGTCGAGAGAATTAATCGGGGTAAAGATTTTGATTATTTATAATAATACGGTGTGATTGAATTTAGGACGTTTCTGCTTTTTCATAATTCTCAAAATACCATGACATGACTGATGATAATTTTTTTTAATGGAAACTCCTTATAATAGTATTTTTGATATCTCCATTAAAATACTGAAATCTATTAAAAAACATTGTAACAGAAACCCAATGAAAATTAATTTATATAAAAATAAAATTTTAGATGATTATCCTTATTTGATTAGGAACAAAGTTAATAAAATAAAAAAAAACTCTTATATCAATTATAATATATATTTTTTTAAAAAAAGATGGTAAATCTATTCAGAAATATTGTAATTAAAGAATTAGACCAATTATCCAAAGTCACTGTTGTGTTCTTTGAGAAATATTAAACAACTGAAGAAGAATTTTTAAAAAAATAAATTGTTTTTCTGTATATATATTTGTCACCAATTAATGCCAAAAAAAAAGTAAAAATAAAAATAAAAATACAAAAATATTAACTTGCCTGTTGAGGGTGGAGCTGAGTCCAAGATGTGTGTTGTATCTGCTCATGTTTGGTGACTGCCAACCTCAACAAAACAAGGAAGCTTCCAAATCCATGTCCAAAACAGCACCTCCTCCTCCTCCCCCCCTGTCCGGGCCCCGTCGTTTATCTCTCCTCCAACCTTCCTCTTCTGCTTTCCTCTATTCTCGTCGCTCTCGCCTTCCTTCAGATTCGGAAGCAATTCATCATTCTTGCCTAGTATGCCACCGACGAGCTGACGGCGGAACAAATCGGAGAGCAGAAGCAGATCGAACGGAGGTGGGTTAGGCAATGAAGCAAACGGCGGGGCAGCATCCGAACCGCCGGCCATACAGCGCCGCCGTGCCGGGAGAGGCAGCCGCCCTCAGGCCCCCGAGCTTCCTTTTCTGGTCCGCCGTCCACGTCCTCTGCTGCCTCGTCTCCGCCGCCCTCGGCTTCCGCTTCTCCCGCCTCCTCTTCCTCCTCCTCTTCTCCCCCGCATCCCACCATCATCACCTCCACAACCACCACCACCACGTCCACCCCCTCCGCCAACCCCCCGCCGCCGTCATCCCCTTCCCCCCGCCGCCCCCGCCCGCCGTAGCCGGCCGCGTCGGCGTCGGCCGTCACGGCATCCGCGTGCGGCCGTGGCCGCGCCCGGACCCCGCCGAGGTCGCGCGGGCCCACGAGATCCTCGTCCGCCTGCAGCAGGAACAGCGCCTCCGGTACGGAGTCAAGGATCCCCGCCCCGTCATCGTCGTCACCCCGACCTACGCCCGCACCTTCCAGGCCCTCCACCTCACCGGCCTCCTTCATTCCCTCATGCTCGTCCCCTACCCCCTCACCTGGCTCGTCGTCGAGGCCGGTGGCATCTCCAACGAGACCGCAGCCCTCCTCGCCCATTCCAGCCTCCCGGTGGTCCACCTCCCCTTCCACGAGGACATGCCCGTCCTCTGGAACGACCGACACCGCTTCGAGGCCCGGATGCGCCTCCGCGCCCTCAGGTCCAACCTGTAGCGCCGTGTCTTCCTTTCCCCCTTACCCAAAATAATGTTTTTTCTGGATTCTAAACCGTGCTTTCTGGACGCAGAGTGATCAGGGAACGGCGGTTGGACGGCATCGTCGTGTTCGCGGACGACAGCAACGTCCACACCATGGAGCTATTCGACGAGATTCAAAAGGTGCAGTGGATGGGTGCGCTATCGGTCGGAATCCTGGCACATTCTGCGGCTCCCGACGCAACGGCTAAAAGGCAGCAGAGAGCAAGCGAGCAGGAGACCTCGCCATTGCCGATCCAAGGCCCGGCGTGCAACTCCTCGGGCCAATTGATCGGCTGGCACACCTTCAATTCTCTGCCGTATGCCAAAAAAGCCGCCACCTTCGTCGGCGATGGGGTGACTGTGCTGCCGACGAAGCTCGAGTGGGCTGGATTCGTGCTGAACTCGAGATTGCTGTGGAAGGAGGCGGAGGGGAAGCCGAATTGGGCGCGTGATCTTGATGAGGTGGGAATTAGCGGGGAGGAGATTGAGAGCCCGCTGGATCTGTTGAAGGATGCTTCGTTCGTGGAGCCACTTGGGAACTGCGGGAAGATGGTTCTGCTGTGGTGGCTTCGGGCCGAAGCTCGCTACGATAGCAAGTTCCCTACTCGGTCAGTATCGCGAATCTCCTTTATGATAACATATAATGGGTAATGCATTTTCATTACGTGATGCCTTTCACTACTAAATTTTTCGAAAATATACTTGCATATGAGATTTAAGTAGTTAAACAACATAAGAACAAATACATACTGTATAATGCTTTTATTCAAGAAAAAATTAAGGTCTCATGGGAAGATATTAGTTCTTCAATGCTCAATCACAACAAAATAAGATAATCAAATCACTATTTTTAAATAATGAACACAATGATCTCTCTGGCACGGATGCCGTGGGCTTGGTTGGTATACTAAAACTTGTAAATTGATAATTCCATTTTTTTTACTCTGTGTTCAGATCAGATTATAAATTTAGATCCTCTTGTAAACTAGCCGTCATAGATCACTGGTTTGTGTTTTTGACAGCTCCTATTCTTGTTTAATAAACCGAGTCAATGTGATTTGTCTAATTTCGCTATCACACGAGGACGGCCAATATTTCACCCATGTTGGCATATGTCTGATACGTAGAATAAAAGAAAATCTATTATCATTATATATAAAAATATAACTTATTTTTTGAAAAAATAATCATCTGCTGACCGTTTATATCGATTCTAGAATGTAACTCTGTAATGGTAGATACGATGTTTCATTTGCATAAAGAATTGCATAGCAATTCATAAAATAAATGCTTAGCAAACACGATGCACTATAATTGATCTCAAAAGAGAGGATTTTTTTGTTTGATGTTGAGCAAGACAAATTGCTAAATGCTTGTTAGACCCTCTCCAAATTATAGTGATTGCAAAAACTGCATATATTCTATTGCCTTAAAAATGGAATATTCCTGTGAAAATTCACTCAACTACTGTTGCAGATTTTGTTGGTTGTGTTGCTGTATGAGGAAAACTTTGTCCTATGTTACCTTATAGGGCATTTTGGCTTGTGTGCAGATGGGTGATAGATCCGCCTTTGGAAATTGTTGTTCCTGCAAAGCGAACTCCATGGCCTGATGCACCTCCTGATCTCCCATATCAAACGATTGCAAATGAAGGTGGTCATGTTGAAAAGCATGTTTCAAAGAAAGTTCGATCTTCCAGATCAAAACGCAGCTCTCACAATAAAAAGAAGCATGAGACACATGTAGATACACAGGTTTCTGAGATGTCCGGCGCACAAGAGAAGTGAGAGTCCAGCATAAGTATTTCCTGACACATTTCTAAGCGGCAACTGTGTGAAGAGGCTTGATTTTATGCCATTTAAAAGTAATATTGTCTTGCACACGGAGAGGCAACCGAAATTCCATTGGAAGTAGCTTCGCCAGGATTTGTAAGCTCCGGAAGGTGTCCAGCATTCAAGATCTTGTTGTATCAGAGAGTAACAATTTGGTTCATTTATCTTCCTGGATTTGCTGATTGTGCTTCTCTCATTCACGAAGATGATCATGGAATGTAGGTTTACCTTCCGGGGATGTGGTTTAGAAGATGCTTTTTTACATGTTGCTTGTAGGTGAAATTTTAGCAGATATAAATACCAGGTTTGTTCTATTGTTTGTCGGATTCATCCAGCAGCACAATTTACCCATGACTGCTGTTGATCGACATCCTTGAGCTTTTACATACTGTTGTAGCGATCTACTGGCCTCCTTTTATCGTGTAATACATTGAAATTATGTTGATTTTCCATTCTCTAACACGACATTTATGCTATTTTTACTTTTGTTTCAAGAGGGACATCACTTCTGCTGTTGTTTCTTCAATTGCTGAATCTCTTGGACTTTGATGACTGTTAGGGCCATGAGAGGCCTTTCATTGCTTCAAATGCTGGCTCAAGAATCTGCTGTTCTTAGTGAAGACCACAACATGGGCCATCATTCTCTGTTGGAAGAACTGTAGTTTGAAGAAGCTTCGGTCATTGCTACTTAACGCTAAAACTGATGCGTGTTTGCCTCTGTGAACTTGGCAGAGCCATATTCCAGAATAGTGATGTTGAAGACCACGAAGAAGACAACAGTCAAAATCGTACGTCATTTCCAGCGGTTCCTTTTTGTGTTATCAACTCTATCTACATTGGATTTACTCTCTCTTAAATGCTGAAGAAGAAGAATGAACTCCATCGGATCCCTCCATACTTATTCTGCATCACGAAGAACCTCGTTGTGATCCCAATAACAGAGCCAAAAGATCACGGCTCTCCTGCTTCATGTTTTCTGCTACTCTCGTCTTATGTGTTGGGTGTCACAGAAATCACTACATTAAGTTGCCCATTTTTTGACGATCCGGTGGAGGATGAACAACAATTTTCCTTTGGCTATGAGTTTGTCAAAGTTCATGAGATAAATCATAAACCGGAGAATTTTATCAACTTAACGTTATGATTGATAAATCATAAATCAAACTATCGAATTAGGTGTTATGGTTGTATCAACTAAGTTCATGAGATAAACTCAATATATAAACTTAAACCACCGACAATATCTATCGCTAGATATCTTCATTAAGGTAACGAACATAAGCCCAAATCTCAAATGAAAGGCTCTGATATTGTTTGTCACGATCAAAATTGATGAAATATTTTATATGTTAACCAAACATTCCTTTCTTTTCAAAGAAATTTATTTTTTTTAATGAGGTTTTGTCAAATCTAATCTATCCTTGCAAAGTTTGGGGATAACATACTTATTATGTCCCTCCAATTAAAATAGATAGTTTATATTAAAAATAATAATATAAATTTTAGAATTTTTTAACATGCATATAATTAACTAATAGTTAAATGACTCTCACCACCAAAAATTTACTGTAAGAGAACATATCAAAATTTTAGATTATACAATAAATACTTACACTAAATCTAAATATTAATTGGAAAAATGACTAAAATCACTTACTTTAGAGGATATAATTATATGTAACTTATTTTTTTTTCTTTCTTAATGCAATAAAAATGGTGTACTAATAATGTTCCCTTCCAACAATTATAAAGCCGCATAGTTTAGCGGCTTTGACGCCATGTTTTCCTCCTCCAAGAAAACGACAACAGAAACGAGCCCTAAAAATTATAATAACGAAGACAAAAAAAAAAGGAAATAGTAAATAGAATAGTAATAAAAAGGTTGCAAATGGCTCCGCGAAACCCCCTACTCTCCGCCAACACAATCCTACTCCTATTTTATGTCTTCGCCGACACTTCCACCACTCCCCCCAGCCTCCACAGCACAAGAAGAAGAGGAAGAAGAAGAAGAAGAAGAGAAGGAGACAGCAGCAGCAGAGTGTGCTGAATACGAAGACAAAATAGGATAACGGATAGCAGAGAAGGATGGAGAAGAGGGTGCTTCTCCCTCTTCTTCTCTTCGCGCTTCCACTCGCTTGTAGTGTTGCGTTTTAGGATAATGAACAGAGCATTCCACGTCTTCTTCCGGTTGGTAGAAGAAAAATGGCTCTTTTATCTCCTTTCGATCATCTTTATTGTCAAGAAGAGAACCTGGAGTTGGAAGAAGTAGAAGAAGGGATGGCACCTGTGCTGCCACTTCCAGAGGACTGCGAGACCGAGCGCCATGTCCTCTTGGTGGCGGAGGCTGAGGCAGAGGAGGAGTGGACAGAGGTGCTCTGTTCTCTCGTGGCGAAAGAAGGGGAGGCGCTGCCCAAGCTCGTCCCTGACGGTGGCGTCGGCTCCTACCTCCGGTCGGCGAGGAAGGAGGCGGTGGAGTGGGTCGCGCGCGCCGCCGCGCGCCACGCCTTCTCCGCCCTCACGGCTCTGCTTGCCGTGAACTACTTGGACCGGTGCTTCCTCTCCTGCGGCGCGGCGGGCGGCGGGCTCCTTAGGCTCCAGGACGACAAGCCGTGGATGGGGCGGATCGCGGCCGTGGCGTGCCTCTCGCTGGCGGCGAAGGTGGAGGAGTCGCGCCTTCCTCTCATGCTCGACCTCCAGGTGCCTGTGCCACCGGAGGCGCCAACGGAGGAGGAGGGCGGGTACGTGTTCGAGCCCAAGACGATCAGGCGGATGGAGCTTCTGGTGCTCTCCGTTCTGGGATGGAGGATGAACCCCGTCACCCCCCTGTCTTTCATCCACCACCTCCTCCCTCAGCTCTGCTCAAAGGCCGAAATCGCCGACGCTGACTTTGCTGCCGTCGGCATTGCCGCACGAACCCGGGCATTGATGAGAAGGTGTGAAGCGGCTCTTCTATCGGTAATAGCCGGTGGGTTGTCATCAAAATGCTTCCTTTAAACCAATGTCTCGATCTCCTCGTGCTGCCATTGTCCTAACGCTTGGTTTGTTTCACGAAGACAGGAGATGGGTCCAGTATCCGTCGTCGGTCTGGGCTGCGGCGGCGCTGCTCCAGGCGACGGGGTCCGGCGATGGAGGCACCGCAGCGGTGAAATCTCAAGAGGCCCACCGCCTCATTTCCCTCCTCAACACCCCAAAGGTTGGATCTTTTTGTTCCTTTGTTCCTTGGTTCTGTCTCATACTCATTAGTGCTCTGTACTCTGCTAATGGGCAAAGCACTCTTTAGGAAAAGGTGGAGGAATGCTCTCAGCTACTTCTGGAATCAGTGGGCACTGCCATTGTTGGCCACAAGCGCAAGCATTCGTCCTCCGCTTTCTACCATCATTCATTGCCACCCAGTCCCAGTGGGGTGATCGGATCCTGCTTCAGCTGCGAGAGCTCATGCGATTCATGGCCGATGTGGTCGTCATCCACGTCGTCCTCACCCGAGACTCCTCCTTCCAAGAAACCCAATCGCTTCGCAGATGAGGGAGCCAGAGGCGAAGGTCCCGATTCTTAATATACATTAAGGTTACGCTTATGGATCTTAGAAGCAGACTGTCTTCCTTCTGCCAATGCTCGGAGCTCCGTGGGGAGCGATTTTGGTTGGCAATCGAACAATGCGGAGGAGAAAACAGAGAACCAATGCACTGCTGCTATCGTTTCCTCCTGTTCATCTTATCCTCTCGGTTCTCATCAATGCATTGCTCCCCTCATTGCATGAAATACCAATCGCAACATTTACGAGCGGCCATGTACATCCATTTTTTTCCCCATATCTACCATGCATTAACAAACACTGGTCGCTTGTCTGTATGAGCCCGCCGTATTCTCTCAGTCATTCAACATTCTTCGTCCCATTCCTGGCACGAAGAAAAAGAGACGTAGAGTCAACAACTACCACAACAGCATATACTACTTGTCTGTGTACATCTCCGGCCATTCGTATCTACGCACTTCAGCATTCAATGCTCGGCGTTACTCACCGACAGTCAGTACACTGCATCTTAGTTTAGAGAGAGAGAGAGAGAGAGAGAGAGGGGATGGGAAACTTAAACAAAGATTGGGAGTTGTTTTCATGCGAAGCGGACAATTGACACGGAGTATAGCGTCTCTTTTCTTGGGAAGATTCGCTTGGACTTTTGTAATCTTTGACCTTGATGAGAGCATTATGCTCGAGACCCAAGTCTCCGTCGATTTCTGAATCCATCACTTAATTCAACCGTAAAACGGAGTCGTTCTCGTTCATCTTCGTCTTATCTTACTAAACGACACCCATAAGGTCCTCCTCCACGTGATGCTTCGTTCTAACTTTCCCTCAAGTTGTACTGAGTCATCTGCTTGTCATTAGTCGTTCCGAGGCATGAACCACCACCTTCCTCTGCGCCATCGCTTAGCTTCCATCAAGCAAAAGCTTCCTTCGTTCCATTACAAGTCATTCATAGACTCCATAATAAAAAGGCGAAGGGAGTGAAAGGACCAATGAGTGCGTCCTCGAGTCCTGCGTCCTTTCTTTCTTTTCTTCGGCTCCTACCGAGACGAGGAAGGGTGGCGGACGAAGGCGGACAGGATGGGAGAGGGCGAGTGGAGTCTGCGGTGGACTGCACAAGGTGGATTGCTTCTGATCTCTGATCTCAGAACTGTAGCAGAGGAGTGCCTGGGCTTTCTGCTAACACACTCGAGTAGTGAGGCCACCATGCGCGCACCTCTCCACTCCTGAAACCTGCGCAGAATCATCAGCAGAACGTAGCTCAATTAACACGTCGATTTGGGGCCAAACTCTTTCCTTGGTTTCAATGATCATACTATGAGCATGGCCTGACAGTACTACCAATCTGGTTGGCACGACAAAAGTACGGCTGGCATTCAATTATCAATAGATTAAGAAGTACTTTTCATGTGCTTTCTTTGTGCTTCATGTGATCAAGCGATCAATCGATGACGATGATACAGTATATGAGATCACAGCAACGGCTGTCAGAGGAAAAAATCTACGTATATCTTTTCCCTCTATACAATAAACTTCGACAGATCTCTAAAATGATCTCCAAAATAATAAAGCTTAAATGAAAAGAAAAAAGAGCACTGCATAAGAAACAAGCAGACAGTCATGCAGAAAAGTCTGGCCAAAGTGTTGAGAAGACAAAAAAGAGATATGAATAGGAGGAGGGAGATCCCCCCACTCAGCCATCCTCCTCAAAAGTCTGATGGGGGATGAAGCTGTGAACCAGTCTTTGAATTGGGAGGGCTCTTCCAGCTTTCTTCACTCATCTTTTCGAGGCGTGGCTTTCTTCTTTGTCCCGCAGAAGAAGCATCAAAAGCTCACCCCCATACCCCACACAATAATTGTGGAATAATATGATGGCCAACTCCCTTTTTTTGACTCGGTCCTGCACGCTCCTTCCTTCTCTGAAGATAATTATGTTCATGTTCTATTCCTTCAATGCTACCCGTATTCCTATACAATTATATGTTACCTATAAAGAGCATTAATCTCTCTCTCTCTCTCCCTCTCGCTCGCTCGCTCGCGCGCGCGCGCGCGTAAATGCCCACACATGGGTGTCCTACCTTTGCTTTTGTCTGTTCGGGCTCCTGCAATGGAGAAAAGCTTCCAATGGATGAAGTGTTTAACATGCATGATAAAGAAGGTGGAGCTGAATTCTTGAATCAAACGAGAAATGAAGCATGTTTGCTCTGTTAGCTTATTGAGCCTTTAGACATCAAGAAATGGGTAGAGTATGGTATGAAGGAAAGAGTGTAATGGATCGTGAAATGAAAGAGATCACGCAGAGGTGCAGTGGTTGGCTCGGAGGGTCATGCTGTTCACGGGGTTGTGAGCCTGGCGTGGATACTATCGCCTCCATTTCTGCCAAAGTCAGTACCCACTGCTGGCGACGAGGAAAACTCATTCAATGGCAAATAATGGCGCGCAAGTGTTGGCCGTCTTCCAGAGCGGGAGAACGAGGCTTACTTAATGTGGTCTGACGAGCTGTCCTCCTCTGCTGTCCCACTCCCACAACACTCTCCATCCATGAGCTGCTCATCAGCCTGGCGTGAGTTCCTTCAGGGCAGTGATGCCCCTCTCTCCTCTGGCTCTCTCGATGTGTGGTTGTGTTGAGACACGAACAGGGTGCACTGGCGGCCATGCATGTAATGGAAGAAAGGTGAGCAGATGAGCGAGAAGAGAGGGACTACCACTATGGCAGTTCTGCGCAAGCACTTGGTGCACTATGGGGCCAGTTGCATACTTTGCATGACTCCTGGGAAGGATATGATTGCTTGCCGGTAAATGTGAGTTTTGGGGGGTGGGTTTGAGGCTTTGCTGGTAGAGTAGTAGTTGGAAGGCTTTATAGAAGGTCCCATTACCGGTCCAAACGCAGGCCACCATTTTCTCAGGTAAGCCTCACAAAGAATGAACCTCTAACATCAAACACCACAGTGGACGCTTCAACAAATTGATGGAAGCAAAATAAATAAATAAAACTTGAAATTCAAATTTTGGTTGCTTGTTTGGTGAGGTGAAGTCAGTTCAACCAAGTCGTTAGTTGATAGGGCACATTTTGATATCATCCATGTGGACCCAGACAAGCAAATATGACGATGTAGACATGAAACTTTAAGACTAATGTGGTCTACAGCACACACGTGGCATCGCAGACTCCAACGGACAATCGCTCGTTGTCTCCTCTGTACAAAACAACATCATCACAATACAATCATCTCGGAAAGCTCGAGACAACGTCATGCAGTGTCGATCCGTGCATGTTGATCGACGCTTGCACAGAAATTTAAGCCAGGCACAGTTAATTGGCCCTGTACGGCCAATTCGTCCTCGTATGTATAAAAGCCAACTCACCTTAATTAAAAGAGGGAGGCATTTTAAATACTTAACTTTATCTTATTTCACCAAAGGTTAACTTAAGCTTCAGAAGGGTCAAGTCAGAAAATTTCCTTTCCAACCTCAACTTGTGTGCAGGGGGTAGCGATGAAGAAGCAAGCAACAAGACTCATAGCTTAACCCAACTCGACGCACACTTCCGCTCCCCAAGTCTCCACGTGGGTGATCTTGCACATTCGGGATCGGATCAAGCCGTGCTGACTCATCGGCCATGGCGTAAAGGTTCACCAATACTAATCATATTCAGAAATCGCACATGAGTATGATGATATCAGTGAAAGAGGATGCTAATTTAGCGTTTGACTTATAAAATCTATATCGAGAGTATTTTTTATAAAATCTTTCAAAAAAATATAGTAATTTTTTTTACAAGACTCATAATATTTGTATTCAATCGATTCAAAAAAGTAAAAAAAAATTATGACATCATAAATTTATTTCTAAATAATTTTATTTTTACATCACGATTACATGTTTACAAACTTAAAATGATAATAAAAATCGATCCAAAATATTTAAATATACTTAAGTTAATAACGATACATCCAAACAAGCCTTCTTCAATTTTAGAACTAATCGGCTATTTGTTGAGAACCTATGCAGCATCTTCGATAAATTTGAATTAGAGATCAAGCAATGAGCAAATAATCCAAAAAAAAAAAGACGGTAGAAAAAGACAACCATTGCTTCTTTATCGGCTCACAACTGTAGACCGTCGACTGGACCTCAGCCGCAGAATAAGGTATTTACGCTGCGGATAAGCTATTTTATGTGTTCCTTCGTATAAATAAGGTTTAGTTGCTCGTTTCTATGACGACGGTAACGATGTAACACACATTAAAAGAAACTGTGTTATGCGGAAACAACGAAAGCGTAATGAGAACTTTATTGTGCATTTACGGACATATCCTTGTACAGGTTGGAAATAGCGGTATTTGGCCTTACAGATTTTGGTACATTCTTTGTATAAACCCTTCATGGGTATGGATGACCTATTTAAGCTACAAGGGACAAAAAAGACAATTACTATGTAATAATACATGGCGCCTCCTGATCTTTTTAACAACCTGCTACCGGCCGTAGCAGGGCCGTCACTTGCATCGCCACCGACATGACCATCACCGTCGGACTGCAGCTGCTGCTCCTCGTCCTTGTCTTGGGCTTCCTCCTCCTCCTCTTCCCGCTCCACATCCTACCGCCGGTTGCCGCCACGGCCGACCTGAGCTACCCGGAGGCGACGGAATTTGGCGTCCGGGAGGATCTGGTGGTGATGAGGAGGGAGGATTACGACGAAGGGCGGATCCTGGACATCACCCACGCGTACCACGAGGACATGCCGGCGGGAGGGACGGAAGAGGGGCTCGGCCGCTTCCTCTGGCTCGCTAAGTCCATGAGGAACGGATCCCTCGCCAACAGCTCCGTGATGAAGTTTTCGGTCCACTCCGGCACCCACGTCGACGCCCCTGGTCACCTATTCCAGCACTACTTCGACGCCGGCTTCGATGTCGACTCGCTCGACCTCGGCGTCCTCAATGGTATTGTGCCCTTGATGATTCCTCGTTGTGTATACTTGTGATGCTTATCGATCTCTAGTACCTATCGAGTTTGGAATCGAGCGATGAAGAAATGGATCAAGATATAGAACTCTGATGGATCTTTATGCTAAAATATCCTATCTTTTAATTGCATCAACGAGGGACATATTTAGTGGTTCCTCTGATGGATAGCATAGGGTAATCTAAATTACTTTTAATTCGGGGGAACATAGGTCTTTTTCAGGTGTTCTTAATTGAAGATGAAATCTTTCGCATCTTTCTAGTAGATTATCAAGTCTTTAATTGATTTTTTCAAAAGACTTATTTCAATGGTGCATTCTAACGTAGTACATCATATATTCATTGTCATAGTATTCATGCATATTGTGGGTGTCAGATGAACAAAGTACAAAATCAGGAGGCCTTTCGAAAAATATGAGATTCATGTGTAATACTCCGGTTTTATCATGATCCAGCCTCATGGAATAACTTGGCCTGTTAACTTCATTTCCGTTGAGCCAAAATCATTGGTCAAAATGCTTACGCTGAAGTTAAGAGTCCTCTAACCTCGTTTACGGATAGTTCTTTCCTATTCGAACCTCTCAACATGCCCTAATATTAGGTCGGCTCTGATACCAATTGTCATAATCCGACTTGATGTATGATATAACCAAGAAACTCTTTAATATAACATGATTCATCCTCTATATATTGGTAACTACTTTCCATCCCTTTAAGGAATAACATCAGTGGTGCTGTTTACAACCAAGTGTCAGATTCGTTGGCGATGCTGTATCCAAATATTTGTAATCATGTCAATACTCTTGCTTGTAATTTGGATTATCAAACAACCCATACCAGCTTTAAGTAGATTAATAATTCGAATTAGCACTATGAGGTCATTGTCACTTGCCACTGCAACCAATCTGCACTTCACATTTCCTATCACTTTGGTAAAATCTGAATCATTTGGCCTTGTCTCATGGAATTACCGAGTGTGATACTCATGAATTGCTGGTATATAGTAAGTTACTTTACATTTCACAGTTATTCAAGTACTATACATTTGGCAAATAGTTATTCAAGGAAAATATAGATCTGATAATAGTTCAAAATCTAGGATTTAGCACCATTAAGATGGAGATAAAAAAGGGCAGGTAGAGATCCTACAGCCTTCTATTGATGAGAAAGAAGTGAACGATAACTTGATAATTTAAAGAAGGTAAAGATTTTGTGATCCTTTGGTGGCCCTAAGATCTTGGACATTTGAAACTAGTATTCGTTGGTCTTGTGGATTTTGAATTTTCTAATTATTGCTCTTTGTTAGACTTTGTTTGCTTTCTCCAGTTATTTTTCTCACACTGAATTTTTATTGTATACAAATAAGAAGTATAGTCTCACTGACAATTGTTAAGGATTTATGCCTTCTTGTGACAATTTATTTTTATGTTGATCAGGTCCGGCATTGTTGGTGGATGTTCCAAGAGACAAGAACATTACAGGTGAGAACTGTTTGTAAACTAAACAGGCTTAGGTGAAAATGATATTGAAGATTTCCCCCTCATTTGTGAAGCTTACATCATACTTGTCTTTATCATGGTTTCAGCATTTCACCCTAAAAATCCCAAGAACTTTTGGTAATGCACTCCAGACTGTGGTAACATTCAAGGTTCAAAATATTAGTGTAATATCAACTCTTATAAACTATTAGACCTGACATACTAGTTGTTTTACAGCAAAGCAAGGTTCTAAATACTGTATCGTATTGGTGTATCGAGCTTTGCTCGGTACGGTATGGTGCGGCATATCGAGCGGTACACTAGGGTGTACCAAGCGATACACCTAAAATAGGCATAAAATCCTCCGAAAATATACAAAAAGTTAGGATAAGGTTTTTAAGATAAAAATAAATATATTTAGTATATTTTTAGCAAAAATAATGTAAATTAGGTAAGAATAGTGCTACATATCTTGTTCGAACTTTGAGGAGTAGCGTTGTGCAAGATTTGCAATTTCGGTCCATTCCGGATCGTCCTTTCGTTAATATTGAATTATCTACAAAAAAATTATTTGAATTATTATATTATTTTATATATAACTTAAAATTTAATATTCAAATGAATTAAGTAATCATATGTGTAGATATACTTGATTCTACCACTAAAACGAACGAGGGCTTCCATGGGTGGTGGATCGGGGTCCTCGATCCTATGTATTTGTATATCAATATGATATATTTGTCGGACCCAATCATAAAATTGATCCCACGACATAGTATATTGATACACTGTATATCATTGGTGCATTAATGTGATGATGGTCGTAAGTTGATCGTCATCAATCATATGTGTTTGAGACAACTCTTAAGGCATGTATTGGTGAATGTCAGAACTTTTACTTTCACTACTGATTTGCTATTCCGTTTCACACTATTGTTCGGAGAAGTATGACCAACTATCACCGTACTATTTTGGCAGTAAGATTCTCCATAATATAATGTGCTTCGTTCTGTGTCTACATCGTGTAGGCTCTGTCGCATATGCTCAAAATCATTAACTAGCTTCCCCTTTTCCTTCCATATATAAACTTAATCAGTATCTCGTCGAGTTCCATGATTTGATTCAATCTATAATTTATTGCTTTGTTGAGTTTAGGAGAGTGAAAATGTGAGAATTAAAGAGAGAATGTGAGAAAAAATGAGTTTAAGAGAGTGTGAGAGTGAAATGGATTGAAATAGGGGGAAGGAAAGGGTTTAAAAACTCTTGAGGCCTCCAACGGGAAATTTATCGTTAGAACACTGTTATCATTCGGTAACGGTCAAAATCGATCCATACCGGCTAGTACAGGTCGGTACCACCTGGTACAGTCTCGTATCGCTCGATACGGGGCCAAATACTTGATACTGCCTGGTAGCGGACAGTCCGTGTACCGATCTGTTGGCGTACCAGTACGTACTGTCCGTACTAGACTGTATGGTACGATATTCAAAACATTACAGCAAAGTACAATAAAAATCATTTTATTGTCAAAATATGGTCAAGTTTGTGGTATACAAGTGTCTTGGCACACACTGGGACATATGCTCCACACACCACAATATTTGATATCTTGGACCACAATTGGATTTTGTGTTTTGAATTCCACGAGTAGTATACTATGATCGAGTATAGAACACATTGACAAGAAGTCACAAACCATGATTTTTTATTATCTACCTGTAATATATCTACAAATTTGTCAGCATCTACTAGTGTGACCGCCTTGGAGGATTTCTTCTTTAATTAAAAACATTCTATTCCTTGCAAGGCGTTTCTCAGATTGCTCCTTTACTCATGTATGGTGTAAGGGCAATTGTCTGGCCAATTGGCTTGCCAACTTTGCTAGAAATTTGAGTTCTAATTATAATTGGCAAGAGGCTTTACCTCCTGATCTAGATTTGTTGATTCATAGTGATGTGAACAGAGAAGGTTGCATCAGACGATGTTAAGTTTTGATTTATAAATTTTCTTTCTTTTGGAAAAAAAAAAAGTGTGGTGGACATGTTAGTTCGAGACGGATGCTGCAATTGGTTCCTAGGTCTTGCTGAGCAGTTTTCATCCAGAAAATCTTCAAATCCTTTTTTTTAATTGACACAGTATTATATCATTATAAATTCCATGTTCAGTCTTTTCACTATATATCATGAGTAGGTCCCAATCTTTACGCATCCATTCTACAATTTTTTCACATCTATTTATGAGAATAAAACTTGGAGTTTCTTTTATTTGCATGAATTTTTGAACAGAGATAATTCCTCTTACTGCTGATTAAAAAGTTCATGAACTTGTAATCTGCATTTGGCAACAATTTATTTCCAGAAGTTTCATTACGAGGACAGAAGATTGGAAATTCGATCCCAAGCTGCTGAAATTTATATTACTTAAGCTATATATTTCACAGCTCCATCAAGTGTAGTCATATTTAAGAAAGTTAAAGATCTCTTCTTCAGCAGAATGATGCTATGCATTCCAATCGCAAGAACAGTACTTATTTAAATTCTTCAAGTTCTATGACTATAATTGTGAAGATAATTATTCAAATAGTGAGTGCTGATACTAATACAGTATCTGCGTTCATTTTTAAGCACCATATCATGGCAGATAAATATTCTAGTTTATATGCAGCTGATGTTATGGAGTCCCTGCATATTCCAAGAGGAGTTCGCCGTGTGCTTTTCAGGACATTAAATACTGACAGGTAATAATATTCAATTTATACTAAAATAATTGCCATTGGTACATAGATCAAACAGGTTTTCTTTCTCAAAACTTTGGCACTTTTGTGACATAGAATTCTACATTTATCTGGGTGAATTGTGCAATCTGTAGTCATCATTCATGATACAATTTTCTTTGGGAGTCCAATTCTGAGCCAATATCTTAAGCTTGTGAAAGTAAGAAACTACATGCAAACCATTACTTCTGCTGACGAAATAGTTCCATAACCATGGTTTGCTTTGATTCATGGAATTCAATTGAGCTGGATCCCAATGGCATTTCCTAGAGATTCTGTCATACCTTTGCCTAAAAAGCTCCAAATTGTACAACATTTAATGCTTTGGAAACTAAACTTTGTGTGGCATTGTAATCAAGAATTTTGTGTGAAATAATCAATGGATATGCCAGCATTCCTAGGTTCCAACCACTATGAATTATTTTGTTTTTGTAACATGTTCTATAAGTTGTCAGTTATTGGATTGTTGATAGTTAAGATTTTTATTGTACTAAACACCCATGAAAGGAGAGAAGAAACTAAAAAAACATCCATATAAATTAATGACTTGATATGGTTATCTCAAAAGTTTTTCTTTGTCTTGTAAGTCAAATCATTTGTCTCTCCCTTTCTTCTCTTGTTCCACATCACAAATCTACAATTACATTTTACGGTAGTCTTTTGGTCACTAGAATGTCCTTTATCAGATCTGTATAAAAGAGGTACTGGTTTAATCAATCAATTTATCTCATGGGAGTGTACATGAAGGTCAGTACAAGAAAGAAGGCACCTGAAAATTTTCAGGGGTGATTCACCCCCTGCTAAATAGCATCATTCAAGTTAAGAAGATTCATAACTCCTATACAAGAACTAATACAGTCAAGGAGCTATATTTTTTTATTGTTAGGGTCTGTCACATACAATCACCATTTTATGTTTTATAATCATGTTCTGGATCCCCATTGAGTGAAATAGTACTTCCATTAGGTGGCAACATGAAACCAGAATGGTGCAGATATGATGAAAGTTGATACAATTTAATAAAAATAATCAAATCTTTTTGCAGAAAACTTATGTGGAAAAAAGAGTTTGATGCAAGCTTTGTTGGATTCATGAAAGATGGTGCACAGTGGCTGGTTGATAACACCGATATTAAACTCGTTGGTGAGTTGCAAAACCGTTGGCTATGTACTATAAATTTAATACGTCAAAATATATATACTTTATTAATGGTTAATGGCTCATGACACAGTATTCCATGCATCCATTGGTTATGTTAAAGAATATTTTGAGGTAACCAGTAGGTCCTCTTAAAGCAATGAATTCTTGTACAAACACTAGAGTTTAGATTTCAAGACTTTTTTTCACTAAGCTGATAAAGGTGTTTCGATTTGGAATTTACATGGAAAAGTTTATGTAAACACACAATGCTGATATATTTCATGAACTTTACTGATAATTTTGTCAGTACTTCATAATTTGTTGCTAATTTTTTAAACTGTTTGGTTACGTAATGCAGATGTTCAAACAGACCTGTTTCATTTTACTAGTATTATTTATTGACACAAAGAATTCTGAATACAGTACAAAGAAAAGCTAAGGAAGAAGTTCTCGTTGACAAGTAACATGACTTTGCTAATCTTCCATCAGCACTCTGCACAAACACCATTGACTCTATTAGTATAATTTTGTCTCCCTAAAAACATGTCTGGTTTTATAAAAACCATTTTTCCTTGTGCATGTTGTCCTGTTTGTTATTATATTTGAAGAATTAAAATTTCTATATCATTTTGCTTGTTGGTCACTAGCACCTCTTTTTTGTTTCACATTTTTTTTAGGTATTGACTATGTGTCAATTGCTGCTTTTGATGATCTGATCCGTTCTCATGTGGTTTTTCTCAAAACCCGGGTATGTGATTCTTCCTGATAATTTCACTTTACAAGTCATTATCATTCTTAATAAACTATATATGGTTTGTACTCACATCCCACGCGATCATCTATCATCTGCATGCTGTGTTGCTGCTCCATGTTCTATGTACCATAATTGCATTCAAGGAAGAGAAGTTTAACAAAATGCTTGCATCATAAATATATGCATATTTAAGCACTTTGTTGAAGGGAAGGGGTTTTATGCCTTTTGTTTCTTCACAACAGCAGTGGAGTTCTTTTTCTTGTGCATGAGCTTAATCATATCAATGGCTCCATTGACGTCTCTTTTGCCTTGCCATATCATGAACATAAATGGTGCAGGCTTTGTATGTGTTTTGCAAATTAATGGTGGTCCTTAATTTTAATTCAGAAGAACAATTTCTGTACTATTAGATGCCCATGGAAGTCCCTTCACCTACGGATGACTTGGATGAGACAGTTTTTATCAACTTCCAAACAAATCATCATTAGCATTAGTGATGGTAAATATTTCCCGTAAAAGTAACAAGTAACACATTTTTCATACATTTTGCATGTGTATCTCACATTGATGCCATATCGAATTGCTATCGACATACATTTAATCCGTACAGCATCTTAATTGAACAGCACATAGGTTAATTCATGGATATAGAGTGAACCGGGGTTTTGCTCATTCTCACTAGTGTTCATTGATATATCTTGTTCAGGAGATCATTATCGTGGAATCCTTAAAGTTGGATAACATCAAGCCTGGGATATACTCTTTACACTGTTTACCTCTTCGGTTACGAGGCGCTGAGGGATCACCAGTCAGGTGTATTCTTATTAAATGATCATCACCATGGAGCATTCCAGAGCAGACCCTCTTCTCTCCACCGGTGTTGTTGCTGAGGAGAGGAGTTACATTATAATGTTGGCTTCAATGAGTTCGCTTTAATTATGTTGGTGCACGTCGTATATGTCCTCCACGATTGCCTGAAGGAATACTTGTGTGCAGGACTCGCACGCATCCTCTCCTGCAGCAGAGTCGACCAGCGGTGATGCCCAACGAGGGCGGATTGTTTCTCTTGCACAGATAGCACATCAATGTGTACCATGAGGATCCTAAAGATTTGCTTGGTGGTGAGTTTAGTTAATCATTAGTAGCAGAAAGTTTGCAAGGATTTCACTGCTTCATGGTTAGGCCGGTACGTATTATTGCCGTCTACCACCACCAACATCATTCTTTTGTTATGAAAGCTCATGTTAACATATCGTAGTTCTATTTGTCCGACTCGTAACTTAAGTGTGGAATCAATCAAGGTCTACTTTGAAACTCGAAATAGGTTGAGGTAACAGGAGTCCAAGTGATTCTGACCAAGTTCTTACAAAATTATGTTGGATACGTACCTGATATGATTTTATTTGATACTTAAGTTAGTGTTGAATAGGTCAAATGCTAAGTGTATTTGGTGTAATTCACCAAGGAGTGTGAGATATCATTTGAAAATATACCCGAGGGCTTTTTATAGTATGGTATGTGATTATTGGATTGAGACCATAGTTAATGGAGGAAACAATTATGTATATTATCTGGTCGTCAATTGGGTCATGAAATGGTATTGCAAATATGAAACAATCAGCTTTTCTCATCAATGCTACATGGTCGGTCTCATGGAGCTGTATCGAATCTCTTATCTGTGTCATACTATCAACCTGGTAGGTCCGGACTTCAGATAATATGTCAGTCGAATGGAGGTAAGAGTGTTGATCAAGTGAAGCTGACGTGTTGACCAAGTGTTGGTCAAATGGAGATAACATGACAGCCGTTATCCATGTGTCACATGCAAAGTAGGGTCGAGACACAATGTAGTGTTCAACAGGTTATCGAGCATGTTTGGTCTCTTATTAGATGCTTCGTGACTGATCTGGTCATGTCATTATCGTAGGATATGTTGATTCAACCACATCGTATGATACTTTATATGGCTAATTTGATTACATCATTGTAGGGTGCTTCATGTCGATCTAATTGTATTATCGTCGTAGAGCACGGTCGATTTGACTGCATTGCTACCACAAGGTGCTTTATGACTGATTCGACCACATTGTCATTCATGGCTGATTCGGTCATGCTATTATTATAGGATGTTTCATGGCTAATTCAATCAGTCACATCATTGTTGTAGGTTGCTTCGTGTTCAATTCGATTATATTGTTGCTATAAGATGCTAGATGGTCGTTTGGTTGCGTTGTCATTGTAGATGTATCTTTGATCAATTCAATCACCTTGGTCTGTTGGTGATAAATAAGATATGTTCTTAATTCTCAAAGGCTATTTTAATTCAATTATGCTTAAAAATGTATATATAAAAGTCAACAATTAAAGTGGAATCGATCAATTGATTAATTCAAGGCAAAGGAAAGTCATCCTTTACACAGGTCATTAATATTAATATAATCGTTCTTCAATTTTTTATTATTTTATTTTTATAAAAATTATAGTTGTGAGCTATTTGAGATATTGGATCTCACGAATAAAGTCGACATTCAACGATTTATCTATCTCTTCAATTATGATCGACTAGTGATCTGAGATGAACTTTCATAGTTTTTAGCAAATTGATTGATGGTGGGGATTCGTTTTGCACCACGGTTTGATTGATACTGGGCTTGTCACTCGGTGACCAAGCGAAGACGTTCGAGTTAAGTTATAAGAAATGACAAATTAATTCCTTTTGCTCCTCGAATAGGGTAGCACCAACTTTTGAGTTTATGATTCCATTTTTAGTATTGTGTCAATATAATGACATGAAGTATATTTGAGTCTCAAGGTATATTGATTTGGCTTCTTCTCTATAACCTCCTTTTCTATGACTTGGGATTCAACTATGACATTGATTTGCCTTATGTAAGGTTTGGATAAGTCATTGGTAACTTCTCACCAAAGAGGTGGGATGGGTAGAGGGCATTGATGAGGATAGATAAGCTAAAATATGAGACTATCCTCACTTTGTTAATAAACATTTTTGTATAATTGGCTAAGGGTTTATGATCTTCTTGTTACACAACTAAAAAGATAAGTTGTGGGTTTCTTCAGGAGTTTATATAGATGATGAAATTAATCTCAAACTCTTTCACTAGTTGGCTTGGCTGAATGAGCTTATTGAGTTGGGGGACAACCATATGAACCACTATCGTGCTTCCTCCCAAGGGTGATTGGGAAAGATCAACACATTAGGGCATTAGTTGTCACATTTAGTATGACGATAAAGATCATGACATGCTTGAATAGATTTGAATTCTTATTATAGGTCTCTAGGGTAGAGAGTTGAAATGATTGAGAAAAGTGTTCCACCCTAATGCTTTGGATAGAAGGAGATTGCACGTATAGTTTAAAGTTTCTTACTTAATTTTCCATCGAAATCTTCGAGATATTGGTTCATCTTAATTGATCTTAACTTCGAAATGAAATCCTCTACAAAGTATATTTTTAATCCCCTTAGCGGCTCAGGCTTTTAATTAGGAGTATGATGTGCGATTGCACTTTGCGAGGAGCCTCTTGTAGCACCGATCGAGATTCAACAACCATGTTGGGTATATGCTCTCATGGAGATAATAAAGGTGTGGCTAAAGTAAAGATTAATTGCATAAATTGAGGCAGGAATTGGATGCTAATTTGTACAATGCTTGTAAGACTTGAATTTTTTTGGTTCCATTGTAAAAGGTTTTGACAAGTACATTTGTAGTGGATAGAAAGTTAATTGGATGTGGAGTGAATGGATCTAAGTCCACTCCTAGGCCATTAAACAAACAACACAAGGCGAAGAGTTCGAGAATAAGAAATAGATTATTCTTAGTGATTCCGAGAGTCAAGTTTAGAAGATTCAAGGCTTATTGGTTCACTGATGAGGTTTCGATGTGATTTTTTTTAGACCTTTTGGAAATGACCCTCCTTCTAATGCTAACTTGTAATGATAGATTTCGTTTGTCTAACTCGTACCAAAGGTGCGGAACCACCCGAGGTCCACTTCCAAGCTTAAGACAAACTAAGGTGCCATGAATTGATTCTAATCAAGATCATGTAAAACAACATTGAAAATGTACCTGACAATATCCCTCTCATCCTTGCTGGTATTGATTCGAAGCTCGATTAAATGTCGAGTGTAAAAAGTGTAATTCACCAAAGAACATGAAAGTAACATGCCTAGGATCTTTTATACTACCGATTGAGTTAAAATCTTCTGAAATAATCTTATCTAAGTCAGAATTTTCACCGATCATCCACTTGTCATCAACTTTATAGATCTCGATCCCATGTGCCATGTTGACCGAATGGGATCGAAGTATCAATTAAGCGGAGCTGACGTGTCGCTCAAATGAAGATGACATGTCAGCCACTATCCACATATCATCTTCTCGAATAATCTAGTCATACCATCTTCTGAAAAAATTATACCCATATGACGCAAAATAAATAAACTTGACTCTCCAAGGAGGCCGATCCATCTATCTACCGCGCAAATTGGACCCACCAGGCACCAATAAACAACTCTGTCACTGGAGGAAGTGGACCGCTGTCCCCGCTACTAGCGAATGATACTGTAGGCACCATGACAAACTCAGAAACGGTGTTCAGTCCAAACTACCAATAATTTGCACAATATCTGCACTTTTCTCGATCTCAAAAGCAGGAGAGAAGGCCAAATATGAAGGTAGAACATAGTACGCCAAAAAAAAAAAAAAAGTTCTCAAAACATTCGGTGTAAAAGATATAGACTCAATAAGAGAGATTTTGGCACTGCTTACTCAAAAGGCATCCCAGTTCCTAGTCAAAATGATCAACATGCCAAAAAAGACTCCAAACAACACGAGTAACAGTCTTCAGAGTGGATGGATCACTGAAATTTAACCATAAGGTTATAGTTGTCTTGATCTGGTTGCCTGCACAAGGGTCGATGGATATGTAAGTAATAATCATCGATGACATCATGGAAAGGCAGCTCAAAAGATTACTTTGAACCAACAACTAAATCATTTTACATCAAAACTACATTTTATTAGACACGCCCAACAGCTCATGTCCAGAAGAAATTTCACACAACGATGCACAAATTGAAGGTCACAAAACGTATTTTATGCATATCGTAAACCATAAAGCAAAAAAAAAAAAAAGGGGGGGGGGCGGCATGGCAACACCCTACAAAATGCAAAGAAACATATTCATCCCAACCACACAAAATATCAAAATTCAATAACATAATTACTTCTGTAAAAGAGAACCAGTTGTTAGATGCACAATTATTTTTGGCAAGGCTCTCAGAAAACTTAGTTGAATGCTCATTAAAATATTTTGAGCTCACGGAATCCAACTCATCATTTCAAAACCTCATGGCCCATCAGATGAAAGGCAACCACATCCCAATCTATCTTACCTTCCTACATAGCTTCTTATTGACTGATGAAAGCAGCCAAATGAATGGAAAAGAGGGAAAGGAAAGAAGTTGATCCAGCAAGCCAAAGATTCCAAGGAAAAAGAAGCACTTAAAGTTAAATTCTTCTAGATGATTGACAATCACATGTGCTACACCAAGCTCAAGAGAGCTTCAAAATTTGCGTACTATGAGCTTTGAGATTCAGCATGGATGGCCGTAACAGCCCAACACGTCTATCCATGGCCAAATCAGCATACTGACTAACTTATATCAACCGAAATACACCAGATTTAACCCACTATGGCTAAAGTTAGTGTGTTTTGGTTTGTGCTTGGACCACATGACTGAAACTCAGCAGGTAGCAAGAGAGCAGTGCATTACTTGAGTAGTAAAAAAACACCTATTTACCATTAACCAACAGAGAGTGGGCCTTTGGAAAAACATCAAGGTTACTCCTTTAAAATGCAGCTCACCAGGGTTCCAATTATGGAAATAATCTGTGTCTATAGAGGTAAGCCTGCATACCTTTTCTCAGACCAAAAGCTTCATACACTAGGTTCACCCTTTTTAGTATTAGTTAACCTACCATAAACTCACATACTTTCCCCCTTCTCTTTGACCACAAAATCTTTTTCAATTCCTCTCTATCATATGACTTCTCTCTTCCTTGATGCCCTCTCTTATCTCTCTTATTTCAAAGAGCAGGAGTCAGCTGTAGATCAGCAAGGAAACTGATAGAGAGACCAAAGAAAAATAAAAATTAGGTTTCTAGTTTTAGCAACGAGTAATATACCAATTCAAGCATTGACAAATGTGACACTCGTATCCAAGAAGGCAATCTTTGACTCCCATTCTATTGCCATAACAAAAAGGGTTCAGACAGTACATGAGACTCAATGCAATGCGGGCCTAGGGAAGGCTGATCTATGCAACATAACCGCTGAAAGTATAGAGGCAATTTCTGTGACTCGAACCTTAGTCACCTATGTTTTGAAGAAGCAACCTGACAATACCGCCAAGGGTCCCTCTCCTATTGCCACATCATGGATGTTATATATGTTGAAATTTGTGTAAAACATATGCTGCTATTGTAAAATGAAGAACCTTACAGTCCTGTTGAAATTTTTTAGTATTATGAAGAATCTTCATACTGAGAAGTCAAGGAAATGGATGAATGCAGAGTTTCAAAAAAAATAAAGGGGTTTTGCATCCAGACAAGGAAAACTAATAACCCAAGCTCTGTTTTAGTATTAACCAGCTTTCCTGGCATTACCAAATTAACCTAGCTAGGATGGAGGTCATGTGTCATTGGCTTGGCTATTGGTAGTCAGCCCGGTCAGCAACTGAAACAACCAGGCATTGGCTCTCACACCCATGCCATTGGCTGGCTGTTAAAACAGAAAAGCAACCCACCATTCCATTTGCTTGGGACATGCTGATATGAATGGACAACTGTAAAACAATCTAAACTTATACAAGAATTTTTAAAATTTCAACGTAGTTCAACATGTATATGGACAGGTGGAACTTCATTTTCAGTTATAGATCTTCTTCGTTAATTTCAGTTCTAAATTTCTAATTGTTTCTATCTAAATTAACTGAGATCAACCCCATCTGAAGTTGAACAATCTTGACGAAGGCTGTTCAACAGCCTGTTAGAAGCTACCACCTCACTCTTGATGTGGCTGCTAACATGGTAAAAAAGGCTGTTTGCTAAAAGTAGTGACTAGGCATGGTTGGCAGGTAAATTATATTTTAAGAAGCATCTTTTTTAACCATAATGTAGCCATACAACTCTCCTTGTTTTGGTTTGTGCCACTACATCTAAGGGAGGTAGTCATAGTCATGCTTATTTTGATGAAAGCACTAAGGGACAAACAACCACTATATCCATACTCATACTCTCTCCAACTGCAAAAGACAAACATTCATGACATCTGTAGCCTGAATGCATACATTTATAGATATGGATATTGAGAGAAGAAACAATCAGTTAATAAGGATTGAGAACAAACAAAACACAGCAAGAAAGAAATTAAATTAACAAGTAACACATCTACAAATCCCATAAAAAGACAGATCTGAATTCAAGGAAATATCCTTGGTAGATCAATGTTAAAAAAAATACATAATTCTAAAAACAACAGACATTTTTCTTTCAAGCCTTGATCCTTTAAGCCAAAAGCCAATTACCATTGGGTTTTATGATTCACAAAGAATTTTGCCTTCTTAACATATGGCACCAAGTTCATGAAAAATGTTATGCAAGATGCATGACTTATGGAGTGTGAAATTCTACAAGTTAAAGGTTCACATAATACTATACTGAGACCCTGACATGCTACAACAGCCTGTTAGAAGCTACCACCTCACTCTTGATGTGGCTGCTAACATGGTAAAAAAGGCTGTTTGCTAAAAGTAGTGACTAGGCATGGTTGGCAGGTAAATTATATTTTAAGAAGCATCTTTTTTAACCATAATGTAGCCATACAACTCTCCTTGTTTTGGTTTGTGCCACTACATCTAAGGGAGGTAGTCATAGTCATGCTTATTTTGATGAAAGCACTAAGGGACAAACAACCACTATATCCATACTCATACTCTCTCCAACTGCAAAAGACAAACATTCATGACATCTGTAGCCTGAATGCATACATTTATAGATATGGATATTGAGAGAAGAAACAATCAGTTAATAAGGATTGAGAACAAACAAAACACAGCAAGAAAGAAATTAAATTAACAAGTAACACATCTACAAATCCCATAAAAAGACAGATCTGAATTCAAGGAAATATCCTTGGTAGATCAATGTTAAAAAAAATACATAATTCTAAAAACAACAGACATTTTTCTTTCAAGCCTTGATCCTTTAAGCCAAAAGCCAATTACCATTGGGTTTTATGATTCACAAAGAATTTTGCCTTCTTAACATATGGCACCAAGTTCATGAAAAATGTTATGCAAGATGCATGACTTATGGAGTGTGAAATTCTACAAGTTAAAGGTTCACATAATACTATACTGAGACCCTGACATGCTGATATGAATGGACAACTGTAAAACAATCTAAACTTATACAAGAATTTTTAAAATTTCAACGTAGTTCAACATGTATATGGACAGGTGGAACTTCATTTTCAGTTATAGATCTTCTTCGTTAATTTCAGTTCTAAATTTCTAATTGTTTCTATCTAAATTAACTGAGATCAACCCCATCTGAAGTTGAACAAACTTCCAATGTAGGAGATGAGCCACAGAACCAAGATGACCTTTAAAATGAGGCAGAGGAATCGCCAAAGCAAAAGTAAAGTCAGACAAACGACATCTAAACCGATCCTGGAACATGCAAAGAAGTGCAAGAGGAGCACCTGAAGAAAAACCTTCCTATCTCTCCGGATCGCTATGTCGTGCCCAACAGCCAAGGCCCGATTGATCCACACCCGAGCCCCGTCGGCAGCCTTACCCACGACCTCGTCCGGAATCTCGAGATTAGGAAGGGGCGGAAGAGGTCTGATAGCGAAGAATTCGCACAACTTAGCAAAGAAATTACCTGCGATAGCGAATTCGCACAACTTAGCAAAGAAATTACCTAGCAGAGGAAGATCAACCACCCAGAGAGGAATCGCACTGAGAGCATAGCAATCGGCTAGGGAGAGCAAACCTGTTGAGGAGCAAGGCAGATTTAGCCCAAAAGAAGAGGATGACCACGAGAAGGAGGAGCGCATTCGCGATAACAGACAAGAAGCTGTATCCGGCCCGATCGAATAGGAACCACACCGTCGTAGCGCCGGCCGCCGTGAGAACCGCCAAGTTCCTCCGCCTCCAGAGAAGCACATCAGCAACTGGACAAAGCAAGAGCATCCGTGGATCAAGCAGAAGCAACAGCGCGAAGAAGTAAACGCGAAACCCTAGGGCAAGGCAATACCTACGCCGCCGCCGAGGGCGCGGTGCACGGATGGCCGGATCGGGCCAGGAGGGGGCGGGGAGGACGCCGCGGACGGGGGCGCATCCGGCGCCGAAGGGCGGTCGAGATCTTGCACGGCGGCCATGGGGATCGTCCCTTCTAGGGTTTGGGTTGGGGTTGGGGTTGGAGAGGCCGGAGAGGAGGATTTGTTGGTTGGAGTTAATTGTCTCCTCTCGCCTCCGGGTCTGCGGTCTGCTTGCCTTATATGTCCTCCCGGATTTGTTGGTGGTTCTAAAGACACTTTAATCGTGGACGTCATTGCGGCATCGGACGGTGCCGCAAGCAGCCAAAATAATAAACAATAAACAGAATAATAAATGAAAAGAAAAGACGGAAGATCCTCCCCCTAGCGGTCCGCCAGGCTCAGCTGCAATGGACAAGGCAGGGTTCAGCCTTGGTGCATCTTACTGAACCCTGTCTGGGGTCAGACTGCTGACTCGGCATTATTTTGGTGGGACAAGTCACATACAGGCAACAGCCATTGACCCAATGCTAACTCCTTGGCCTATGGGGCCCATTTCACCTTATCAATTGGCTGTGCCAGGAATCTGTCTCCTGCCCTGGTCATTTCTGGAGACCACCTGCATCTGGTACGATAGAAGCGAGACGACGGCTTCGGATAGGATTTAGGATACGTCCATGTATACGATGAGTCTAACACGATCCAAGTGTTTCTCCATGCATAATGTGTTCGCGTAGAATAAGAATGCGTCTGTGTACGATGCAATCAAAGCATCATTACATACGATGCATCTGCTCATAATAAGAAAATATGATAAACCAAAGCATTCCCTTTATCTCGAAGATAGCTCACTTCGCCATATGCGTCGGTCATACTTATCTTTTACATGATTTGAAACTTGGTTTTTTTTTATGTGTTTGATCTTTTGTCATTAACTTATGGCTTATTATCGAGGCTACATTTGGGATTTAGATAGAGTATTTTCATAAATGGCAGTATGTTAGATGGTAGGGGTAGGAGTGGCTAAGGAATCTTGCAGAGGACAATTAACCTCTTGAGGCAATAATTTATTTTTTATTAAATTTTTTGATGTCTACTCCATTAGCTATGTGTTTGGAGAAGATAATCGATTGGTTCATTGACCAATTTTACAAGATCAACTAAATATAATTATTCATGAAGGGGTGCGATTTGTAATAGGTTTAGTAAATAATTCATTTCTTGAAAATACGACAACATTGATATTCTTTGAAAATAACTTATCAAAAGTCATATTTTTCATGAAAATGGTCGCAATCAGCTGGCTATTACTCCTCGGTTGTTAGATTTTATGATCTTAAATTAATTAATAAATTAAATTATATTAAGGTTTTCATTAGATTATATTGTACAGCTTAACGTTAACGTCATGATCAAGTTGTTAATATGGCTCGATTCGATCGAAATATATAAGGTCATCCACATGACTTCCCGAGTGGAGAGGGTCGACGTCCAAGTTGAGTCAGGACATTGTTTGTCCAAGATTAAGTTGAGAGTTACTTTTTTTTTTAATATTGAGTTTCTACACATAGGCCACCGGAGAGAAAATCCTAATTCGACTCCTTTAAAACTTAAATTAGTATTTATGTAAATAACAAAATATAAAAATCAAAACCGCATGTATAAAATGAGATTTGTAAATATATAATAACTTAAGAGCATCTCATTTGAGTAGAGCATTGAAGTAATCACATTAAAAAAATATATATCTGACATTATTCTTTTTGTATGTTGATCCTAGAACCGAGTATTCAAGCAGCCTTCAACGACCAAACAATCACATTAGATCTTTTATGTGTATTGAATCAGATTAATTCAGTTATCATCGATGCCCATCATATCAAGCATATTAATCAATTTAATATCATTTTCGATGGTATCAATCATTTGCTGCATCATTTTTGAAGATTTCCCTGTTTGAGTTAGAAGATTGGTAATTTTTGTGTGATGGAAGTACACATGCAAGCTTGAATTTATTTGGTCTTAGATTAAGAAAGATTAATCAATCAAGCATAGAAAAAGATGTACATGATGATGACCACATAGTTGCCCACATATCACAATAAAACAAACTGTGGCTACAAGAATCACAATCGATAGACAATGAGCATTATCTTCAAATATAAAAAAAGATTTTGGTGTCCATTTGTATTAAACTATCCACATGAAGGAAAGATTATTATATGAGGCATCTAAAATAGATTGGGACATGTCAAATGGCCTCAAGGCATTGTTTCAGGGGCCAAAGGCAATTGATCCATTGGCTACTGCATAATACAATTTATTTATGTTGACCCATTCAATCTATAGTGATCACTAGCAATCAAGCATTTGAAATACATGGTTTGGATCCTCTCCTATTGTTAGTATATAGCTTACAAAAATATCTATGGTGAAAATTATTATCATTTTTAATTTTCATTTAATTGATCAAAGATTAGAACAAAATGAAAAGAAAACCTTTTTCCAATGTTTTATTATGTTATCGTAATCTTCAGCTAATTTTATTATCTATATCTCACATAATAATTTTTTGGTTTTTTAGATAGAATAGTTAATATAATTATTACCATAATTGTTATTTTTTCAATTATTGATGTGGGTGAGATAAAGAAGAAAGACACAATAAGGAGATATCTCATATCGCTAATATATTTAATTTTTTTTTAATTTCTTAATAGGATAGTTAATATAATTATTATTTTTACAATTATCATAACTCCCAAGATGGATCAATTAGAGACATATATGTGGGTGAGATAAAGAGAGATAAACTAAGGAGATATCTCATATTACTAATATACATATTTTTATTTTTTTTACATAGGATAATTAATATAATTATAATCATAAATGTTATTTTTATAATTATTTAGCCCCAGAGAAAGCTCAATGGGAGAAGACCATGGACCAATTGGAAGTTTTTTACATTGATACTAAGTTAACTCATTATTAAACTTCTAATATGGTCCTCTTATAAAATAAAATAAAAATCCTATATATAAAGAAGTTTTTATGTGAGATGAAAAGAGATGATGGATAGGATAGTACAGAAAACATGATAAAATGATAAACTGAAAGAAGATAAGATAAGGAAATTTGTCATCGATTCTGTTCTTGGCTGGTGCACCATTTCTTTAAATTTTCTTTTCACATATATTAATGAAAATCTTGTAGATCTCATGTATTGTGACTTCAGCCATTGTATTCCGTTTCCATTTAGAAATTTACTCAGATCTCGATGGAGACGACTTGCAAATAGAATAAGACATTAGAGATCTTCTAGCAATCTTTTTCTTGTGCTCAGTCAAAGGTTCCCTCGTGAAAGAAGCTACAGCTTCATGAGTTGTAGAAAGGAGAAAGCCAGAGATCCAAGAAAACTCTTTGTTCTCTTCTCGTCTAAACAATTGGCGTTGTTTCGGTATTGAGACTGGGACAAACCCCCGATGCAGTGAGTGCCCTCGAGATCCACATCGCCGTGGCAGTCATGGCAACAAAGAAGGCAGGTCCGTCAACGCACGAGCTTACTGTAAGATTGTCGTCAAACATGGTGGCCTCCATGTTCGTCTCGCTCCCCATAACTTCTTCTAACCTTCTCCTCGGTTGATTTTGCCTGGCCACAGTTTACTGTTCATTGTTTGCCACGGAAGGACCGCCGCTCACTCGGTGGTCAACGCATCTCACTCTACATATGCGGGTGTGTATGTCAGCTCTGAGTCGACAAGATCGCCGCGATAGGGAACAAGGCTTCCGTGGACAAACATCGAATCCTTCACTGGCTCGACGAGAAGGCCCCGAGGTCCGTCGTCTATGTCAGCTTCGGCAGCATCGTCCGCCACAGCCCGGCTCAGGTACTGGAGATAGGGCGTGGGCTAGAAGCATCCGGCCGGGCCTTCCTTTGGGTGATCAAGGAGGTCGATGCGTCGTCCCCTGAGGTGGAGAAGTGGCTGTCGGGCGGCGGCTTCCAGGAGAGGGTCGGTGACAGGGGACTTATCATCAAGGGATAGGCGCCTCAGGCGGCGATCTTGTCGCACCCGGCGATCGGAGGATTCGTGACACACTGCGGTTGGAACTCGGTGGTGGAGGCGGTGTCGGAGGGCGTGCCGATGGCGACATGGCCTCACTTCAGCAGCGACCAGTACATTAATGAGAGGCTGATCGTGGACGTTCAGCGAACCGGAGTGGCGGTGGGCGTGACGGTGCCCGACGCCCACGTAGGCGCAGAAGAGATAGAGAAGGCGGTCTCGGGACTGATGGACGGAGGCGAGAAAGGAGAAGGGAGACGGGAGAGAGCAAGAGAGCTGGGGAGGAAGGCCAAGGAGGCAATGGAAGTAGGAGGCTCATCTTATGCCAACGTGACACGTTGATCCATTATGCATCGCACCATGGTCAAGCGCAAGGATGAGGAAGAAGCTATTCGCATGTGTCCTGTTTTCGTGCCAACTAAAAATAGAGCGTTCTATGTTGAGATCGATATGTCTTTTTAGAAAATTCAAACAAATAATACTTCTGCTTATCGTAAATTTGATTCACCAGTTTTGTTAATCGACGAGCATTTTATATTTCAAAAAAAATATATTACCATCGAAGAAAAGAATTTTTGAAATCTCAAATCACAAAATAGCATTTTTTATTGTGTTGAAATCGAAACCATAATAATATATGTCACTGTTAGTGCTATAAAACTTCATACGCGTTATAACCTTTCGGTTTCTTTTAAGTTGAATGTTAGAATCAATAACTTCTTAAACAGTCTATATTTTCAAATAATACAAAGTAATACGATGCACAATCGACCGATCTCATTGGGAATATATTTTCATAATAGAAAGAAGTTTTTATGTGAGATGAAAAGAGATGATGGATAGGATAGTACAGAAAACATGATAAAATGATAAACTGAAAGAAGATAAGATAAGGAAATTTGTCATCGATTCTGTTCTTGGCTGGTGCACCATTTCTTTAAATTTTCTTTTCACATATATTAATGAAAATCTTGTAGATCTCATGTATTGTGACTTCAGCCATTGTATTCCGTTTCCATTTAGAAATTTACTCAGATCTCGATGGAGACGACTTGCAAATAGAATAAGACATTAGAGATCTTCTAGCAATCTTTTTCTTGTGCTCAGTCAAAGGTTCCCTCGTGAAAGAAGCTACAGCTTCATGAGTTGTAGAAAGGAGAAAGCCAGAGATCCAAGAAAACTCTTTGTTCTCTTCTCGTCTAAACAATTGGCGTTGTTTCGGTATTGAGACTGGGACAAACCCCCGATGCAGTGAGTGCCCTCGAGATCCACATCGCCGTGGCAGTCATGGCAACAAAGAAGGCAGGTCCGTCAACGCACGAGCTTACTGTAAGATTGTCGTCAAACATGGTGGCCTCCATGTTCGTCTCGCTCCCCATAACTTCTTCTAACCTTCTCCTCGGTTGATTTTGCCTGGCCACAGTTTACTGTTCATTGTTTGCCACGGAAGGACCGCCGCTCACTCGGTGGTCAACGCATCTCACTCTACATATGCGGGTGTGTATGTCAGCTCTGAGTCGACAAGATCGCCGCGATAGGGAACAAGGCTTCCGTGGACAAACATCGAATCCTTCACTGGCTCGACGAGAAGGCCCCGAGGTCCGTCGTCTATGTCAGCTTCGGCAGCATCGTCCGCCACAGCCCGGCTCAGGTACTGGAGATAGGGCGTGGGCTAGAAGCATCCGGCCGGGCCTTCCTTTGGGTGATCAAGGAGGTCGATGCGTCGTCCCCTGAGGTGGAGAAGTGGCTGTCGGGCGGCGGCTTCCAGGAGAGGGTCGGTGACAGGGGACTTATCATCAAGGGATAGGCGCCTCAGGCGGCGATCTTGTCGCACCCGGCGATCGGAGGATTCGTGACACACTGCGGTTGGAACTCGGTGGTGGAGGCGGTGTCGGAGGGCGTGCCGATGGCGACATGGCCTCACTTCAGCAGCGACCAGTACATTAATGAGAGGCTGATCGTGGACGTTCAGCGAACCGGAGTGGCGGTGGGCGTGACGGTGCCCGACGCCCACGTAGGCGCAGAAGAGATAGAGAAGGCGGTCTCGGGACTGATGGACGGAGGCGAGAAAGGAGAAGGGAGACGGGAGAGAGCAAGAGAGCTGGGGAGGAAGGCCAAGGAGGCAATGGAAGTAGGAGGCTCATCTTATGCCAACGTGACACGGTTGATCCATTATGCATCGCACCATGGTCAAGCGCAAGGATGAGGAAGAAGCTATTCGCATGTGTCCTGTTTTCGTGCCAACTAAAAATAAGCGTTCTATGTTGAGATCGATATGTCTTTTTAGAAAATTCAAACAAATAATACTTCTGCTTATCGTAAAATTTGATTCACCAGTTTTGTTAATCGACGAGCATTTTATATTTCAAAAAAAATATATTACCATCGAAGAAAAGAATTTTTGAAATCTTCAAATCACAAAATATCATTTTTTATTGTGTTGAAATCGAAACCATAATAATATATGTCACTGTTAGTGCTATAAAACTTCATACGCGTTATAACCTTTCGGTTTCTTTTAAGTTGAATGTTAGAATCAATAACTTCTTAAACAGTCTATATTTTCAAATAATACAAAGTAATACGATGCACAATCGACCGATCTCATTGGGAATATATTTTCAATAATAGAAAGTTTTTTTTTTCCATACACAACAAAGTTTACGAGTTTGGTTAATCGATGAGCGTTTTATATTTCAAAAAAAGTATAATTCCATCGAAGAAAAGAATTCTTGAAATCTTTACATCATAAAATTCCATCTATTATTATGTTGAAATCAAAACCATAATAATATATGTCACCGTTAGTGTTATAAAACTTCATACGCGTTATAATCTTTCAATTTTTTTTAAGATGAAGGTTAGGGTCGATAACTTCTTAAACAATTTAGAATAAGATATGTTAACATTTTCGAATATTGGAGAGTAATATGTTGTTGACATATTAACAGTCGATCGACCTTATTGGGAATATATTTTCAAGTAATAAAAAGTTTTTTTTTTCTTTTTCACACCTAACAAAGTTCACTAAGGCACCCATGTTATCGATGATGTTTGGATTAGCACGACTCGATATAGATCAGTCTATATAAAAATGTCTGACTTGGCTAAGTGAGTAGCTTAGGTTTGCTCATGACTGCACTGTTGGCTAAGGTTTGATCTCATCTATTGATTGGACCATTGTCATGTGTCAAACTATGATTAGAAGTAAATATTTTTTACTTATATATATATATTAAAAATGGTGACCAAATTTTATTGATACTCAAACCCGTACAAGAATTATATTTTTTTTGGTTGATAAAATGGTGTGAGAGTATAATTAACCAACCAAGAAGAAGATTCTGATAGGAAAATGGTGAGTGTTAATGGCTAAATCTTGGGCTGAGCCGTAAGCGGTCTCAGCTTTGCATGCTTTCTCATAAAGCCCATGACCACCCAATGTGTCTTACTTCAACTTCAGACTCACTCACATCTTATATAAGATGAAGCCCAGTTTGAGCCTAAATAAGGCCTTCCAACTACACCGTACGATAAGTCACATCCTACGAAACACTTTCTATATTAGGTACGTCAACTACACAATTGTCTCAAAGTGATGTCGACTCGACGCTAATATGGATGTTTAACGATTCATGATAGAACTAACTAAACTTAGCTACGTCAATCATTCATCTTGGCATAATATCAACATAAGCCATCATATAATAATCGTAATGTTTGATAATTTAGTGCATACCTACATAATCAATATTTTAGTGTAACAACCTATATTTTTATTTTTTGAATCCTCTAACATCGCTAAATTAAGCATAAGATGATCATTTGCTGGGTACACCATATCATTTTTTGTTAGACCACATACCTAACCTCTCACTTTTTCCATATCAATCTTATAATAATGTCATACGCTAAATTCAAATTGGGTCCGAAATATCAATGTATCACACAACCAAAATGTAAAATAATATAATTTTTATGGTTTGACCATTGATCACGTTAAAGATACTTTGTACTCTCTTCAACAAGCAATGAACAAGTGCTAACATAAGTTATAACAACACTAATGCTAATGCTTGTTTCAATAGGACGATAACGAATGAGTTGTTCTAAAACGAGTGAGTATAACAGCATAGCGAGATCTGTCTTTCTTTACGTATTGATCTTATATGATGCATAATCAAGAACTCCGCTGTAGCAGAAGACAATAGTGTCCCAGTCCTAAACGATGGAAGCTGAGAAAACAAGGATTGCCAACTTCCATGGACATGGACATGCTAACTACATGACTCGTTTCTTCAATGCTCATCCACATCCTTTTTCATTTAAGAAAGGAGCCATGATGGCACGCTTTCACAGCTAAGCCAACTCCCAATCCCCTCTAAATCTTTCCGACCAACAATTAGGTTGATGCTCTCGTCGCATCAACTCAAATCGCATCCTCCTGCTGTATCTTTGATTCAATTAAGCATCGATGCCAATTCAAATCCGACCCCCAAACATATGCTTTTAGAAAGAGAAACATCGTGTAATTTTAGAATGCTGTGATGTGATCGATCTTTCTCAATCATGTGAATAAAAAAAAGATTTATTACATCATTTTTTCCCCTTTTTTCGTAATAATTTGGGTGAAATTGTAACGGTTGGAATCAATCTCGAGCCGCGATATGATTGATGGCGACGTGTCTAAGACGGAGAGATAAAGATGGATTGGATTGGAGGGGAATAATTGGTTGCCGACATCATATTATGAAATCTCTACCTCGACATATTTGAAGCATTACATGTCAGAGTATAACTTTTATATGTTTTTGAGATCAGTATAAAGCAACAAATTTGGCACCTTTGTGGGTAGAGAACAGAGAATGTAAACTATGTCACGTATAGATAATTATTTAATGTGAAACATGTGAGGCTTTGTAGTTATAGTATTAGGTAGGGAGGAGGGTCAAGTTGGACCACTACTCTGTTGGTTGTTAGATTTTATGATTTTAAATTAATTAATTAAAATATATTAAGATTTTAATTAGATTTTGTTTTGCAACTTCACGTGGTGATTGAGTTGTCAACACGGCTCGGTCCGATCGAAATGCATAAGGTCATCTGCATGACTTTTTGACTGGAGAGGGTCTTCGTCAAGTTAGGTCAAGATGCTATCTGTCGAGCCAATACGAGGTTGCACTAAGAGTTGCTTTTCCTTCCTTTTTGGATTCCTACACAGGCCAAAGTCGAAAGGAGAAACCCCGACTCGACTTATTCGAAGCTTAAGTTAGTATGGTGGTGTTGGGATAAGTTTTAGTTGTTTGAGTACTCGGAGACTGATACCCTAGTGTTAACCAGAGAGTTGACCTGTTGGAGAACCTGATCAGAGCATCACATGCCCAAAAGGACAGAAAACAAAAAAGCATATATTTCTTAAAAAAACGTATCTCATCATTGTATAAAAATTGATGCGTGTAATAAAACGTAAAACCAAAACTGCGCGTATTAAGTGAGATTTGTTATATATGAAGATCATATATCCTCTGAAAATCCCATATTTATAAGAGTATATGACGAAGGTCAACTATCCTCCCTAGCGGTAATTCACATGGTAGATGCGGTGAAACGCTCCTTAAATCACTACACGATCTTTCTATTGACACATACCATATGATCAAGAAGGGGCCGACTCTTCTTGTTGCCCACACATCCTCAACTAGGGCTATCAACTGATAATGAGAGAAGACAGAGGAGAATAGGAGGGGCGGTCAAGAGGTGACTAGCCTATGCTATCTTTTGGGCCCTCCTATTTATAGAGGTTCTTGCCACTTAACCCTGATGGATCCTGCCCTATTAGGTACTAGAACTCTATCCAATTATCCAAGCCTCTTATATTAATGAATCTCTATCCAATAATCTTTCATTGGCTTTTATCAAATCTTATCCACAAGATCCATTAATTCAAGGGCTTACTGGATATTAAATAAGATTGGAGGTCAAACGGATATATCATATTCAAACCTCTACTCATTTCAACACCTACCATATGTGTATGACCCTCTAGGCCCAGTATCGAGCTGATTGTGAGTCGTACCTATCAGAAATCCTTTTAACTCAGTGAATTATTATCTGCATAATAATTCATTTGACTCATCGACAACATACGTACTAAGCCACTATGTCATAGGCCCCAAATGATATAGGGAAATCCAATCTATTGGACTTATATGTCTTTAGTTATCGTGTATCTATAGTTTTTCATCCATCTAATATCTCTGAAATAATATATTATGCATGGTGCTATCAGACCCATACGGAATATACTTGAGTCTCGATCTAATCGGATTCTCCCGGAGAACTCCTCTCTTAATTCGAATGACCTTGGCCAAGAATTTATCTAAGTAAAAACACATAAGATATTCCTCTCATGACACCGAGAGTGGATAATCCTCTATCAATACTTAACTGTCCTCGTAAGGTTGACTATTACTCCCAATGATCGGCTATGCTAGATTTGGAATTTCTAGAACTATAAGTTTGATATCAAAGAGTGGAATACTTATACAAGACATCATTGGTGTCTCAAGTCTAAGGACCAGATATATGATGGAGACCATGGAATCACTGTCTGATAATAAAGTATCATTAACTATCTAGCATTCTGTAAGTGGATTAATAAGTGAACTAATTCTCCAATGAGCACTTGCACTGTATCCCTAGTGTCTCCACACAAGTAACTATGAGACCAACCACCTCAATCATATGGATGGGTATACAATATACTAGTATGTTCGGTTATTTGGATGTCTCTCTCGAGTAACCTATGACCGAGATTATTTAGGGTATGTGTTTAAAGGTAAATCGATTTCATTATTATGATTTCATCACGATCCGATTCTCATTGCACTTACCCATGAACATCATAATATATGCAACATGCAACATAAAGTGAGAAAATATTAATAAATAATAATAAATAAAAATACTGCATAGTGTGTCACACGTGTCATCACTCACGTGATTGGCTTGTAAGGCACCTATAACTAGCACGACCTTCGTATCTATCGTTTGGGGTCAGTTGTATAGAATCTTTTAATGGCCACTGATCTCCCGAGCAATCAACCCATATGCTCCGCACTATGCTGACTGATTTGCACGGTTTCACGTTGTGTGGCACCGCCTTGTACCTTTGCAAATGGTCTTGTGCTGAGAGGCATCATCTCATACAACCCAAAATTCGACGTGCCATTTCAGCGCACATGCACCACATCAGTTTCAAAGTGATCGTTGACTATCGCCACATGGGTGATGTTGGAATATTCTCTATCATGTTATATATTAATATAAAAAAAATTTATTTTTTGTTAAAATTCTTTAGAATAAACGACGAGGAACTCTCTAAAGATTTTGAAAAAAACTAAACTCTTCTCTATCTTCTAATATTCAATTATAGAAATTTCTTTAAAATAAACTATTTTGAATTTATAATACTTAACTTCTATCTTAATATTAAATTTTTATATAATAATTTTATTTATTGAGCATCAAGCTCTGTGGTTTTGACATGAACGACGATAACAAAACAAAGCCTCACTTCGTGTTGGTTCCCTTCCCGGTGCTGGGCCATGGCCCCATCGCCGACACGACCATCCTCCTCGCCAAGTGTGGCGCCATCGTTAGCTTCATCACCACCCCTGTCAATGTTGCTAGGACCGATGCCATCATCAGCCATGCTAAACGAGTCAGCCTGCCTACTGACTTCGTTGAACTTCCTTTCCCTTGCACCAAAGCGGGGGTCCTCGAGGGGTGCAAGAAAGTTGACCTACTGCCTTCTATGTCGTTGCTTCAACCCTTCTTCATGGCCACCAGTGTTCTCCATCAACCCTTAAGCAACACCTTCAAGCCCAGCGGCAAGCCCCGGGGTGCATGGTCACAGATTCTTGCAACCGTTGGATGAGGGAGTTCGCGAAGGAGCTTCGGATGCCATATCTCCTCTTCCACGGCCCCTCCTGCTTGTACGTTTTGTGCTCACATATGGTCCTGCAACACAAGATCTATGATCGGATGCAACATACGTTGAGTGCCTAGGTTGCTTCACTGGCTCGAGATTAACTTGGCTCTCCATGCCGGGATGGGAAAGGTTCCGCGAGGAGGTTCGGGAGGCGAAGATGGCCGCTGACGGGTTCGTGATCAATACATTTGAGACCTTGGATGCAACATACGTTGAGTGCTACACTAGAGAGGTGAAGGGGAAGAAGGTTTGGATCTAGAGGATAAGGCCGGAAGAGGAAACAAGGCATCCATGGACAAACATTGAGTCCTATGCTGGCTCGACGAGAAGGAGTCGAGGTCTATCATCTATGTCGGCTTCAGCAGCAACATCGGCCATAGCGCAACTCAGCCAAAATGGAGATTGGGTGTAGGCTGGAGGCATTTGGCATGCCTTTCCTTTCGGTCATAAAGGAGGTCGAGCCATGTCACGGGAGATAAAGAAATTGCAGGCTGATTTTTAAGGGAGAATCAATGACGACTGATTCGAGAATTGATTCATAAATAATTATCTTAGGTAGTTATCATGTTTTAAAGAGCTTTAATCATATTTTAAATAGTTCTACCTAAGAGACTCATCATATAAGAAGTTATGGACATAGGCATAGTTATTATACCTAGTTTAATCATAGGTGATATAATAGAGTGAGATAGTTATTACACCTCAAGACATTCTTAAGATGATATATCAAGATAAATTTTAAAGCTCATCAAAGGTTATTACGATAAAACTTCAAGCCTTTCATCATGAGTTTAAAATTTTATTTATGAAAAGTAATGAATCAGTGTAAAATTTTATTTTTCAAGTAACTAAAATTGTTAGTCAAATGAAATCTTATTGTGAACATCTTCATGATCATATAATTGTTATAAAAATTTTGATAAGTTTAACTCTAAAATTTAATCATATTGTTGTTGTAATTAAGGAGTCAAAAGATTTATCTACCTTTTCATTTGATGAACTAATGAGTTCCTTGTAAGCATATAAAGCAAGGTAAACATGTCACTTGAGAAAAATGAAGAAAAAATATTTCAGATTAAAGGAGAGTTTTCTACTTAAAAAGAATAATAAAAAAATCGAACATGTCGATTTCATGATAGAGGACACTTTGACGAGCATGATTAACAAAATCAATCAAATTATGATAAAAAAATTACAAGAGTGGAATTTAATATCACTATTGTAAAAAATTTGGTCACATGAAGGCAGATTATAAGAAAAGAGGAAAGCAAGTAAGCTATGAGGAGGAAAATAAAGAAAATTATAAGTTATTTACGACTCAATCACAAGTTAATGAAATCTTAAATAAGATTTAATTTTTAGATAGTGGATGTTCTAATCATATGTCAGACATAAGATCAATGTTTAAGAATATTAATAAAATTCACAAATTGAAAGTTAGACTTGAGATAACAAGCAAATCCGAATATAAGAAAAAGGAACAATTGAGGTTGATAGTATCATGAGTATTGTCAACTGGTCAGTCGACACAGTTGGTTCATAATCGAAGGTACAAGTTCATCCCTGTGATCTCCTTCGTGCTAATGTGGGAGTGCTAACATGGCAAACCGGGGTAGGAGGTCTACAAGGGAGGTGATTTGCTAGGGTTGATATGGCTTTAGAGCGGTGAGACTGGGTAGAGGAATCGAGATCTGCTCAATCGTGAGATCCTCTCTTAGGATGAATGGGTTGTCCTCTGATTAAAAGGTTGCCTCATGGCTACAAGGTTGCATCCTGGTAGCAAAATCATCCCTTGACAGGTCTGCATTGGAGGCTTCCCAGCTCGACCTTTTCGATGCTTAAGTCAGTGTAAGGCGAAGGAAGAGAAAGGTAGTAATATCAGTTATGTAAATAAGAGAGTAGAGAGGGTATTACTTGCTTGGCTCCCCCGGCACCTACTTGAGGTTAGTTTTTACACCTCTGTGGGGATCGACCGTTTATAGGTTATTAGCGTTCGTCGATATTTCAGGCAGACGATTCAGTTGTTCTAGGGTGACTGTTTTGATCCTGTGCTGTGAGGAGCTGTCTCCTCACTTTTGGGTTCCACTTCGTGCAATTTCAAGCAGCGTGGATTCTGTTTTACGTTGCTTTTGAGCCAAGTGGCGTCGCTTCGAGATATAATCATTTTTTAGTCGGGCTACCATTTCGTACTGCTTTGAGATGTGTGCCTGACTCTATCTGGGGGGTACCATGTGGGGTCTGAGGTGGCTGCTAGTTGGGTGGTACCAGAATATCCTCTATCAAAGGTGAAGACAAATCAAGGGAAGGTAAAACACTTTGATAATATTTTTTTATTCTTAATTTATCACATAACTTGTTGAGTATTGGATAATTGATAAATGATGGATATTTAATTATATTTGATGATGGTTCATGCAGTATTAAAGATTAAAAAAATGTGATCTGATTATATAAATGTTTACATTATGTAAAACAAGATTTATCCACTTAATGTTTCAAATATTAAAAAACATGCACTTATTATAACGAATGAGTCTAATTTGTGATATTTAAGATATAGACACATTAACATTAAGGGTTGGTTGTTAAATCAAAAGAAAATGATTCCATAATTAATATGCTTGATGTGGGTAAAGAATGCATTTATGACAAAGTAATAAATGATTTCCTATTGGAAAATAATCAAGAGTATCTAAAATTATTTATACTGACTTATATCGACATATGAATATAAAATTATTTACTGGAAGTCGATATGTTTTATTGTTTATTGATGGTTATAACTAGGCTATGTTTTTTAGAACTAAATTTAAAATATTTAATAATTTTTAAAAATTCAAGACACTTATAGAAATACAAAGTGATAGATGCATAAAGATAATTCGAATAGATAGAGGTGGTGAATTTTTATCTAACGAGTTTAATTATTATTATTTAAATAGTATTCATAGATAATTAAAAGCATCACATATACTAGAATAAAATAATACAGTTAAATATAATAATTGAACTATCATTGAAATTATAAAAAGTTTACTTAAAGGAAAGTATCTTCTAAATCAGTTTTGGACAAAAATAGTTACAGCAACAGTTTATTTATTAAATATTTCACCAAAAAATGTTATTATGAATTGAACTCCTTTTTAGGCTTGGTATAGTACGAAGCCAAGGGTAAGCCATCTAAATTTTTTTTATTATATTACTTATGCTTTGGTAAATTTATAAATCTAAAAAATATATCTTATTGGTTATTTCTTACAATTCAAAGAATATCGATTGTATAATCTTGTTAATGATAAATTTATTATTAACTAAAATATTGTATTAGATGAAAAAGTAAGTTAGAATTGAAAGATCAATAAAGATGAAAAACAAATTCAGATTCCAATAGACACTCCATAAAATCAAGTGACAGATCTAGCTCCAATAAGTTTATCATCAACCTTATCTAGTAGCAATTCAGATTCATCAAATGATTCCTCAAATGAAACATCTCTAGAAAAATTCAGATCACTAACAAAAATTTATGATTTAGCATTTGCTTTGTTTATTTCAAATCCTATAAGCTTTGAAGAAGCAATTAAAAAAGATGAATGGTGCTAGATAATGTAGGAGGAAATTAAGTCAATTGAAAAGAATAAAACATGAGAGTTAAGAGATCTACGAAATAAAAAAAAGTTATTGGATTGAAATGGATATTCAAAACAAAGTATAATACAGATAGAAGTATTCAAAAGTATAAGGCTCAACTTGTAGCAAAAGGATATTCACAGCAACAAGGTATTAATTTTGATAATACTTTTTTTAGTTAGTATATTTAAAATTGTGAGAATTTTCTTAGTTTTAGCCGCACACTTGAATTAGTATATTTATCGATTTGATGTAAAATCTACTTTTTTAAATGAAAATTTACAAGAAGAAATTTTTGTTACATAACTCAAAAGTTTTTTTTAGTTAAAGGACATGAAGAAAAGGTTTATAAGCTAAAAGAAGTTTTTATTGGCTTAAACAAGATCCGAGGGCATGGTACAGTAAAATTGATTATTATTTTCATCAAAATAGATTTATAATTTATCTTATGTTGATGATATTATATATGTGGGTTCATCTAACTCTTTTGTGATAAAATTTTAAAATACATGATGAATAAGTTTGAAATGTCATATGAAAATTTTATTTTATAAAGAAAATATACAATGAATCTACTCAAAAAATCTAATATAATTAATTAAAAAGTTACAATAACACCCATGAAATATAAATAAGAAATTAAAACTTGAAAATGGTACATGTTTGATAAATGCAAGATACTACACAAGTTTGGTTGGAGGTTTGTTTTATCTAACTCATACTCAATTAGATTACTTTCTTTATTGGTGTAGTATCTAGGTTTATGCATACTCAAAGCAAATATCATCTTGGAGCTATTAAAAAAAATTTATGTTATATTGTTGAAACTACATATTATGGTATTTTGTATTCTTATAATTTTAAATATAAATTAATTGGTTTCATTGATAATGATTAGATAGGAGATTTGGATGATAAAAAGAGTACTTCGGGCAGTATTTTTAACCTTGGATCATGAACTATATCTTGGAGCTCAAAAAAATAAATAACATCTGTATTATCAACATCGGAAGCAGAATATATAGCTATAACATTAGCAACTTATCGAGCAATATAGCTTAGAAGACTTCTTAAATTTTTTTAATAAAAGTAAAAGAAAAATAACTAAAATATTTTGTGACAACAAAGCCATAATTGTAATGAGGAAGAACCTAAACTTTCGTGAAAGAACGAAGCATATAAAAATACGTTATCATCTTATTTGGGATCTTGTTTCAAATGAAGCCATAACAATGAAGTATTGTAACGAACAAATTATATATATTCTCACTAAGTCATAATCATCTTAGAGGTATGCTTATTTCATGTCTTAAGTCAGTGTATATAATTATAAATCATGGGAAAGTGTTGAGAATTGATATAGTTATCATCTTTTAGGTAGTTCAATAATGTTTTAAATAGTTCCACCTAAATAGTCCATGATATAAGAAGTTATAATCATGAACATGATTTCTACACTTAACATAATCATTAGTGATATTATAAGGTGAGATAGTTACCATTTGATCATATAAATTGGATCATAGTTCATGAAACAAAGATGTGTATAATTAAAAATATTTTATAAATATTCATAATCTTATTTTTTATTTAATAATATTTTAGTTTTTTTTTATTGAAAGTATTCTCTAGTTATATTGTGGTATTCTGTTTTCTTGCTCCCTATCCTCAACAGTGGGTGCCACAGGCGGATATCTTTTCGCACTCGATGGTTGATGGATTCGTGATGCGTTGTGGGTGAAACTCAGTAATCAAAGCAGTGTTGGAGGGCATTCCGATGGTGATATGACCTCATTTCGGTAACGAGTTCATCAATGAGAAGCTCGTCATAGAAGTTCAGTGAATCAGAGTGGCGATGGACGTGACGGTGCTCGACGTCCCTGTAGGCACAAAAGAGATAGTGAAGGTTGTTTCGAGACCGATGGACGGTGGCAAGAAAGGATAGGAGAAAAAGGAGAGAGCAAGAGAGCTGGGGAGGGAGACCAAGAAGGCAATGGAAGAAGATGGCTCGTCTTATGCCAACGTGACACAGATTGTCGACTACGTCCTGCACCATCGCCAATTAGAAGAACACGGAAGATGCTAATTGCATGCCTAGTGGCGTGGTGTTCATGCAAACTATTTGCCTGATCATTATATCACATAGCTTTCATCTCCATTCTAATAAATTCTCCAAAACAAATTGAGGGCAAATTCACGTACCTCAAGTCCAAAATAGAAGGCGAGAGGTATATTCTGATCGTACCATAAGATTTTTTTGATTAAATTTATTATAAAAAAAATTATTATATCTAGTTATTGTGTAATTGAGTTGAGCATTGAAGTGATCACATCAAAAAAATCCATCCAACTTTGGTCTTTATATATGTTGATCATAGAATGAGTGTCCGAGCAGCCCAAACAATCACATTAGATCTTTTATGTATATGAGTTTTAATTGAATTAGATTAATTCAGTTATCATTGATGTCCATCATATTCAGCATATCAATCAATTTAATATCGTGTTCGATGGTATCAATCATATTAATCAATTTGATGTCGACGGCATTGCTGCATCACTTTTGAAGATTTCCCTGTTTGAGTTAGAAGATTGGTAATTTTGTGTGATGGAAGAACATGTACAAGCTTGTATTTATTTGGCCTTAGATTAAGGAAGATTAATCAATCAAGCATAGAAAAAGATGTACATGATGACGCCCACATAGTTGCCCACATATCACAATAAAACAAACCGTGGCTACAATAATTACAAATCGATAGACAATGAGCATTATCTTCATATATAAAAAAAGATTTGGTGTCCATTTGTATTAAACTATCCACATGAAGGAGAGATTATTATATGACCCATCTCAAATAGATTGGGAGAAGTCAAATGGCCTCAAGGCATTGTTTCAGGAGCCAAAGTCAATTGATCCATTGGCTACTGCATAATACAATTTATTTATGTTGACCCATTCGATCTATGGTGTTCACTAGCAATCAAGCATTTGAAATCCATGGTTTGGATCCTCTCCTATTGTTATTATATAGATTACAAAAATATTTATGGTGAAAATTATTATCATTTTTAATTCTCATTTAATTGATCAAAGATTAGAACAAAATGAAAAGAAAACCTTTTTCCAATGTTTTATTATCTTACTGTAATCTTCACCTAATTTTATTATATATATCTCACATAATATTTTTTTTGGTTTTTTTAGATAGAATAGTTAATATAATTATTACCATAATTGTTATTTTTACAATTATTGATATGGATGAGATAAAGAAAGACACACTAAGGAGATACCTCATGTTGCTAATGCATTTAATTATTTTTTATTTTTTAATAGGATAGTTAACAGAATTATTAATTTTACAATTATCATAACTCCCAAGATGGATCAATTGGAGACATATGTGGGTGAGATATGCAAATTTTTATTTTTTACATAGGATAATTAATATAATTATTATCATAAATGTTATTTTTATAATTATTTAGCCCCTGAGAAAGCTCAATGGGAGAAGACCATGGACCAATTGGAAATTTTTTACATAGATACTAAGTTAACTCATTATTAAATTTCTAATATGGTACTCTAATAAAATAAAATACAAATCTTATATCGTCCAATGATAAAAAAAAGTTTTATGTGAGATGAAACGAGATGATGGAGAGGATAGTACATTAAACATGATAAAATGATAAACTGAAGGAGGATAAGAAAAGGAAATTTGTCATCTATTCAGTTCTTGGCTTCTTTAAATTTTATTTTCACATATATTAATGAAAATCTTGTAGATCTCATATATTGTGACTTCACCCATAGTATGCCGTTTCCATTTAGAAATTTACTTAGATCTCGATGGAGACGACTTGCAAATAGAAGAAGACATTAGAGATCTTCTAGCAATCTTTGTCCTGTGCTCAGTCAAAGTTTCCCTCGTGAAAGAAGCTACAGCTTCATGAGTAATAGAAAGGAAAAAGCCAGAGATCCAAGAAAACTCTTAGTTCTGTTCTCGTCTAAACTTTTGGCGTTGTTGCGGTATTGAGACTGGGACAAACCCTTGATGCGGTGAGTGCCCTTGAGATCGTTATCGCCGTGGCGGTCATGGCAACAAAGAAGGCAGGTCCGTCAACCCATGAGCTGGCTGTAAGATTGCAGAGTCAAACACGGTGGCGTCCGTGTTCCGCTCGCTCCGCATAACTTCTTCTCGACTCTCTTCTCAGTTGATTTTGCTTGGCCGTCGTTTACTATTCACTGTTTGCCAAGGACCGCCACTCACTCGGTGGTCAACGCATCTCACTCTACATATGCGGGTGTGTATGTCAGCTCTGAGTCGCATCAGGGCTCTCTAGTTCTCGTCATGCAACACCTCCACGCGCCGACCGCCAGTAATGGCGAAAGCAAGACGAGGCCTCACTTCGTGTTAGTTCCCTTCCTGGCGCAGGGGCACATGATCCCCATGGCCGACATGGCCGTCCTCCTCGCCGAGCGAGGCGCCCGCGTCAGCTTCATCACCACCCCCGTCAACGTTGCCAGGACCGAGGCCGTCGTCCGCCGCGTCAGGCGAGCCGGCATCGCGGTCGAGTTCGTCGAGCTTACCTTCCCTTGCGCCGAAGCGGGACTTCCCGAAGGATGCGAGAGAATCGACCTGCTGCCTTCTTATGAATTGATAAAACAGTTTCACTACGCCACCGGCCTTCTCCGTCACCCCCTTACGCAGCACCTTCGAGCCCAGCGGCAACCCCCGACGTGCATGATCGCTGACTCATGTAATCCTTGGACGAAGGGAGTTGCCGAGGAGCTCCGGATGCCATATCTCCTCTTCCACGGCCCCTCCTGCTTGAATATGCTGTGCGCACGCATGATCCTACGGCACAAGCTCTACGAGCAGATCGGTGACCCGTTCGAGCCTTTTGACGTGCCTGGCTTGCCTCACCGGCTCGAGATCAGCATGGCCCAGACGGCGTGGTTCATCACCATGCCGGGGTGGGAAAAGTTCCGCGAGGAGGTCTGGGAGGCGGAGACGGCCGCGGATGGGTTCGTGATCAACACGTTTGAAGCCTTGGAGGCCACATACGTCGAGTGCTACAGCAGAGAAGCGAAGGGGAAGAAGGTTTGGACGATCGGGCCACTGTCGCTGTCGAACCAGGATCCGGACGACAAGGCCGCGAGAGGGAACAAGGCGTCCGTGGACAAACATCGAATCCTTCGCTGGCTCGACGAGAAGGCCCCGAGGTCTGTCGTCTATGTCAGCTTCGGCAGCATCGTCCGCCACAGCCCGGCTCAGGTACTGGAGATAGGGCGTGGGCTGGAAGCATCCGGCCGGGCCTTCCTTTGGGTGATCAAGGAGGTCGATGCGTCGTCCCCTGAGGTGGAGAAGTGGCTGTCGGGCGGCGGCTTCCAGGAGAGGGTCGGTGACAAGGGACTTATCATCAAGGGATGGGCGCCTCAGGCGGCGATCTTGTCGCACCCGGCGATCGGAGGATTCGTGACACACTGCGGATGGAACTCGGTGGTGGAGGCGGTGTCGGAGGGCGTGCCGATGGCGACATGGCCTCACTTCAGCAGCGACCAGTACATTAATGAGAGGCTGATCGTGGACGTTCAGCGAACCGGAGTGGCGGTGGGCGTGACGGTGCCCGACGCCCACGTAGGCGCAGAAGAGATAGAGAAGGCGGTCTCGAGACTGATGGACGGAGGCGAGAAAGGAGAAGGGAGACGGGAGAGAGCAAGAGAGCTGGGGAGGAAGGCCAAGGAGGCAATGGAAGTAGGAGGCTCATCTTATGCCAACGTGACACAGTTGATCCATTATGCATCGCACCATGATCAAGCACAAGGATGAGGAAGAAGCTCTTCCACATGTGTCCTGTTTTCGTGCCAACTAAAAATAAACGTTCTATGTTGAGATCGATATATGTCTTTTTAGAAAGTTCAGACAAATAATACTTCTGCTTATCGTAATATTTGATTCACCAGTTTGGTTAATCGTTGAGCATTTTATATTTCAAAAAATATATAATTCCATCGAAGAAAAGAATTCTTTAAATCTTTAAATCACAAAATTTCATCTATTATTATGTTGAAATCAAAACCATAATAATATGTTATTAGAGTTCATCGATTGAAAAGGTTGCCTCTCTGGGGATCGATCGTTGGTAGGTTATTAGAGTTCGTCGATATTTCAAGCGGATGGTTCATTTGTTCTAGGGTGACTATTCTGATACTGTGCTGTGCGGGGTTGTCTCCTCACTTTCGGATGCCACTTCGTGTGATTTCTAGCGGTGTGGATTTTGTTTTGCGTTGCTTTTGAGTCGGATGGTGTCACTTCGGGATATAGTCATTTTTCAATCAATCTATACCATTTCGTAATGCTCTGAGATGTGTGCATGACTCTAGCTGGGGGGTGCCATGTGGGGTCTGAGGTGGCTGCCAGTTGAGTGGTACCAGAATATCCTCTATCAAAGGTGAAGACAAATCAAAGTAAGGTAAAACACTTTGATAATATTTTCTTTATTCCTAATTTATCATATAACTTGTTGAGTATTAAATAATTGATAAGATAGATATTTAATTATATTTGATGATGGTTCATGCAGTATTAAAGATAAAAAATGTGATCTGATTATAATAAATGTTTACATTATGTAAAACAAGATTTGCCCACTTAATGTTTTAAATATTGAAAAGTGTGCACTTATTATAACGAATGAGTCTAATTTGTGATATTTAAGATATAGACACATTAACATTAAGGGTTTAAGATTGTTAAATAAAAAAAATGATTCCATAATTAAAATACTTAATGTATGTGAAGAAAACATTTATGACAAAGTAAGAAACTATTTTCTATTTGAAAAAAATCAAGAGTATCTAATTATCTTGAATTAATTCCTGACTTATATGGACCTATAAATATAAAATCATTTAGTGGAAGTCGATATATTTTATTATTTATTGATGATTATAACTAGGCTATGTTTTCTAGAACTAAATTTAAAATATTTAATAATTTTTAAAAATTCAAGACACTTATAGAAATATAAAGTGATAGATGCATAAAGATATTTCGAACAGACAGATGTGATGAATTTTTATCTAACAAGTTTAATTTTTTAAAAATAATATTATAGATAATTAAAAGCACCACATACACTGGAATAAATAATGCAGTTAAACATAATAATTAAACTATCATTGAAATGGAAAGAAGTTTGCTTAAAGGAAAGCATCTTCTAAATCAATTTTGGATAGAAGTAGTTGTAGCAGCAGTTTATTTATTAAATATTTTATCAAAAAATTATTATGAATCAAACTCCTTTTTAGGCTTGGTATGAGCCATCTAAATTTTTTTTTATTATATTACTTATGCTTTGGTAAATTTACAAATCTAAAAAATATATCTTATTGGTTATTTCTTACAATTCAAAGTATATCGATTATATAATCTTGTTAATGATAAATTTATTATTAACTAAAATATTGTATTAGATGAAAAAGTAAGTTAGAATTGAAAGATCAATAAAGGTGAAAAACAAATTCAGATTCCAACAGAACTAAACACTCCATAGAATCTAAGTGACAGATCTAGCTCCAATAAGTTTATCGTCAACCTTATCTAGTAATAATTCAGATTCATCAAATGATTCCTTAGATGAAACCCCTTTAGAAAAATTCAGATCACTAACAAAAATTTATGATCTAGCATTTGCTTTATTTATTTCAGATCTTATCAGCTTTGAAAAAGCAATTAAAAAAAAGAAATGGTGCCGGAGGAAATTAAGTTAATTGAGAAGAATAAAACATGAGAGTTAACGAATCTATAAAAGAAAAAAAAGCTATTGGATTGAAATAGATGTTCAAAATAAAGTATAATACAGATGGAAGTACCCAAAAGTATAAGACTCAACTTGTAGCAAAAGGATATTCACAAGGCATTAATTTTGATAACACTTTTTCTATAGTTAGTATATTCAAAACCATGAGAACTTTCTTGATTTTAGCTGTACACTTGAGTTAGTATGTTTATCAATTTGATGTAAAATCTACGTTTTTAAATAGATATTTATAAGAAGAAATTTTTGTTAAATAATTTAAAAGTTTTTTTAGTCAAAGGATATGAAGAAAAGGTTTATAAGCTAAAAGAAGTTTTTATGGGCTTAAACAAGCTCTAATGATACAGTAAAATTGATTATTATTTTCATCAAAATAGATTTACGAGGAGCAATAATAAACCTACTTTTTTATCTTAAAAAGGTAAAAATAATATTCTTATAATTTGTCTTTATGTTGATGATATTATATATATAGGTTCATCTAACTCTTTTGTGGTAAGATTTTAAAATACATGATGAATAAATTTAAAATATCATATGAAAAAATTATTTTATAAAGAAAATATGTAATGAATCAACTAAAAAAATTAATATAATTAATTAAAAATTACAGAAATACCCATAAAATGTAAATGAGAAATTGAAACTTATAAATAAGAAATTAAAACTTGAAAATAGTACATATTTGACAAATGCAAGATAGTATAGAAGTTTGGTTGGAGGTTTGTTTTACCTAACTCATACTCAATTGGAAATTTTTTACATAGATACTAAATTAACTCATTATTAAACTTCTAATATGGTACTCTTATTAAATAAAATAAAAATCCTATGTATAAAGAAGTTTTTATGTGAGATGAAAAGAGATGATGGATAGGATAGTACAGAAAACATGATAAAATGATAAACTGAAAGAAGATAAGAAAAGGAAATTTGTCATCGATTCTGTTCTTGGCTGGTGCACCATTTCTTTAAATTTTCTTTTCACATATATTAATGAAAATCTTGTAGATCTCATTTATTGTGACTTCAGCCATTGTATTCCGTTTCCATTTAGAAATTTACTCAGATCTCGATGGAGACGACTTGCAAATAGAAGAAGACATTAGAGATCTTCTAGCAATCTTTTTCTTGTGCTCAGTCAAAGGTTCCCTCGTGAAAGAAGCTACAGCTTCATGAGTTGTAGAAACGAGAAAGCCAGAGATCCAAGAAAACTCTTAGTTCTGTTCTCGTCTAAACAATTGGCGTTGTTTCGGTATTGAGACTGGGACAAACCCCCGTTGCAGTGAGTGCCCTCGAGATCCACATCGGCGTGGCAGTCATGGCAACAAAGAAGGCAGGTCCGTCAACCCACGAGCTTACTGTAAGATTGTCGTCAAACATGGTGGCCTCCATGTTCGTCTAGCTCCCCATAACTTCTTCTCAACCTTCTCCTCAGTTGATTTTGCCTGGCCACAGTTTACTGTTCACCGTTTGCCAACGACCGCCACTCACTCGGTGGTCAACGCATCTCACTCTACATATGCGGGTGTGTATGTCAGCTCAGAGTCGCATCAGGGCTCTCTGGTTCTCGTCATGCAACACCACCACGCGCCGACCGCCAGTAATGGCGAAAGCAAGACGAGGCCTCACTTCGTGTTGGTTCCCTTCCTGGCGCAGGGGCACATGATCCCCATGGCCGACATGGCCGTCCTCCTAGCCGAGCGAGGCGCCCGCGTCAGCTTCATCACCACCCCCGTCAACGTTGCCAGGACCGAGGCCGTCGTCCGCCGCGTCAGGCGAGCCGGCATCGCGGTCGAGTTCGTCGAGCTTCCCTTCCCTTGCGCCGAAGCGGGACTTCCCGAAGGATGCGAGAGAATCGACCTGCTGCCTTCTTATGAATTGATCAAACAGTTTCACGACGCCACCGGCCTTCTCCGTCACCCCCTTACGCAGCACCTTCGAGCCCAGCGGCAACCCCCGACGTGCATGATCACTGACTCATTGAATCCTTGGACGAAGGGAGTTGCCGAGGAGCTCCGGATGCCATATATCCTCTTCCACGTCCCCTCCTGCTTGAATATGCTGTGCGCACGCATGATCCTACGGCACAAGCTCTACGAGCAGATCGGTGACCCGTTCGAGCCTTTTGACGTGCCCGGCTTGCCTCACCGGCTCGAGATCAGCATGGCCAGGACGGCGTGGTTCATCACCATGCCGGGGTGGGAAAAGTTCCGCGAGGAGGTCTGGGAGGCGGAGACGGCCGCGGATGGGTTCGTGATCAACACGTTTGAAGCCTTGGAGGCCACATACGTCGAGTGCTACAGCAGAGAAGCGAAGGGGAAGAAGGTTTGGACGATCGGGCCACTGTCGCTGTCGAACCAGGATCCGGACGACAAGGCCGCGAGAGGGAACAAGGCGTCCGTGGACAAACATCGAATCCTTCGCTGGCTCGACGAGAAGGCCCCGAGGTCTGTCGTCCATGTCAGCTTCGGCAGCATCGTCCGCCACAGCCCGGCTCAGGTACTGGAGATAGGGCGTGGGCTGGAAGCATCCGGCCGGGCCTTCCTTTGGGTGATCAAGGAGGTCGATGCGTCGTCCCCTGAGGTGGAGAAGTGGCTGTCGGGCGGCGGCTTCCAGGAGAGGGTCGGTGACAAGGGACTTATCATCAAGGGATGGGCGCCTCAGGCGGCGATCTTGTCGCACCCGTCGATCGGAGGATTCGTGACACACTGCGGTTGGAACTCGGTGGTGGAGGCGGTGTCGGAGGGCGTGCCGATGGCGACATGGCCTCACTTCAGCAGCGACCAGTACATTAATGAGAGGCTGATCGTGGACGTTCAGCGAACCGGAGTGGCGGTGGGCGTGACGGTGCCCGACGCCCACGTAGGCGCAGAAGAGATAGAGAAGGCGGTCTCGAGACTGATGGACGGAGGCGAGAAAGGAGAAGGGAGACGGGAGAGAGCAAGAGAGCTGGGGAGGAAGGCCAAGGAGGCAATGGAAGTAGGAGGCTCATCTTATGCCAACGTGACACAGTTGATCCATTATGCATCGCACCATGATCAAGCACAAGGATGAGGAAGAAGCTATTCGCATGTGTCCTGTTTTCGTGCCAACTAAAAATAAGCGTTCTATGTTGAGATCGATATATGTCTTTTTAGAAAGTTCAAACAAATAATACTTCTGCTTATCGTAAAATTTGATTTACCAGTTTTGTTAATCGTTGAGCGTTTTATATTTCAAAAAATATATAATTCCATCAAAGAAAAGAATTCTTTAAATCTTTAAATCACAAAATTCCATCTATTATTATGTTGAAATCAAAACCATAATAATATATGTCACCTTTACTCTCTATTATTATAATCTTTCAATTTCTTTTAAGATGAAGGTTAGGGTCGATAACTTCTTAAACAATTTAGAATAAGATATGTTAACATTTTCGAATATTAGAGAGTAATACGATACTGACATGTTAACAATCGACCGATCTCATTGGGAATATATTTTCAAATAATAGAATTTTTTTTCTTTTTCACGCCCAATGAAACTCATTGGCGAAACTACCCATGTTATCGATGATGTTTAGATTAGCATGACTCAATATTGATCAGTCTATGTAAAGTATATGACTTGGGCAAGCGAGTAGCTTAGGCATCTACTAGTGATTGACTTATGTAAACACCAAGGTTAGATGGAGCGTGTGACAAATGCTCTAATTATTTTCAAGTTGAAAAAAATAAGAGTTTGGATGATGGGCTTGACCTAAGGAAACTATATAGTATCTATAGAATATTCTCCTTTGAATTCTATAATGAATTCATGATTACACTGTTGGCTAAGGTTTGATTAGAAGTAAATGTTTTTTACTAGTATATATATTAAAAGTTATAACCAAATTTTATTGGTACTTAAACCCATACAAGAAGTAAACTTGTCTGTCATTAGTTGTCATGTATCTAGAGTCTTTTATCCATCTAATATCCTAGAGACTACGTATTAGGTATGGTGTTGTCATGTCCATACAGAATTTACTCAATTCTCGTTTTAATCGGATTTTCTCGGAGAACTCCTCTCTTAATTCGTATGACTCTTGTTAAAGATTTGTCTGAACAAAAACATATAAGATATTCCTCTCATTACACCGAGAGCGGATGATCATCTATCAACACTCAACTACCCTCATAAAATTGGCTACTACTTCCGATGATCGATTGTGCTAGAACTGAAACTTTCAAACCTATAAATTCGGTATTAAAAATTGAAGTACTCATATAGGACATCGTTGATGTCTCAAGTCTAAGGACTAGACATATAATTCAGACCATGGAATCGTTGTCTGACAATGAGATATCATCAACCATCCAACATTCTGTGAGCGAATCAATTGGTAAATTCATTCTCTAATGAGTATATGTATAATATCCCTAGTATCCCTATACAAGCAGTTTTGAGATCAACCACCTCCATTATATAGACGGGTATACAATACTTTAATTTGTTTGGTTATTTTGATGTTCCTCTCGAGTAACTTGTGACCAAGATTATTTAGGGTTTGTGTTTAAAAGTGAATCAGTCTCATTATCGTGATCTCATCACGATTTGATTCTCATTACATAGATCCATGAACATCACAATATATACAATATGCAACATAAAGTAAGAAAATATCAATAAATAATAATAAGTAAAAAGACTGCGTAGCGTGTCACACGTGCCATCACTCACGTGATTGGCTTGTAAGGCACTTATGACTAGCACGACCTTTATAATTGTCGTTTGGGGTCTTGTACAGGATCCGTTAATGGCCGTCGATCCCCCGAGTGATCGACCCATATGCTCCACATGGCGCGGACTAACTTGCATGGTTTTGCACCATGCGATATCGCTTTGCACCATCACGGATAATTTCATGCAGGGTAACGCCATCTCGTACAACCTCGAGCGACACAGGTATGGCTTGTCGTTGCACCCGAGTTCGAGGTGTCATGTCGATGTGCATGCGCCATGTCGATTTCAAGGTGGCCTGACTGTTGCCACTTGGGTGGTGCGGGAATATGCTCTATCACGTTATATGTTAACATAATTATTTTTTTTTTTGTTAAAATTCTTTAGAATAAATGGTGAGGAACTCTCTAAAGATTTTGAAAGAAACTAAACTCTTCTCAATCTTCTAAGATTCAATTAAAGAGATTTCTTTAAAATAAATTATTTTAAATTTATAATACTTCTATCTTGATATTAAAATTTTATATAATAATTTTATTTATTGAGCATCAAACTCCGTAGTCTTGACATGAACGAGGACAGCAAAACGAAGCCTCACTTCGTGTTGGTCCCTTCCTGGCACTGGGCCATGGCCCCATGGTCGTCCTCTTGCCAAGCGCGGCGCCATTGTTAGCTTCATCACCACCCCTGTCAACGCTGCCAAGACCGACGCCGTCATCGACCACGCCAAACGACTCGGCCTACCGACCGTGTTCCTTGAACTTCCCTTCCCTTGTGCCGAAGCGGGGCCCCCGAGAGGTGCGAGAACGTCGACCTGTTGCCTTCTATGGAGTTGCTTCAACCCTTCTTCATGGCCACCAACCTTCTCCGTCAACCCCTTAGCAGCACCTTCAAGCCCAGCGGCAAGCCTCGGGGTGCATGGTCGTCGATTCTGGCAACCCTTGGACGAGGGAGTTCGTGGAGGAGCTCCGAACGCCATATCTCCTCTTCCACGGCCCCTCCTGCTTGTATGTTCTGTGCTCACGTACGATCCTGCAATACAAGTTCTACGATCGGATCGGCGACCCGTTCGAGCCTTTCGAGGTGCCCGGGTTGCCTCACCGGCTCGAGATTAACTTGGCCCGGATGGCATGGTTCTTCACCATGTCGGGGTGGGAAAAGTTCCGCGAGGAGGTCCGGGAGGCGGAGATGGCCGCCGACGGGTTTGTGATTGTTGTTGTTAACAACTTTATGTCATGGTCTCGGGGCCGACACGGCTTGTTTTGGGTCCGAATGGTGGGGATCTCGTTCAAGGTCTCTCGGGGTCGCTGATGTGGCCAGCCGTGCGGATCGGGTCGCGATGGGGCTCGTCGAGACGTTCCGTAAGGATCCCCCTCCTCGACCTCGGGGGAAGTAGCTCCGTCTTCGTACCTGCACACAGGTCGGGTCGGAGCTCGACCCGACCCCTCCGACGATCAAGTCAGATGAAGTAAAGAGGTCTCTCTCGTGTGTGTTCGATCGGGCTCCCTTCTTTTCTTCTCAGGGGCGGGGTTTATATAGGGTGACTTACTGTGTCTGATGTGTCTGTTTTGCAGGGAGCAGGATCATACTCCCGGCTACGTCTGACAGCGATGTTGGCGTGACGTGAAGGATTGGGCCTGAGCAGGGCGTTAATGCGCCTCGACCGACGTTCCGGTCCGTTTGACCAGGTGCTGCCAGGTCGATCAAGGCATGAGGCGTCATCTGGGGCAACTGATGTTAGCCCGGGTCACATCACCATTATTGCCCTCATCAATGATCAATACATTTGAGACCTTGGATGCCACATACGTCAAGTGCTACACCCGAAAGGCGAAGGGGAAGAAGGTTTGGATCTAGAGGACAAGGCCGCAATAGGGAACAAGGCGTCTAAGCAAACATCGAGTCCTACGCTAACTCAACGAGGAGGAGCTGAGGTTTATTGTCTATGTCAGCTTCGGCAGCAACATCGGCCACAGCGTGACTCAGCTAATGGAGATCGGGCGTGGGCGGGAGGCATTTGGTCTATCGAGCAGTCATCGCCCGAGATAAATAAATTGTTGGCCAGTTTTCGGGGGAGGATCGGTGACTTTGGATTCGGGATCTTGAGAATTGATTCATAAATAATTATCTTAGGTAGTTATCATATTTTAGAGAATTTTAATCATGTTTTAAATACTTCTACATAAGAGACTAATGATCTAAGAAGTTACAGAGCATAGTTATTATACCTAATTTAATCATGGGTGACATGATAGAGTGAAATAGTTATTACACCTCAAGACATTCTTTAGTTGATACATCAAAATAAATTTTAAGGCTCATCAAAGGTGATTATGGTAAAACTTCAAATATTTCTTTATGAGTTTAAAATTTTATTTATGAAAATTAATGAATCAGTGTAATATTTTCTTTTTCAAGTAACTAAAATTAGTAGTCAAACGAAATCTTATGGTAAATATCTTTATGATCATATAATTATTTTAAAAGTTTTGAAAAGTTTAACTCAAAATTTTGATTATGTTGTTGTGGTAGTTAAGGAGTCAAAAGATTTATCTATGTTTTTATTTGATGAACTAATGGGTTTCTTATAAGCACATAAAATAAACTTGAAGAGTGATCACTTGAGAAAAGTGAAGAAAAAGTATTTCATGATAAAATTATTTCAAATTAAGGAGATTTCTACTTCAAAATAATAAAAAAAAATTAGACATACCGATTTCGTGATAGAGGAAATAGAAGAGGAAGATGACACTTTAATTAGCATGATTAACAAAAGCAATCAAATTTTGATAAAAAAAAAACTATAAGAGTATAATTCAATATCACTATTGTAAAAAATTTAGTTACATGAAGACAGATTCTTGGAAAAGAGGAAAGCAAGTAAGCTATGATGAGAAAAATGAAGAAAATAATAAGTTCCTTATGACTCATTCACAAGTTAATGATATCTTGAATGATATTTAGTTTTTGGACAGTGGATGTTCTAGTCGTATGTCAAGTATAAGATCAATGTTTAAGGAAATTAATGAAACTCATAAATTGAAAGTTAGACTTGAGATAATAAGAAAATCCAAATAGAAGAGAAAGAAAAAATTGAGATCGATAGTATCATGAGTATCGTCAACCAATGAGTCAACACAACCGGTTTACTATCAAAGGTGCAGGTTCATCCTTGTATTCTCCTATGTGCTGATGTGGGAGTGCTAACGTGGTAAACTAGCGTAGGAGGTCCGTAAGGGAGGCAATTTGCTGGGATCGATCTGGCTTTGGAGCGATGAGACTAAGTAAAGGAACCGGGATCTGCTTGATTGTAAAATCCTCTCTTCGGACGGATGGGTTGTCCTCTGGTTGAAGGGTTACCTCATTGCTATGAGGCTACATCTTAGCAGCAGAGTCGTCTCTTGACTACTAGTGGTCCTGCACAACAGGTCTATGCTGGGGTTTTCCGATTCGACCATTTCGATGTTTAAGTCAACGAAAGACTGAGGAAGATGAAGACGATAGTATCGGTTGTGTAAATGAGATAGTAGAGAAGCTATTACTTGCTTAGCTCCTCGGCGCCTACTCGAGGGTAGTTTTTATACCTTTCTGAGGATCGATCGTCTATAAGTTGTTAGCGTCCGTCGATATTTCAGGCGGATGGTTCGTTTGTTCTGGGGTGACTGTTCTGATCTTGTGCTGTGCGAGGCTGTCTACTCACTTTCGGGGTGCCATTTCGTGTGATTTTAAGTGGTGTGGATTCTGCTTTGCATTGTTTCTAAGCCGGGTGGTGTCACTTCGGGATGTAGTTATTTTTGAGTTGGGTTATACCATTTCGGGGGGGGTCGGAGGTGGTTGCCAACTAGGTGATACCTATCAGAGGTGAAGACAAATCTTTAATTATAAAATATTCTCTATCGGAGGTGAAGACAAATATTCAATTACATAGATACTAAGTTAATTCAATATGGTACTCTTATAAAATAAAAAAAAATCTTATATGATTGAACGATAAAGAAGTTTATATGTGAGATGAAAAGAGATGATGGAGAGGACACACGATAAAATGATAAACTAAAAAGGATAAGAAAAGGAAATTTGTGATCTATTCTGTTCTTGGCTTCTTTCAATTTTATTTTCACATATATTAATGAAAATCTTGTAGATCTCATATATTGTGACTTCACCCATAGTATGCCGTTTCCATTTAGAAATTTACTCAGATCTCGATGGAGACGACTTGCAAATAGAAGAAGACATTAGAGATCTTCTAGCAATCTTTGTCTTGTGCTTAGTCAAAGGTTCCCTCGTGAAAGAAGCTACAGCTTCATGAGTTGTAGAAAGGAGAAAGCCAGAGATCCAAGAAAACTCTTAGTTCTGTTCTCGTCTAAACAATTGGCATTGTTGCGGTATTGAGACTGGGACAAACCCTGTTGCGGTGAGTGCCCTTGAGATCCACATCGCCGTGGCAGTCATGGCGACAAAGAAGGTACGTCCGTCAACCCACGAGCTGACCGGAAGATTGCAGCGTCAAACACAGTGGCCTCCGTGTTCCTCTTGCTCCGCAAAACTTCTTTCTCAACCCTCTCCTCAGTTGATTTTGCTTGGCCGTCGTTTACTGTTCACTGTTTGCTAAGTTAATTTTATCAAAAAAATATTCATTGCATCAAAAGGGGAATTCATTATATCAAGATAAAAAATAGATTAAATATTTATAAAAGGATAAGTTAAATTGGTTATTGATTCTTGAAAAAAAAAATTGAAAGAAAATGATCAATTTTGAATACAATTAATGTAATATATCTTTGGGAACTATATAAACATCGCAATACATAGAGTTTCTGAAATTGAAATTGTAAAGAGTTTTTGAGAGAAATATAGAAGATTTAAGCTTATTCTACCCTTCCTCTTTTTTATAGCTTTGTCCTTTCTTCCTATCTAGTTAACATTTGGTATCAAAGCATAAGTTAAGCTATGACCTCCTCCCCAAGTACCATCCAATTTCATATCCTCAGAATAACAAAAAAAAATTATGACATATAGTGCATCCAAATGAAGGTTTTTTTAATCTCCCAAGATGTATGAGAGTTTGTAGAAGATGGATTTGTTGAACCAAGTCCAGCAACAGAAGGAGCAATGAATGTAGAAGCAAGAAAATAACTCAAAGATAGAAGAAAAAAAGGAGAAAAATGCTTTGTTCACATCATATCATAGGCCTGATGATACAATATTCGAGATCATTACTCTAACAAATACTTTAAAGGAGGATTGGGAAATGCTTTAAAAGGCATTTGATATTGTTGATAAGGTAAATAAACTTTGTCTATAAGTTTTCCGAGCCAAATTTAAAAAATTATAACAAGGTACTTCTAAAACTATTTTTTTTTACTTTTCAAAAGTCATTTTTATTATTCATCAAATGAAATAAAATGGTAAATAAATAAGTGATCAAAGAGTAATAGAAAAAATACTAAGATCTCTAGATCCAAAATTTGATTTTATTATCGTTACGATTGAAGAATCTAAAGATTTGAAAAAAAAAAAAAGTCTTTAGAACAACTTATAGGTTCTTTTCAAGTTCATGAACAAAGGATTACAAAAAAATAAAAAAAAAAAAACAAAACTATTGAGCAAGCACTACAAACTAAGCTTATTATGAAAAATAAATATGAATCAAATTCTTAAAGAGGAAGATGACATAAACAAAGAGAAAGATGAGGCATAAATCAAACCAATCAAGAATCTCCTAAAGGTGGTAGAGAAAATTCTAGCCAAAGAGGTCAAAGTTATAGTCGAGGACGTGGCCAAGGTCGTGGACATGACAGAAATTCTAAAAGATCTTAAATACAATACTATATTTATAAAATGTATGAGTATTAATGTTATAGATATTATTATAATTCTAACAATCTAGGTGATAAAATAAATTTTGTTGAAAAAAAAGAACGACAATCAAGTTTAATTGATGACATATGATAATTTGAAATATGATCAATCTATGACATTTTATTTAGATATTGAAGCCTCAAATCACATGTATAACATTAAAGAATTATTTTCAAAAATAAATACAAGTTATTTTAGAAATATTATATTTGGTGATTTGTCTCAAACACTAATAAGAGGCAAAGGTAAAATTCTCCACGAACTTAATAATGGCAAAGAATTATGCATTTCAGATATTTATTATATTTTTGAAATAAAAAAATATTATTATAAGCTTGGGGAAATTACTTGAAAAAGATTATGATATTGAGATGAAAGATATAGCTCTCTCAATTCGTGACAAGAATAAAACATTGATATCATATATAAAAATGGCAAAGAATAGAATATTTCCTTTATATTTATGTATTTTTGATCAGTCAAATTGTTTAAAAACTGATATTGAGGAAATTCCTACATTATGAAATCTTAAATATGTTCACTTAAATTCTGAGGCTTTAAAACTTCTATAGAAGTATAATATGGTGATAGGAATGTCAAGACTTGATCGCTCATTATAATTATGTGAAGTATATGTCATGGACAAACAAGAAAGAAAGCATTTCAAAGTCAGAAGGACAAAAAGAGCATGACATCTTCTTGATGTGCACTCAGATGTTTGTGGTCCCATCAGTCCAGTATTACTTAGAGGAAGTAGGTATTTTCTTAAGCAAATACCTATATGTTGAAAGAAAAGAAATTTTTTTTAAGCAAATTCAAATAATTTAAAGATTTGGTTGAAAGACAAAGTGGTTGTAAGATTAAATATTTAATAACAAATAAGGGTGGTGAATATATATCAAATGAATTTGAAAGTTTTTGTAAAAATAATGGAATACTACATCAATTCACCACGCTATACACATCTCAATAAAATGATGTCTCAAAAAGAAAAAAATAAGATTATCCTTAATATGGTCCGATGGATGTTAAAGGAAAGAAAAATTCCTAAAGAATTTTGAGGTGATGTTATTGCTTGTGTAGTTTATTTGCTTAATAGGTTTCTGATAAAGCGAATTGGTAATATTACACCAAAAGAAGCATGGAGCTTACAGAAATCAAGAGTTGATAATTTAAGAATTTTTGGAAGTGTAGCATTTGCTAAGATACTAGAAGAAAAGAGAACAAACTGGAGGATAAAAGTCATAAATGCATTTTGTTAGGTTATTCAGAGAATTTTAGTGGTTACAAACTCTATAATCCTATCACAAATAAAGTTGTGATGTGAAGAAATATTAAGTTTGATGAGTAACAGATTTGGAACTAAAAAAGCGATGAGCAGCATAAGAAAGCTATAGCTTCATAAGAAGATGATATAATACAAGCAAGCATCGAAGTGGCTTTGTCGAAATTATCACCTAGATCAACTAGGTCACATGATTCAAGAAGTCTAATTATAAGAAAGACAAGACAAATTCAAGAGTTATACGATGTGACTCGAAGGATTAATACTAACAATGATAAACTTTTTTTATTTTATCTTTTTGCATGATATGATCCATTAACCTTTAAAGAAGCTTGTAGAGAAGAAAAATGACGACAAGCTATGAATGAAGAGATTAATGTCATTAACAAAAATAATACATGAGAGCTTACTACACTTCTAGAAGACTATTAAACGATCGGTGTTAAGTGGATCTTTAAAATAAAAAGAAATACAAAATGAGAGATATAGAAATACAAGGCCCAATTAGTTACAAAGGGATATAAACAATAATATGGGATTAACTATGAAGAAATATTTGTACTAGTTGTTCGACTAGAGAAAGTAAGATTACTTATCTCCCTAGCAGCTTAATTGAAATGAAAAATTTTATAAATAGATGTCAAATCAATATTTATTAATGGAATTCTTAAAGAAGAAGTATATATTTTACAACCCCTTCGTTTTATTATTCATGAATAAGAAGACAAAGTATATGTGTTAAAAAGAGCTATTTATAGACTTAAACAAGCCACATGAGCATGGAATTCTTGGATAGATGTTTATTTTATTCAAAATAATTTTTCTAAATGTCCACATGAACATGCTCTTTATACGAAATCTAACTCTGTTGGAGATATCTTATTTGTATACTTGTATATAGATGATTTAATATTTATAAGTAATAGTAACTTTTTATGATTAAAGATTTTAAGCACTCGATAAAGAAGGAATTTGATATGATCGACTTGGGCTTAATGACTTATTTTTTTGGTATCAAAGTTATATAAGATAATGAAAGAATTTTTATCTCATAAGAAAATTATGCACAGAAGGTTCTAAAGAAGTTTTCTATATAAGATTGTCATCCTACATATATACTTATTGAATATGGTACTAAGTTGACTAAGGAAGGTGAAGGTAAATATATTAATCCAACTTATTATAAAAGTCTAATTAGATGTTTAAAGTATTTGACATGCACTCAACCTAATGTAGTATTTGGAGTTGGTTTAATAAGTAGATATATGAAAGATCTTAAGATATTTTATTTAAATATTATTAAAAGAATTTTACGATATATTAAAGGAACAATTGAGTATCGAATGTTCTATTCATCATCTAAAAAGTTGGAGCTCTTTGGATATAATGACAGTGATTGGGTTGAAAGCTACGATGATGGAAAAAGTATAACTGGATTGATAGTTTATTTTGATGAAACTACATTCACTTGGTCTTCAAATAAGTAATAGATTATTATTCTATCAAGTTGTGAAGTAGAATATATAATAGCTTCTTCTAGTGTTTATCATGCAATCTAGCTAAGAAGATTGCTCTAAGAAATTCATATGTCATAGGAGAAGTCAACCAAGATTTATGTTGATAACAAATCAACTATTGTCTTAACCAAAAATATAGTCTACCATGAAAGATCAAAGTATATCGACACTAGATTTTATTTTATAAGAGATCATATCAAAAATAAATAAGTGAAGCTACATTATGTCAAGACAAGTGAATAAGTGGTCGATATACTTACAAAATCTTTCAAATTTAAAATATTTTAAAAACTTTGAAAGAAATTTGGCATGTTAGATGGAACAAGTTTAAGGGAAAAGAATGTTAGAATTAAACTTATTCTAATTATCATAAAGAGATTAATTTCATCAAAAGAAAGGTTCATTGCATCAAAAGGAAAAAAATATATTAAATATCTATGAAAAAACAAATCAAATTAGTTATTTATTCTTAAAAAATAATTTATTTTGAATATAATTAATATAGTATATCTTTGGGGACTATATAAACCCCATATGTTATGTCATGAAACACATCAAGTTTCTAAAATTATAAATAAATTTTAAGAGAAATATAAAAAAGTTAAGCTTATCCTACTCTTCTTCTTCTTATAACTCCATCATTCTTCCTATCAAGTTCAATACTCTCTGGTTCTCGTCATGCAACACCACCACACGCGGACCGCCAGTAATGGCGAAAGCAAAACAAGGCCTCACTTCGTATTGGTTCCCTTCCTAGCACGGGGGCACATAAACCCCATGGCTGACATGGCCGTCCTTCTCGCTGAGCGAGGCGCCTATGTCAGCTTCATCACCACCCCTGTCAACGCTGCCAGCACCGAGGCCGTCGTCCGCCGCATCAGGCGAGCCGGCATCACGGTCGAGTTCATCGAGCTTCCCTTCCCTTGCGCCGAAGCAGGACTTCCCGAAGGATGCGAGAGAATCGACCTGCTGCCTTCTTATGAATTGATAAAACAGTTTCACGACGCCACCGGCCTTCTCCGTCACCCCCTTACGCAGCACCTTCGAGCCCAGCGGCAACCCCCGACGTGCATGATCGCTGACTCATGTAATCCTTGGACGAAGGGAGTTGCCGAGGAGCTCCGGATGCCATATCTCCTCTTCCACGGCCCCTCCTGCTTGAATATGCTTTGCGCACGCAAGATCCTACGGCACAAGATCTACGAGCAGATCGGTGACCCGTTCGAGCCTTTTGACGTCCCCGGCTTGCCTCACCGGCTCGAGATCAGCATGGTCCAGACGGCGTGGTTCATCACCATGCCGGGGTGGGAAAAGTTCCGCGAGGAGGTCTGGGAGGCGGAGACGGCCGCGGATGGGTTCGTGATCAACACGTTTGAAGCCTTGGAGGCCACATACGTCGAGTGCTACAGGAGAGAGGCGAAGGGGAAGAAAGTTTGGACGATCGGGCCACTGTCGCTGTCGAACCAGGATCCGGACGAGAAGGCCGCGATAGAGAACAAGGCTTCCGGGGACAAACATCGAATCCTTCATTGGCTCGACGAGAAGGCCCCGAGGTCCGTCGTCTATGTCAGCTTCGGCAGCATCGTCCGCCACAGCCCGGCTCAGGTACTGGAGATAGGGCGTGGGCTGGAAGCATCCGGTCGGGCCTTCCTTTGGGTGATCAAGGAGGTCGATGCGTCGTCCCCTGAGGTGGAGAAGTGGCTGTCGGGCGGCGGCTTCCAGGAGAGGGTCGGTGACAAGGGACTTATCATCAAGGGATGGGCGCCTCAGGCGGCGATCTTGTCGCACCCGTCGATCGGAGGATTCGTGACACACTGCGGATGGAACTCGGTGGTGGAGGCGGTGTCGGAGGGCGTGCCGATGGCGACATGGCCTCACTTCAGCAGCGACCAGTACATTAATGAGAGGCTGATCGTGGACGTTCAGCGAACCGGAGTGGCGGTGGGCGTGACGGTGCCCGACGCCCACGTAGGCGCAGAAGAGATAGAGAAGGCGGTCTCGAGACTGATGGACGGAGGCGAGAAAGGAGAAGGGAGACGGGAGAGAGCAAGAGAGCTGGGGAGGAAGGCCAAGGAGGCAATGGAAGTAGGAGGCTCATCTTATGCCAACGTGACACAGTTGATCCATTATGCATCGCACCATGATCAAGCACAAGGATGAGGAAGAAGCTATTCCACATGTGTCCTGTTTTCGTGCCAACTAAAAATAAGCGTTCTATGTTGAGATCGATATATGTCTTTTTAGAAAGTTCAAACAAATAATACTTCTGCTTATCGTAAAATTTGATTCACCAGTTTTGTTAATTCTTTTATTTTTCAAAAAATATATAATTCCATCGAAGAAAAGAATTCTTTAAATCTTTAAATCACAAAATTCCATCTATTATTATGTTGAAATCAAAACCATAATAATATATGTCACCGTTACTCTCTATTATTATAATCTTTCAATTTCTTTTAAGATGAAGGTTAGGGGCGATAACTTCTTAAACAATTTAGAATATGACATGTTAACATTTTCGAATATTAGAGAGCAATACGATGCTGACATGTTAACAGTCGACTGACCTCATTGGGAATATATTTTCAAATAATAGAAAGTTTTTTTTCTTTTTCACGCCCAATGAAACTCATTGTCGAAACCACCCATGTTATCGATGATGTTTAGATTAGCATGACTCGATAAAGATCAATCTATGTAAAATATATGACTTGGGCAAGCGAGTAACTTAGGCATCTACTGGTGATTGACTTATGTAAACACCAAGGTTAGATGGAGTGTCTGACAAATGCTCTAATTATTTTCAAGTTGAAAAAATAAGACTTTGGATGATGGGCTTGACCTAAGGAAACTATATATAGTGTCGATATAATATTCTCCTTTGAATTCTATAATGAATTCGTGATTGCACTGTTGGCTAAGGTTTGATTAGAAGTAAATGTTTTTTACTAATATATATATTAAAATTTATAACCAAATTTTATTGGTACTTAAACCCGTACAAGAATTGCATTTTTTTTTTTGGTTGATAAAATGGTGTGAGAGTATTATTAACCAACCAAGAAGAAGATTATGATAGGAAAATGGCATGGAGTGAGTGTTAATGGCTAAGTCTTGGGCTTTGCATGCTTTCTCGTAAAGCCCATGACCACGCAATGTGTCTTACTTCAACTTGAGACTCACTCACATCTTATATAAGATGAAGCCCAATTTGAGCCTAAATAAGGCCTTCAATCACGCTCCAATTGTACATAATATTACTAGGTGCTAAACTTTAGACTTTAGCAACAGTAAATTCTCGAGAGATTTAACCGTGGATAATCATACGATAAGTCACATCTCACTAAGCACCTTATGGATTAGGTACGTCAACTACACCATTGTCTCAAAGCGATATTGACCCGATACTAATATGGATGTTAACGATTCAGGCTAAAACCAGTTGGTACGCTAGTCCTTCATCTCGACACGTTAGTGGAGAACTCATAATGTCAACATAAGCCATCATATAGTAACCATAATGTTTGATAATTTAGTACATACCTACATAACCTATATTTTTATTAACCAATAATTAAGTACAATAACCTATCTTTTTATTTTTTGAATCCTCTAAATTCGCTAATTTAAGCATAAGATGATCATTTGTTAGATACACCTCGATATCATTTTTTGTAGGACCACATTACCTAACCTCTCACTTTTTCGATATCAATCTTGTGATAAGGTCATGCGCCAAATTTAAATTGGGTTTGAAATCTTAATGTATCACACAACCAAAATATAAAATAATATATTTTTTTATCGTTTGACCATTGACCATGTTAAAGTTACTTTGCACTCTCTTCAACAAGCAACAAACAAGTGCTAACGTAAGCTATAACGATATTGCGCTAACGCTTGTTTCAATGGGGTGATAACGGATGAGTTGTGCTAACACCAGTGAGTATAACATCACAGCGAGGAGTCCTAATCGATGGAAGCTGGGAAAACAAGGATCGCCAACTTCCATGGACATGGACATGCTAACTACATGACTCGTTTCTTGAATGCTCATCCACATCCTTTACCATTCAAGAAACGAACGAGCCACGATGGCACGCTTTCACAGCCAAGCCAACTCTACCAACAATTAGGTTGATGCTCTCGTCGCATCAACTCAAATCGCATCCTCCTCCTGTATCTTTGATTCAATTAAGCATCGATGCCAATTCAAATCCGACCCCCAAACATACGCATTTAGAAAGAGAAGCATCGTGTAATTTTAGAATTCTGTGATGTGACCGATCTTTCTGAATCGTGTGAATAAAAAAGAGATTTATTCCATCATTTTTTCCCTTTTTTTGTCGTAATAATTTGGGTGAAATTGCAATGGTTGGAATCGATCTCGAGCCGCGATATGATTGATGGCGACGTGGCTAAGACGGAGAGATAAAGATGGAGGGGAATAATTGGTTGCCGACATCATATTATGAAATCTCTACCTCGACATATTTGAAGCATCACATGTCAGAGTATAACTCTTATATGTTTTTGAGATCAGTATAAAGCAACAAATTTGGCACCTTTGTGGGTAGAGAACAGAGAATGTAAACTATGTCACGTATAGATAATTATTTAATGTGAAACATGTGAGGCTTTGTAGTTATAGTATTAGGTAGGGAGGAGGGTCAAGTTGGGTACCTTTTTGTGTTTATTATTACTTGCATGTTTTTGTGTCCTTGTTACCAAATACAAGTGGCCATAGGCAATGTAGTTGTCCACCTAAGTTGAGTGGTTGAAACAATTTATTTCTTACCTTTGTTGGTTAATTTTTTTAATACAATTATTTTATTCTATTGTTTGAGAATCAAAAAGAGGATTAGAATTTTTATAATAATCAATTAAAAATTAACCTTAATCGGTTTGTTGTAAAGTTTTAGGGATATCACACGTATGAAAAATAATAGATAAAATGTTTATTTAAAATTCATCTCGATCGATTTAAATAAGATTTATTATCAATAAAAATCTAATAAATAAATTATTTAAATAATTATGAATAAATTAGTTCTTATTGAGGGAAGAAGTTATTGACATCTTAGTCAATCCAACATAATTCAGATTCATATCCATTGGATTATCCAAGATGTTTCTGAAGTAAAATCGTAAGTTTTTGAAGTACCATATACATAAAGTCTGAGATTAAAATTTTTTTTTCGATTCAATCTCTTTGATACCCAAATTAATAATCCAAAATATATGAGTATGAATATGAATAATAAAAAATATATAATCTTTTTTATTACGTTGAAGATTTGATCATGAAATGATATAATATTTCATAAAATATTTTATGGGAAGAGAGACTATTAGCCTACATGATTACATGTAAAAGATGTCACTTAAAATCATATACATGCAATTGAATTCTCTATCTATATAATATAACAATCAAAATATCATATATGGATAGAAGGAATAATGTTAATGCCTCATGATTGGGACGGGGTGGTAGGAAAATGTCGATAACGTGGATATTCTTCGAGCACCAAAATTAAATTCTTGTCAAGAAGCTCTTTGAACATATGGACATTAAATCCGAATGCGTCCACTAGCAAACACATCGGCTTCAAGGAAAGCAGGAAGACTTAAAAGGCGACTATATCTTAGAAAAGGAATGATAGCTCCACAACCCATACAATAAATAGTGGCATGCATGATAAGCTATGACATAGCCACAAGGATATAAACTAATATATCAAAAGTAAACCACTAGACTCAACCCTCCTTGGCATCTTTTGTGGTCAATTCATTTCCACCAACGTGATGATAGAAAAAGATGGAAGCCGACGTTTAAGAAGGGAAAGAAATAAAAGATGGAGTGGCTTATACGTTGCTCCTCGACAATGCACACAAGCCTCATGTCGCAAACAAAGAACAAGGTCTAAACGTCGAGTGTGTGAGCTTTTCTCTTATCTTTTTGTATGTGAAATTCTCTTGGAACCATTTAATAAGTATCAGGGACTAGATATTATTTATATGAGTATTCAAGTCATATTGAAATCTATATGGGTAACGAATTAGTTTTTATATTCGTATCACTCTGGTATTACATCAATATACATGTTGATCATTTGATCCTTTATGATATCATGATTTTTTACGATTATAAAAGTAATGAATCGTTCGACTAATTATCCTACAATTACATGTACTCTCTTATAAAAAAAAACTCATGAGATATAAAATATTATTAGATTATTTTAGTTAGATAATTATATATTATACCTTTCGATTCAACACTAAACTTGAGAATTAAAATACTCTTATAAAAAATAATTAATTTTTTTTTCCAAATATATACACCAGTTGAATCGTATAGGTTAAAAAATATGTTAGATATGAGTTGTGTCCACCGTACATACAAAGAAAAGTTATTTCGGTCATTATTTGATCATAGGGATTTCGTGCACTTTGAGCCTAGTTTAAGAAAGACCAACCCATTAAGCACAGGCGGTTCCAGTTGACAAATCGGATCTCCTCCGCAAGGGAATCCGAGTTTGATCCGTTTGTAGCCCTTCGTAGCCGTCGTTACGAAGAGAGCAACGACTGATATAACAAAGGGTGCGGAGAAGAGACCAATTGTCGTGGGCGCAGGAGGTGGAGACGGGGAACTCGAAGACAGGTGGAGAGAGGCTCGTCATCGCAGAGTCCTTTTTGGCAATGCACCGTATTTTCGGCCGCTTTGGTTTGCGAGCAGGGCATCCACGTGCTGTCGCTCGCCGCGGACTGCCCGTGGGTGCGTCTTAGCTGGCAGCCAATAGGAGACGAGCTTATCCCCTTCCTCGTTCGGCGACGGTCCCCGACGCCGACCCTCATGTCTACCACGTGTTCCAACGCAACTGTTCTCGAACTCGACGCGAGAGAGAGAGAGAGAGAGAGAGAGAGAGAGAGAGAGAGAAGGTGAGATCACAAGAATTCCGCTTGTGATTTCCGTACATGGGGACAGAACGAGGTGGGCGACGCAGGAAGGCCAGCGGCGGTGTATCGGGAACACACCCGACGTCTCGTAGCCGCACTGACGAAGCACTGGAATCACCGTCCATTTCCTTGATCGCATGATTTCCAGCCGACTGATTCGGATGTGGACCCAACGAATCCACCGTAAACTGTCAGGTACGGTCTTCGTGTCGAGAGAACCGCCCTCGCCATACTTACTGCGCAGTGCACATCATGTGACTTCCTTGGCGAATGACTTGTTTACCCTGGAGCCTGGGCCACTAGGGAACGAAATCCGCTGGCAATATCCGGCGAAGCGGAAGGGCAAATAAGAGACATAGAGGTGCGTCCTCACACGTGTTCCAGGCGAGAAGATAGAATGAGGAGAGATGAATGAATTGACAAGTCGTGGACGTGTGGCACTTGCAGGCTGAGAAATGCGACTTCAATTCTCGCCTCCGTCAAAAAGATACAACCATATTCTTTTTCTTCTTTTTAACTAAAAAATCTCTTCTGTATCAGCTTATAAGATTTGGGGATGAACGAACGAACGGTCAAGGAAAAACTATTTTGGAGGAGCGAGAAATGGACAAAAGTCTGTAAAGAACAGCCGAAAAAACAAAAATATAACTCGCAAGAGAGCACGAAAAGCTGGAAACATAATTTATGAAGCAAATAGAAAATGAAGTCAAAAGCTAAAGGAATATATAGTTTATGAGTCCATACGACCGTCGTAATATGGATGGAACGTTAGCTGCCTAATCCTAATCCTCTTCCGATGAATAGTAACTATTAAAGTTTAATAAAAGACGATGCAAAACACACATAATATAATTAAAATAAAAAATAAAAATATGTTTGTCACACTAATTATTTATTTTTTCTTCATTCCTTCACACTGATATTTGACTTGGTTGGTTGGGCGTCACGACGCGTCGGTGACAGGCGCTAAGGACGGGGCTGTCGGTTGGGGAGTCGCGATTAATTACGAATAATCAGTAACTAAACCAGTTCGGTTGGCACGCTGTCAGGAGTTGGATTCCAGATGTTTAAAGTGGATCGGCCGACGCGGTCGCTGTAACGTGCTTCTCCTTCAATTCAATCAAAACAAATATTTTGTACACTCGTCAACGAACAAAGCCATCGCCTCCTGTGTTTTTTTTAATGCTTACACGCCGTCAAAATCAGCAGATCTTAGACCAAGTGAAATGGATGGTTACATTATTATTATTATAAAGGAATATTGGATAAAGGTGGATGGAAGGAAGACCGGGCTGTCGATCAACGCATGTGGTCGAACAGATTAGGTATCGATTTTTGGCAGTTAACGGGCAAAAAAAGAAAAAGGAAGAAAAAGGAGAGCCGTTAGAAGGTGCAGTTGGCGAGTTGACAGGCTGGATGGACGGGACCGCAGTAATGATCCAATCTCTGATTCCGAGGCTTTTTTGTAGTCTTCTGCCACCAAACCAATCTCACCCTAATTTCTCCGACACTCGACCAATTACATTACGCACACCACATATTACATTGAATACATGGTTGGAAAAGTAACGCCTGCCCCCAAGTGCTCTCCAGCCTGGCCCGTCTCCTTTCAAACTTCAAAATCGTCGCTCCTCCCCTGCAAACACCTATGCACTTGTAGGGCACCCGAGAGCGGATCGCAGCACATAATTCCAGCGAAAGCTGGTGCCAGTTGGGCCATTCTTAATTGCACGCACGGATGGGCCATGCACTCCGTACGCACCCTGAGGTACTCACATGAGTACGGAGTGGGTAGGCCCCACGCGGGTCGGACGTCTGAGATCGTCGGACGCGATGCGGGTGGATCGTTGAGTCACCAGAGAGGTGCGCGTATCGTGTCTTTGTAGCGAAAAAGGAAACGGAACGTATTCAACGGTGAAACGGACGAGGTCAAATTACACTATATGCTACGGAGGAGGGGGTGTTATTTAAATTACGGAGATGGGAAAAAGGCGGAGCGGGCGAGACGGTTGCAGCGAGTGACCGACGCGTGTCCGTTTGCCAGCTGTATGCAAACAACCGCCCGCGTGTAGAAAACGGATGCGCCCATCGCCCCGCGCCCGGTCACTTCAGTCGGGCTAATAGCCGGTTAACCCACCTCTTCCCTTGTACCTGCGCTTACTATATAACCGACCCAAAGCACTAGCTCCGCCCACTACCTCCTCCTTCTCAGGTGCACTAATAGGCTTCCCTCCGCCGCACGGTACCACATACGCGATAGAAATCGTACCTTTTCTCGGTCGGGTAGCTTGGGTCGGGTGGTGGTTGGTTCGATGGCGGCGACGGTGGTAGGGAGCAGAAGCAAGGACGTGGATCGGATCAAGGGGCCGTGGAGCCCGGAGGAAGACGAGGCGCTGCAGAAGCTGGTGCAGCGCCACGGGCCGAGGAACTGGTCGCTGATAAGCAAGTCGATACCTGGGAGATCGGGGAAATCGTGCCGGCTCCGGTGGTGCAACCAGCTGTCGCCGCAGGTGGAGCACCGCCCCTTTACGCCGGAGGAGGACGAGACCATCATCCGCGCCCACCGCCGTTTCGGAAACAAGTGGGCCACCATCGCTCGCCTCCTCTCGGGTCGGACGGACAACGCCGTCAAGAACCACTGGAACTCGACCCTCAAGCGAAGGTACTGTGCCTCCTCTGCTGCCGGCGATGGCGGGTTCCGCCACCACCCCGATGACGACGTCGTGGCGGCGCGACCGTTGAAAAGAACGAGCAGCGACGGTCCGGCTATTTCGTCGAGCGGCGCCGGGCTCTGCCTGAGCCCAGGAAGCCCCTCGGCATCCGAGCTCAGTGATTCCAGTCACCACAGCCTTCCCATGACATCACCGGTCTCCACCGCCTCGCACATCTATCGACCGGTGCCGAGAACCGGAGGCGTCGTTTTACCTACCCCATCCGCTCTGAACCCTCATCAGATGGAGCCCTCTGTCGTTCCGACAGTCACCGCCCCAAAGAACACCAAAGATCCGGTGACCTCCCTTACGCTCTCCCTCCCTGGCTCCGATACGATGGACATCCCGGATCACCACCACAGCACCGGTGACGACAACGGCAGGCATAAACAGCTTGACCTCGCGCCGTCCATGCCGATGACCCTGCAGGCGGGACCGCCGCCTGCGGCGGCGAGGTGCGCGGACACCGCTGGTGCTGCCGTTTCCCCGGATAAACGGAAGCGGTTCTCGGCGGCGGAGGAGGAAGCGCGACCGAACGCGCCGTTTCCCTTCAGCGCGGAGTTGCTGGCGGTGATGCAAGAGATGATCCGCAAAGAGGTGAGGAGCTACATGACGAGCTTGGAGCGGAGCGGTGCTGCGTGCACGGAGTCTCGTCCGCCATCTGAGAGCGTTCGGAATGCTGCGATCAAGCGGATCGGCGTCGCAAAGATGGAGTAGAATTATTAGCTTCAGATCGAAGGAACTACAAGTGAAGAAAGTAAGGAAAAAAGGGAAAAGAGTGTTGAAGAGAGCGGTGGTTTCAGATCTAAATAGAATTGTAGCTCTGCAAACCAATAATTCCCTTTTTTTTTTTTTTGTACAGGCGAAACATCCAGTTTGATGAAATGGAAGGAGAAAGAGATTTCTTATTATTTTTTGTGTGTTCACATTAGCTTATATGTTGGTCAGTTATTAATGGGTTGATTTGGGAGTAACGATAGCAAAATTGGGAAGTTAACTAAAGGCGTTTTGATTGCGAACTTATCACAAGTCATCGAAATCCCCCTTTGAAGGAAGCACCCAAAAAATGACCATATAATGCATTTGCTTTGCTGCAATCGTTCTTTCAAGTGAATCGTCTCTCGAGCAATGAAAACATATGATTGACCTCTGAATGAATCATTTTGCACTCTTCTCGGTACAAACTGTAAGTAGTTTCGAATGTGAGTTGAGATTTGTAAGTCGGCATATGCTTTTGGTAGTTCGTAACAGTGTGAGCTGTGGAACAAAACCAGCAATTAATCCCCTGTTTCGGACTCTGTTAATGAGATCAAAGTCATAAATCATCACGTTTACCATGTGATTGTCTCTCATTATCGCTAATCAGCAATCAATCGCAGGTTTCATGAGACAATACGTTAATGCGACAGGTTGGTTTGTTACCAGCTTTATCATCATTCATCTTTCTTGTTCGAGCTATTTTAGATGGTCGCCGTCCGTTCGTGAGCTTTGTGGGCTCGTATGAGTTGTTAATGCTCTGCTTGCTTCTCAAGATGGCCTTTAGGTGTGTGTGGCTCCTCTATCTATCCTCCCCGATTAAAGGACACGAATGGATGGTTCGATTTTTCTTTATTTTTTTTTCTTTTGCTAAAGAAAAGGTGTTTTATTTGTAGACTTCAGTTACTGTATATTATGATTTTCGAGAAAATTGGAGCCAAGAGTTTTAGAGTTGCGAATGAGGTTTACTATAAAACTACATTGTGGGATTATCCGACAAAGACCCATTCGATTTTTAAGTTAATAAAGAAATCGAAGGATTCGAAAAAAAATATTTTTAATACTTCAATTGTTCGAGAAAATCTTACAAACTCACTTAGAGCCTTTTTCTATGGAGCTCCTCTAAGGCTGAAACCGTGAGATTTTCATTTACATTGATGGTTATACGAAATTATCAGTCATTAGTGTATCGTAGAGAGATCTGTTAAATCATTGAGTGTTTTGATTACAATATGCATTATTCATCTGAATAAGATGAGTGACTGATATAAAGATGATTGGGTGCCCAAAACGGAGTTGAATTGATGATGATGTAGGCTTGATGTTTGGTCGATCCATTGAGCAAACAAGATATTTGACGAGATACTTCAAGGTGGTAGATAAACACCCTTATCAATGTTTGTCTATCACGTAATGGAAACAGAAAATTGCAAAAGAAAAAAAAATCCAAAAATCCAAGGTTTAAGAAGAAACTCAATTCGATTACATTGACAATTCTAGCTAAGATAAAAATTCTCCTCTTACTTACAGAATTATAGAAATATGTCTTGGAATCTCCCTTCAAAGTCAATGGGGAGGTTCCGAACCTTCTTCCTGAAACCAACAATGGCTGCTGCAAGAGGTACTCAGTTTCAATGATCAGTCACATTATGCCTGTCATGTATATGTTAGCTGACTCTTCCTGTCAAATTATGTCATGTTTAGGGTCTAATAAGAAAGAGATGCTGTGCTTCCTGTAAACCTGCACACCCACTCATGATAGCTGAGTTAGCATTAACATCATGCTGTGGAAAGTTAAGCAAACCTTTCATGTCCAGTTTCTGGATCTGGGGGTGAGTGAAGTGACGCAGCAAGAAATTTACCTTGTACAAGACACAGTTTCATCGTCAAGCTCAGAAACTAATATCTCACATAACATCTAATTCTCTTCAACCATGTGATATATTCACCTTAAGGTAAAGTTAGCAATCATCAGAAACGTAGAAATAGAACTTGTGCTATTGTACAGGTTCAGGTGGGTGGATGCTGAATTGGATCGCAAGCAGGGTCATGAGTGGACGAGGGTGAATAAATATGTTGAGGAAATAGATTGCGAACGAGGAAGAACACACCTTCATGTGGTTTCTTTTCAGGTCTGGGAGTGTGTTAGATATGCAGCACATCATCACTCATCAGTAGGATTGCTAGCACAGTGAAGCTCCGAGAAAATTGTGTTACTGTTAGGGTGCTAATGGTTCACTTGTCCACTATAAATTCAGCAACAAAGATCACACAGTCTTTTTAGAACATGGCATGAAAGATGTATACCGGAGACATAGTTCTTGGTTGAAATATGACCCAAAAATAAACATGGAGATCCAAAGAATGATCTTTACTCTCTGATGCGCGTCCAGCAGAAAGATGACATTGGGATGAGATTCTCTGATGCGCGTCCAGCAGAAAATGACAGGATAGATGCATTATGGGAGGAGATTAATCTGACATGGATGCATTATGCAAAACATGTTCCATGTTGCATGTAAGTATTTTATGCATGGAGGAGGAAGAAGGAAGCTAATGGCGGTACAAGGTATGCTTTCCCGGAGTTCCTTGTTCAAGGATTAGCATCGACGGGGAAACCACACTGTGAATATCATTCAGCAAACATGGGACACATACTGTTCTCTGGTGAGATCCGACAAGGCTACTTGCACTACTGGTGCACAAGCAAAGACCTGATCTAAACCTTTTTGATGACACGATGATGTGGGTGTCATCAATCGTAGGTTTCTTTGTTCGATCAGGAAAGAGATGTTTTTGATCTTATAGAAAAGAAATATGGGTGAAGAACGGGCTTTAGTGTTGAGTGTAGGAAGAATGAAAGAGATATTGGCGCGGCTCAATCTGAGACTGGTTTACTGATACAAGTAGAGCCAATCATCGGATTGAACCTCACCAATATCGCTTTCCTTTCTTCCTTGGATCATCGGAACCTTACCTCATCCGCCATCTCGAACGTCACTTGGTATCAACATGCCATATCATGAGCTTATTAGCCCTTGTAGCGCTCTTCGTTCTGGTATATCACTATCACCATCTCCACCACAGCGATGACGGCATGCGTCTGCAGGGCCAAAACTGCTGTGCTTGGATTCTGCTGATCCTTGTGTCTTGGATTAGGGTTTCAATAGGAGAGGGAGAGAGGAGTGAGAGGCAATGCAGTGAGGGAGGGGGAGGGCATAAAATAGGGTGGCATGGGAAGGGGTGGGGTATCGGGATTTCAAGAAAAGGGAAGGAGGACGGTGAGGGGAATTATGGAGGGTGTGGTATAACCAAAGCTCGTCTCAGCTTTAGAAGGTGTGTCATGCTTGGCTTGTTGTACTCCAAACCAAAAAAGAAGTGTACTGAGTTCAATAAATTAGCTCTACACCACCTCTGTTTGCGCATGCTCACCTGCAATATTCCCCATACTGAAAACACCAAACCACTCCTTTTCCTCCTTTTTCTTACACTTCACCAGTACATTCTCCACTCTTGCAACAAGAAAAGTGAGAGAGAGAGAGAGAGAGAGAGAGAGAGAGAGAGAGAGAGAGGTGGTTTAGTTGAGGAAGGGGAGAGAAGAGTCTTTATTCACTTATTCTAATGGCCTTTGGGCGCAGGAGTGCAGAATGTGTGCGTGCCTTGAAACAAGGTTCGGGAATACGTACATGGAGTTGCTCCCTCTCTCTCTTTCTCTCTCTCTACTATTAAAACGCTTGCCACCACCACCACGGAGACACCGGCGTTAAAGTGGCTCTGCCATGACACCAACAAAGGGGACAACCCTTCTTTGGGCTGTTCACCCTCTCTCTCTCTCTCTCCATTACTCCCCCACCTTATCTTTTGTGAGCACCACTAGTGACGAATCACACCAGATAGTGAATGAATGACATCCCAACGTGTAATCACGGAGTTACAACACATGGCTTAGGCGATGCTTCTAATACCGTGTTGATTTATTAGTACCACTTGGTGTGCTGCTTGGATCTAAGAATGATCATGTCAATTTACTATATTAAGTGCCAAAATGGTTGACCAAATATGAAGCTGGTATATATTCTTTTCCCAGTTTGGACGCTCATCCTCTCTTGGCTGATACAGCTACGCTTGCATGATTGTTCACTCGATCTCACGTAAACAATGTACCATGATAGATGAGGTGGTGTTGTATATTTGAGCTTCTTGACCTCATGATATGAGTAGCTCCTTGACCTCATGATCTGAATAGCTCAGTCGGCCTGCCACCACATTCCCACGCCTTGATCTTGGACTTCTATTTGTACTCTCTCTCTCTCTCTCTCTCTCTCTCTCTCTAAGGACCGAAAAGGACTTGGGGAAGCGAACATGGTTTCGTTCAGTAAAGGTGGTGGATAAAGAGGCGTCCATGTTTTGCTCTGACGAACGAGCTTTTGTCTCTGCAGACGTTGATCACTTTCTCGGATTTCCTGGGCCTCATGCATGCAAATAAATGTAGGTAAGCGAGGGCCAAAAGCATGCATGCGTGCTGTCCCCGTCTATGACAATGATCTTGAGATGGCCTTCAGTTTTATCATACAACATCATCTGCCATATCACCACATTGAGTATAAGATGAAGCCTCATCGAGTAAGAACCAATACATTTTACTTAGTTTCTTTGTTAGAGGTTGCATATGCGTTGCCATGCAAAAGGTACCCCAGAAATCTGTACAGATATGCTCCTTGGATTTCATTCATATAGATGCAGTGTAAACATTGACTGTTCCTACAGTGGTAACCCATAGACATGGAGCAGCATTAGCACCTCAAAGAGCCTAGTTGTTATCCTTATAGGTGAGCACTTCACAACATGTTGTCTTCGAGTAGTTGGAAGGCACACTGGTGGAGAAGATGAGTACTCGTGTTAGGGAAAAGGTGGGTCTGTTCCTTCCTCCTTTATCCCTTCTCCCGCAGTGCCTCTCCCATAACAAAAGCTGATCGACCACCTTGGCGTGAAAGGAGGCTTATAAAGTTCCAGAATGTCCCATGTTTCGATCATGCATGGCAATTCGGCCAAGGGCTTTGTCTGCTTGTGAAGACAGAGAGGGACAGCTCCATTTAGCGAGGGGATTGCTGTGAAGCTAAGGTGGACTTCTCCGTGCTGTTAAAAGCATTCGACTCTTGGTTTGAGGTGGTGTTGCCAAAAGGCACCAACTTGGTCAACATCGCTCGAGATCTCACCTCGGATTTTGTGCCGAAGAAGGTCCGAAGCTTGCTTTAGACGACCTTATGAATGACAGTGGATCTCATACCTTTCGATCACATAGAGATGTTGCTGAATAGTGAAACTAGAATTGCCAGTCACCTCCACAGCTGATATAATATTAATCTCCAGATTGGTGAGTATGTGGCACTTAGCTCTGGACGATTAGGTCCATCCCAGCAACCAAGAGGCTTCTCGAAAGTAAACCCTTGCTTTGGCATTTCTCCAAACACTTCGTAGACAAGGAAGCCATTTAATTGTGCCTAGTGCAGGAAAGAGCGAATCCTTGCATCAACTCACGGCGAGCTCCACCACCTTCGTATCCCCTGACGCCAAATGAAGCCCTCCTACCAAGACGAAGAAAGAGAGAGCAGCGACGACGAGAGCCTCAGAGAAGCGAAGTTGATGGTGGGACGATACCTGCAGAGACGGCCGAGGCCGCAGGGAGTAGTTTACGGCGACCGGTGATTCGTGTACCAGATGATGTGGCGCCCTAAGACAGGTGGATCGAGATGGACCCCGCCTTTCCCGCAATCTCACTTGCTCACGGTCCACCTACAGTGGATCCCACAAGATGGCCCATCAAAATCTTGAAATGGGCCTATCAGAGCCCAGTATGCGTAGACCAGCTCATATATCATTCATTTATGTCGCAAAATCGCATATATGGGATGTTAATTACTACTTAGAAAAGAAATATAAAAAAATATTACAAACCATATTTTGGATGAATTTTTATGTTGATTATAAATCCAATAACCATCAATTCCAAACCCCAACTCTCTTATTATGTATTGATTTTTAAGTCAACCCTCTTCATTAATTTATTATTTTAATCCATAATGGACTACTTTGACATGGATTAATTTCAACCATAATTATAAATCCCAAACTGGACGTTCAGTAGGTCTCAATTCACTAAGACAATAAAATACTGATTAGTTGTTGTCAAAGGTATTTGAATTTTTCTACATGACATTTTAAGTCTCTTTCAGTAAAAAGAAATGAAAAATATGTTATATTGATTACTTTATCATCCCCTTCGATGAGAACACTCTCGTCTTGTCCCTATCGCCCTCTTTTGATATTGCCACTTACTTAATTTCTATCAAATTTATATATTTATTTTTAAAAACATACTAAAATTGTGTATAGAATTGTTGACCCATCTATTCGACCAATACCTTAGATCGGATCAATGTTCGAAACCATTCTAATAATTATATTATAATCCCTCAATATATTATATATGTTTATAGTTATATTGGAGATCACATTTTTGCCATCTAGTTGACCATGGACACCATCTGGTAGAGGAGCAAGGGCGGGTTGTCCACTAGGAGCACAAGGACACCACCACATTATGAAGAAATCCATAGTCAAAGGATCAAGTTATTGGGCAAGATGCCATTGTCAAAGCCTCCAAAGTCAACCCCTTTGCAATGGGACACCAGCTGGTCAACCAACAGTCATTCAACACCCATGTGGTCTGGCTTACGTTTGATACAGTTCTTACTAGTCTGGGCCGGACTAGAAGTGCTGCTTCCTAGGGAGAACCATACCCTATGTTCAACGTGGAGGAGATCGGTGCACAAGAAGTCCGTTAGAGGCCACAATGTGAAGAGAAATCACGTCAAATCGATAAGATAAATTCGATGGATTTGGGTCTAAAATTATAATCAATAGCCATATACTTTGTTGTTCAATTCGGACCGATTTGAAAGCATCATATTAAGAAGAATTTGGTTCATACAAATAAGTCATTAATATAACTAAAAGCGGCACCTAATTTGTTACATTGGTTGTGTCACGGAGATCCCTTTCGTCGCGGTTTCCCATTTGATGATCGTGCAACGTGGGATCGTTATATTGGTCTCATCGGCGGGTCCCACTCCCACCATCCTTTTATTTATTTATTTATTTTCTTGGGATTGGCGCCTTTGCCGCCATCTGATCGTAACGAACTAAACGTTGACAACTGTAGCCGTTGAGATTTCCATGCAAACACTGGTCCCCCTGATCCGCTGTAATGCTTTGTTCCCGTCCCTAAAGCGACACGTCGGCACGTTCACGAGCACCGAGGCTCCAGCTCATGTATTACGCACAGCTAATCTCCCGAACCACACGAGTCCCCTGATCTCATCCGTCCATTCGACGCGATCCGCGATGTCGTTCGTCGATCTCGGCCTCCAACTGAACGACACGCATGCTTAGTCGTCAGGTGTTACCTCCGTCGCGGGGACCACCTCGTTATCCGTAGCGCGGGAGTAGCCGTCCACTCATCCCTCGACGGTGCTTGATCCACTGGTCCCTTTACGTACACCACGGATCTTATACAGCCACACGCTACGTGTTGCCTTGTAAAAGAGTTCAACTTGCTCGTCTTTCTTTGCGGGGCCCAGCGCTACGTCGGATCACAATGGCATGTGATTCAGTGGGTGTAGTCTTCTAGTTGTAATAGTTTCCGGGACGCATGGGGTGGTGGCGTCGAAGTCCACGAAACGGACGGTCCTGATCACCAAATCGGTGGGAACAGCGCTCCCTCGTTCTCTCCTCCGCCCTATAAGAGGAGGACGGCAACTCCACAACAACAACAACACGCGCAGGAGGAGTGGTCTTGTGTGACTGATCCTCGCATTCTCCTGCGATGTCGGGGCAAAGGGTTGCGCACCAATTAAGCAATGGAATGGTTGTCTCTGGGCTGCCGATGTCGCCCAAGGAGCGGTCGCCGTCGTTCGGTTCTCGGGCGGTACCCTACACCGGCGGCGACGTCAGGAAGTCCGGCGAGCTCGGTAGGATGTTCGACATCCCCGTCGAGGAACCCGCCACCGCCTCCACGGCTTCTCCCAGGCCCCGATCCGGCCACCACTCCGGGCCGCTCCCCCGGTCGTCCCCGTCCTCGAGGAGGACCTCCGCCCCGCCCTCCCCCATCCCGGCCACGGGGCTTATCACATCCGGCCCGGCCCGCTACTCCAACAGGCAGCAGAAGCCGGCGGCGTCCCCTACGCCCGCGAGGAGGAGGAAGGAGTACGGGGCGGCAGTGACGGTGGTGGACGGGGACGGGTTCGTCTTTGGTGTGTCGAGAGCGTGGAGGAGGGTGCTCGTTGCGATGTTTGTAGTGGGAGTGGCGACCGGGGCGTTCGTGTGGGCGGCGGTGGGCCGGCCGGAAATACTGGTGGGGGTAGCGGCGGCGGCGGCGGCGGTGGTGGCGCTGGCGGTGTGGAGCTGCGTGATGGGGAGGAGGGAAGTGGAGAGGTTCTTGAGGTGTCATCCCAACTCCTCCATCGACCCAAGAAATCTCCCAATTGGAAAGTTAGTTAAGATAACAGGGGTAGGTTTCCCTTCTTTATTTATGTGCTTCTTTTGTTTTACTCGTGTTAGTTTCTCCTGCATTCTATATTTTGTCTTCATTTTAGGTACTCCTCAGAATTATTATGTTTTAAAGTGCAAATGTGATTGATGATAAACATACTCAAAACATATGGATTTCATTATCAAATGTTAGGGTTGGCAAGCATTTTTAGAGTCTAATAGGATAATTACTTAGAGAACAAGGTTACTTGGGATAAGATAATTCAAGTATGGAAAGAATTTAATAGTTCTACAAATACTTGTTTATATCAAGTTTTTGGCGTGGGGAGATAAGGAAGAAAAATACTCTTAGGGTTTTTCTAGAGACTTAGAGAGAAGTTCTTCATCTTTATATGGAAGGGTTATAAGGAATTCCGAAATTGGATTGGATTTTTTTTGTTTTAATTTTGAGGTGTTCTCCACCCTCAACATCGAAAAGAAGCTTTCCATGAATAAATGAGATATTTGATTAGATCAAGCCTAGCTTGTTCACAGAGGGTCCTTTTTTCCTTTTGTGGAAGAACAATCATTTCGATGGCAAAGGCCACCGGATAATCCTGGATCCTAGACCAAAGATAAGCATATTTAAACCCACAGCCAACAGAGAGCAGTTTTTTATGACAACTGGGGAAAATGTGCATATTGCAAATGATGGAAATTGGATTTCTGACCTTGCACAAGGGGAGAAACTCAAGTGGTAGTTAATTTACGGTGTCGTAGAATGCATCCATGCCTACCAGAATGATGTTGTTACTCAAGATGATTATATGTTTCGAAAACCGGCATCATGAGAAAAGAAAACATCTAGAGCCATGTAACTGAAGTTTGAAGAATGGTGTACAATCTTCTCAGGAATTGAAATTACGTCTTTACATTGAGCTAGAATTTTAGCTTTTGATTGGCATAATCTATTTAAGGAAGCTTAACCCAAATGTGATGAGAAAGAAAATCATTTTATCATTTAAATGACTTTCGGATCACTGGACCTGCTTTGTTTTGTTGATGTCATGATTTACATAGCAGTCCAAGTGATATATAGGCATTCATAATGAGTTTTTAGTAAAAGCAAATTATGTAGCACTCTAGCAATGGTTAAATGAAGACTTCTGTTGGTTGTTATTTGATGCATTTTATCACCGATGCAGCATGTCACATGTGGAAGTATTCCTCTCGAAACATCTTACCGAAAGATTTCTAGGTGCATTTATATTTCCACTGATATATATGAGTACAGAGGATGGAGTGGACTCTCTGCCAAGCCAAATCTTATGCACTTCTTATGGGGATTGAGGAACTCAGAGGTTCGATCTTCATGTCTCACTAACTTGAATAGAAGTCTTTTATATCAGCTCAAGTTTGGGTGAAATCATCTGTGGGGCCATTTTAGTATTTTCATTTATTCCTTAAATACTTTTGTGTGTCATGAAAACGATCTTCTGTATCTGAACAACTGAGGTATGTTTTTCGTATTACATAAAAAAACATTCAAATCAATCACAACACCACTGGGACTGATATGTTAACGAGGGCTGGTATTGTGCTTCCATTCACCCTCTCCAAATGTCATCTCTTATTTCCATGTGGAATCGTACTTAAAGGGATCAAAATAACATGTTTAAATAATTGATTTTTTTTTTTTTTAAAATAGATGCAGATGTTGCAAAACCAACTACTTTCAAGTAGTTTACTTGACCTAATTGTTTACTTTTCATGCACAGAACTATCGAGAAAATCATGTAAATGAATTTTTGCAGCTAAAATCTCTCCAAATAGTCCTGTCATTGCTTATGATGGATGATATTCCTTGTGTGCTCATACACTTGTGATGCTAAATACACTTCTTTTCTCTTTTCTTTTTGCTTATTCTGACAGAGGCATATAGCAGACTTTTACATATCAGACTCAGCTACTGGGATGAGGTTTCTTGTGAGAGCAGGAAATGGAGCTAAGGTTACTACTTTCGTTAAACCAACAACTATTTTGGATATGAATAAAGAGAAGAAACAACTGTCTCCTGATTTTCTGAGTTGGCTGATGGAGCATAATCTTTCGAGTGATGACCGCATAATGCGCCTTAAAGAGGGGTAAGACACAAACCTATGCATGAATGACCAATACGTAATAAGATGATTTGGAATCAAGTGTCCACACAGTAAGTTCGTCCTTGTATTCTTCATCATAACTCCTTAAATAGTAATTGGTACCTGCAAATTCTTACGACCTTCACTCAATTCAACCACTGGCTTTCTCTGCTACAGGTCTTGTGAAACTGCTGAGTCATTCTTTTCTGAGTCACAAGAAGACCAACATAATAGAATGAACAATTATTGTCTTTGTTTACAACTCAGAATATATATCTGCACTTTCTGGGTTTTTATGCTTCTATCTAGTTATCAGTTAGCATGCTTTCGCCCTTTTTTGGCTAGTAGATGCTTGGTATCTGTACAAGCGTCTGATATTGAGTTTAATTGTCTTGTTCATGTTGCAATAGGTATATCAAAGAGGGCCATACTGCAAGTGTTATGGGCATCCTCAAAACACACGAAAACCTTATAATGATCGATCCACCCCCAGATATGGTCTCAACGGGATGCCGGTGGACAAGGTGTTTCTTGCCTTTGTTTGTGGAAGGCCTTATCCTAATAGGAGACGAAAGACCTGATGAAGTGGTTTATCAAGTGTAAATAGCCTCCGGTTTCTTCATATTTCCTGGGTTCTGCCAATATAGAACTACACGACACCGAACCCCATCATATACCATTGCTCGGTGTTGATGACTTAATGTGGTATGAGAGAAGAGTGAATGGCAATGATGCGTCGCTTTTCTTGATTGGAACTTCAACCTTCAACTGTGTTATTGTTGTTGTTGTTGTTTTTTTTTCCCGTACATAGAAGATGCAGATCAACTAAAAGAAATGTGTCCAAGAAGTGTGAATATCGTGACTTTTGTATATTTAGAATGACTAACGTAGATATTGTCTCGGAGATTAAACTTGCACATATGTTCCTGCTCTTCATATCTAACTCTGTGCCGTTGAGGTGAAACCAAGTTTTGCAGTGCAAAGTATTAACCCAAATTGTTCGTGCCGTTGAAGACAATGAAACACGAGATAAGGGGTTACAGATGGGCCGAGCTACTTATCAAGCATTGTGATATATAGAAACGATGACACGGGGAAGACTCCTAACATCTGATCATTGTATGGCTGACATCTCATGGTCATGTGATTGATCGATACTTTATAGTTATCTGATCGATACGTTATTGTGACTTGGATGATTAGGCAACTGAATCAGCCGCATGATGTTAGTTATGTAAAAAGTTGACTCAACTAATTATTACTCTTATGTTTTTCAAGTTCCATACCATATAATTGCATATATGGTTCGAGGAAGTGTTTTGAGACCTAAATTTTTTCAGCACTTAGGCTTGACACTTTTCCGGAATTTTCAAACTTTTTACTGATTTAAGTATTGGAGGTGTCTTATCAAGTAATCTCCAATATAATTTTTTACATGATCCTTTATGGAACCTATTGAATCTTAAAGTTTAATGAAATCAATTGACGAGTTTATTAGATTAATATGTTTTTTTTTAGATAAGTAACATAGGAAATACTTCGATCAATTTTTGAGTATCAGTTTATTAATCACAGACTCGGACCACTAAAGGAACAATTTTTGAATAAGAGAATCAAACATTGTGTCAAAAAATTATTATATCAAAAATTGAACGTCGAGCAAGAGGAATGGTCGACGTGCTAAAAATCAGATTTCATGCTAAAGGTTCGAGCATCATGCCAAAAGGATCATATATTACATCGAAAGATTGGATGTCATGGGAAAATCGATATATCGATAAAATATGCGATGTATTAGGAGTTCGAATGAAGTGTTAGAAGATCGGATGACATGTCGGAAGAGCATACAATGTGCTGAAAGCTTTGTAAATGTGCCAAATATGTGATTAATTTGTCAAGATCTTAATTGAGGTTATTTTTGGATCAATTTAAGCCAGTATCGAGTCGAAATAAAGTTCATTTGTAAAAAAACCATTAGGCTTGAAGTCAAGTCGAATTGGGCTCGTTAGAAGGATAAATCAATGGCCTAAACTAGGTTTATGCAATGGTATTGCTAGGCCCAAGCGGTAGTGTTGCTTGAGTCAGTCGATAAGCACAGTTTATGCTTTATCAATTTTCCGATGGTGGTACCATCTATTGTGGTAGTAATACTACACAGAATTCAAATTTTGTGACAGTGATATCATCGGAATTCATATTTGTGACGTCAAAAGTTACGATGGTAGTACCACCCAATGTCGATGGTAATACCACCTGTATCCCAAAATTTTAAAGGATTTGAATTTTTGACACTATTCTTAAAGCTTTTTGGGCCTATAAATACTCCACTTAGGTTTGGTTAATGAGATATTGAAGTATTCTAAGCTCTTTGAATCTTCTTCTTCTCTTGAGCTTGATTATAATTTCAAATTATAAGAAGTGAGAGATATTATGTTATCTCCTAAGCTTGAAAAAGCAGAGAGCTACAATAAGGATCGTTGATCTTCACCCATTGAAAAGAAGATCAAGATAATAAAAACAGATAATCTCGAGTAGAGAGGAATCAAGAGTAAATATAAGTCAAGAAGACCGAATCATTATAAATTGATTTGTCTCTCTTTACCCTTTTATTTGTTACTAAGTTTTATTCTCTTTACTTATAATTTTAACTTAGATCAATCGAGTTTCTGAATTTATCGATTGAGTTTTAAAATCAAATAAGAATACTTTTACACTAATTCACCCCTCCAACCTCTTAATGTCATTAAAATTCTAATGATTTATATCATAGTAATATTCTTTCATTTAGATTAACATCAAAGAATAAATAAATAATATTTTTAAGCAATCAACATGAACATTTTATCATACGTTCTCCCCATGTTCAATAGGACAGATTACACCTATTGAAAAATATAAGAGGATTTTTTTTATTTTTTATACATTTTGATTTATGAAATATTATTCAGTTTGGTTTTTCAAAATCTTTAAACTGATGGATAAATATAATGATTTAAAAAAATATTTTTTTAAATATTTTATTTTGTACTTTGGATACAAATTAGTTCAATTGAGTTTTTTATTTATGATATTGCACATGATATATGACACACACTTGAAGTCACTCACGAAGGTATAAGTAAAAGAACCCAAAATTAATCTTTTAGTTTATAGTTATGAATTATTTAAAATAAAACCAAACAAACTTATTGGTGACATATACATCTATTTTACAGATATTATCAATGAATTAAAAACTCTTAGTAAATTATGGATATTGTCAATGGATTAAAAACTCTTAGTAAAAACTATACTAATCTTGAATTTATGAATAAGATTTTAAAGTTTCTTATTAAAGATCGAGATCCAAAGATAACAATAATCGAAGAAGCTAAAGATTTGAATAACCTTTGTCTTAAATAACTCGTAAGATATTTAATAACCTATGAAATAATATGTAAAGTATAGAAGGAAGAAGAGGAAAACCTTCTAAAGAAAAAAAATGATATTGCACTTAAATCTAAAAAATATTACTTGAGCAAAAGCTCAAGCAATGAAGACATGACACTTTTTGCAAGAACATTTAAAAATTTCATGAAGAAAAATAAGATAAATCTGAAAGAAGAAAATATAAAAAAATAAAAGTGAATTCAAGAAAGATGCAATCATATGCTATAAATGCAAAAAGTTAGAACATTTTAAAAATAAATGTCCATAATTGAAAAAAATCATCAACCCAGAAAAAAAGAAAGTACTCAAAACAAGATGAATTAAGTGAGTCAGAAGTGGAAGAGTAAAAATGAAGAAGAAATGATAAATTATGCTTTTAATGATAAAGTATTTGACTCTCCCGAAACTTCTTTATCACATAATAAACTACTTGAAACATTTTATTATTTATATAATAAATTTAAAAGATTGATAAAAAGTATAATTTCTTAAAAAGGGATCATGTATCACTCATCCATGAATTTGATATATTAAAAAATAAGTATGACAACTATATGTCAAAATTTTATACTTCTTGCACTAAACATGAAGTTCTAAAATCATCTAATTTTGAAATAAAAATAAATTATTTCAAAAATCATTAGAATTGCATGCTTTAAAAAATTATATAAAATGACTTACTTAACATAAATGAAAAACTATAACATTGCTTAGAAGAATTTATTAATAGTAATAATATAATAACATCACTTTAAAAATATATATATATTACTATGATAAATATTAAAAAAATAAAATTAGAAATAAGTTATGATTCTTGCTAAACAAAATTATATATTAAGAACAGAAGACATTGGCTTTACCTGTTTGTAAAATGAAAAACTATATTGCATACACATGCACGTCAAAAAGTTAAATAAACTTGTCCAAAGCAACACCAGCACCAATAGATCAACTGAAATACAACCATATCTATCAACGTGGAAACAAGATTCAAAAAATAATGGTTTGAACAAAGAAGAGAAAAACAAATTCCTCGTGGCACAAGTACAATCTCAACATCTACTTCGTTACAACATGGTCTCTCGAGAGCAACAGACCATGTTCACTATTCAGTGTGAGGCATCCTCAGTCATATGGGTTTCTGAACCTCTTCAAAAGTTCTGGGATGTCATACCCCAACATATCATCCACTGCCTGTATCATTTTATGCTTCATCTTCTCAAATTTGTCAATATTGTATCCACTCAACACCTCTCTGAACTGGTCGACATTGGGGAAGTCTCCTGGTGCTAAGTGGAACTCCTTCTGGACCTGCTCAACACACTTGTCAGATTCCATACATATATTTATTTGACGGACAGTTCCATCTTACTACTACTGAATGTAAAACTCAAATTTGGAACTAAACCACAATGACAAAAAGAAAATGAGTAAAACCAACTAAAGTTCCTAAAATAGCTTCAAGTCACTGTTAATTGTATACCAAATAATACTAGCAGAAACGCAATATGGAGTGCACAAGCAAAAAAAGGAACAGGAGTCAACATCTTAGGTGCAAATACATAGTCTACTCGTATGAACCGGATGTTGTACTTGAAATGACCTTCCATTTGTATTACACTCCAAACAAATATGCAAAAATAAGTATTAGCAACAAGCAACCGAAGTCGATGGTTACAAAATATGAAACAAAAAAGTTTTCGCTGGATAATGTGCCAGAAAGAAACAGTATTGTGAAGGCAGTTATCTGCAAAGCAAATGAAGCCCTAATTCACCAAGGTTTAGTCATAATTAGGATATGTAATTCTGATGTTTCTTACAGTTCTATGAAATATAATGGAAGAGACTGAGAAAACTGCTTCCATTATAAATTCTGTATTGTATTAAGCCCTCCTATCAAGGTTCGCTCCCACCTTGCATATATTTATTACATGACAAGTCATCATCATCATATGTTTATTATATGACAAGCCATCATCAGTCAAGCCCTTTTCAGACGATATTGGTTTGGCTATAGATCATGACACGAAAAACAGGACACCAAGAAGTTTACACAAAATTTCATCACAGTGAATCTGCAACTCGCCTTCAACCTAGCATCAAATTGGCAAGGTAGAAATGTAATTGAGAAAACAAAAACTACAGCCACAATTGATGAGATACCAAACGTCAATAACCATTAGGAGATGGGACATGAAAAAGGATAGCTGAAAAGTGCCTAGAAAATTTACTAGAGGAAAGCTGACCTTTAAAAACTCTTCTTCCAGGTTATCTATAAGTTTCTGCTGAGCCTTAGCCTTGCCCATCATTGCAGGCATCTCCTTCTTCAGATGACTAATTATGCATGCATGAACCTTGGCTGCTCTTGCACGCTTCACAAATTCATTGATCTGCAGATATAAACAACATAGTGATCGAGAAAGAGTAACGATGCAGAAAGATGTTCAAACATTGCAACAACCATACTTACACGACGGTCACAAGCCTTTTTTGGGATATCATTCAGATCAGAAAGGAGATCTTCTTGCTCTTTTTCAAACAACTTTCCAATGAGAACATGTTCTGCTTCATTTACTGGTTTGTCATTAAACGAACTGTAAATGTGATGAAGGAACGATTTAGAATGACAAGCAACAATCTTTAATTGCTGTTAGGTGAAATTCATTTGGAATTTCGGAGACTATAATATGCACCCTAATAACATTAAGGATGATTTAAGTTCTCAAGGACATAAAAGTTACTCTTAAGATGAGCTCCTGGTTGAAATTTTAAAATGAACTGTAAAATATTCATCATTCATTATAACATTGAAGAAGACAGGATACACAGTTATCTACATTGTTACCAAGAGCTTACCCAATGTACACTCGCATCACTTCAGGGGTGTTCAGAACTTTTCCAAGAGACCACAGCAATGCCCCATAAACTCTCATGAGCTGTGACATATGACAGAAAAGAAACATGTTGTCAATCAAACTCGAACCAGTATTTGTTGACAAAGAGGTAGCTTGTCAAAAATTGATTCAACATATTTAACATTAAGAGGTATGTTAAACAGATGCACAGATAGCTTAAAGTTTCACCTGTTGGGTGTCAACTTGGTCTGCTTTATTCAGAACAACACGTATTTTATCATCATGGCCACGCAAGGATCCAATTACACGCTTAAACTCATCACTGATGTCAAGTTTATAAGGATCAAACAGGAGAAGAACAAGGTCACATTTTGCTGCAAACCATGATGTCACCCCAGTGAAGTCATAACTGCGTTGAGTTCGTTGTTTCTCCCCAGATAAAACACCAGGAGTATCAACAAACGTAATGTGTTCCAAAAGCTTCACAAGCAAAGGTTATACAGTTGGATCCTGAATTAAAATGGAGGAACATCTTTCCACATACTAGGGTTAAAGATAAAATCATACTGGATGGGGCATCTGAGAACACTCGAACTTTGATAAAAAGCCAGTGCCAAATGCAGTCAGGCCATTATAAGGCATATCTGCTTGAACAGCAATAGTATTCCCAGGAATGCTTCTCTCATCTGGTCCTGACTGCATATAAGTAAAATAATTAGTTGAAAAAAAATTAGAGCTCTACAAAAGCATCCACCCAGAAAAGAAACCCAAACAAATATAAAGAAAAAGGAAGAAAACAAAAATAAAGAAGGGGAAAGGAAAACTTACTGTTATAACAACAAATCTATCGGTTGTAGGTTCTGGTCCAATATGTGCACCTGAAAGAAAGCAGGAATATAGAAAGGTGGTCCAATATGCAATCTTGGCAACATTAAGTGAGAAATAAAGAAGTTTTAAAAATAAATAATATAAGTGTCGACAAACCTGGATAGCTAGATTTCAATAAATGTTTTATGAATGTGGTCTTTCCAGTAGAATATTGACCCAAGAGCATAACCATGGGCTTGGCATCGAAATCACTATTTGTCTACAGAAGAATTTATTTGTGAGGTCAAAAGTAGAGAATGAAATTGTTAATAATTAATTTAAATTCAATGAGAAGGTTCTACTAAAAGTTTGTGCAGTTTGATAACTAAAAAAACTGTGGTAAAAAAAAAATCAGGAATTATGCCTTACCAACAAAGGAGAAACAAAATCACTGAATAGATAGGTAACTTCCAAAGGCTTCAGTTTCTCAATATATAATTTCTTCAAACCATCGATAATTGAGGTGACTGACTTTGAAGGTATCTAACAACAAATATAAGCACAAGATCATCATCAGAAAAACAAAATAGATGTGGCATGTTGTCTGGCTAATTTACTAAAATAGCCATCCATACTATCTACTGCAAAAACCAATATATATAGTCTGTAAGTACAGGTGATCATATCTTTCATTTCGTGATAATCAATGCTGATAAAAGCAAATGGTTGATTCTAGAAAATTTGTCAAAAAATTCTAACAATGTCAATGAGATATCAAATGCAAAGGCTTAAACATAAAGAATGTCAAGTCCAAGGAATAAAACAAGGCTCGAGAGAGTATGATAGCGCCTGGGCAGAAACAAGGCTTGCCTGGACCACCATATATACTTGTTATAGTATCCAAAAAGGATTCAGAAAAAGCTTATAGTATGTTTACTCATACATGAAATTTGAAGGATAAGTATACATTGATCCAAAAAATTACCTTCTTTGCTGATTTTGAGTTAAACCAGCGAGCTGATGCAGGTGATTGAGGCTGTGGTGGTACTGAAAACATCACCAGAAACATCAGCTAGGTAAACTACTATCCAGAATGTTTTCATGAATTCTAGAAGCAAGCTTCCTACCATCTGAACAAGGATCACTTTTCTTTTCTGAGCGCTTTGATTTCTAGAAGATGGTTAATTGCAGTAAGTCGAGGATGATACTCATTCACACAACAAAATTTTTAAGGTACAAAGAGAATAATTGACATACAGCTAGTCGAATATCCAAACCTTCCATCACTGGCGGTTTTAAGTTCTCCAAGTCTGTTGTGAGGAAAAGTGATGCATACAATTAACAAAATTAGCATTACTTCAAAGCATACCAGCTGTAGGAGTTTTTGTCACAGAGTTACCTGCATGATTAAGCAAATCTGGAGTAATCTCATGCCCTTCTTGAGCCAGTGCAACAAGCTGAACATCATGACAAAAAATTAGTGACGGGCATTATGTCCTTTAATATAAAAAATGCATGCAAAGCAAAACCTGCATTGCGTTAATGAACTCTTGGAGATCAAGAAAACCCTGCCGCTTAGAGTCTGCAACGGCCCAGACCTTCAGAAAAAAATTAATACATTATTGCCAAAGAACATGTAATCTAATTACATGGTACAAAGGTAAAGGCCACATTATTTAGTAGGATGAACATAGAAAAAAAATTGAGAAAAGAAACAGCATGCCCTAGTTGCTAACAACTTAGCATAAATGCCATTCTGTTTACATTCTTAACAATAAAAGGAAAAAGGAACTTAATTTCTACAAATGGCTACAATTTAAGGTTGGTTATTTATGGCATTTTCCCTCAACATAAGGTATATCTATTAAACAAAGGCTCTTTTACTCAGGACCACCTTGGCCTATCTCTAGTTAACCTAATCATTAACTTTTACCCAAGATGGAAGTCCCAAGCAATCAACTGAAACTATAGAGCAGATGGATCGATCTCAATGCAGTGAAAAGATACAGGCACAGTTAATGTGGCACCTTCTCAATATGTGGCTTAAATGCCATTTAACAAAAAGTTCTGATTAATGGTTTTCTCACAATTACAACTATATGATCAGTCTGCTGTCTATATTTTGTCATTATTGCAGTCACCCATGATTTCAGATATGGTGGAGGGAAGAAGACTAATGTTAAAAAAGAAAACAATATAAGAATCAATAATAAAACATAAACCCACAAATTCGTGAACACAATAGATATGTGGTTTGATACACTCGGTTTATGTATATGAAGAACAAACTCAAATTCTTACTACCAAAGAATAATAAGCTACAAGGAATAGAATTTTCTATTGATTAGACTAGAACATAAGCTCAAAGCATGGTTAATACTCCCTAACATAAACCCTGAAAAATTCTTCTTCTCTCAATACCGTAAGAGAACACCTTAGTAGCACTTAAAGCATTTTCCTTCTACACTTCCCCCAAGGAAACCTTAAGATAATCAAACTCTGTTTCAAGGCTTCTTTTTTCTCCATACTTGAATTTTTTATTTTTTAACTTGATTCTCCAAGTAATTTGTATACTTACCCATCCTTAGAGATAAAAAATACTTAGCCATCCTAAGAAGATCTTCCATTGGACTACAAGAAGAACCTCCGAATCATTCATCAATTGCATGCATGCCACTTGGGATTCATCGTATGCAAGAAACTTGCTGGTAAACTTAGGTCCTAATGGTGATAAAGGATGATCGATGATCATGCACTAAGAAACACCTAAATATAATTTGGTCTCAGAATAGTGTGCTTCTATGTATCCTCAATTCTAAAGAAAACAGAGCAGCACAACTGCAATTTTTCGTGGCTCTTTTAATCCTCGATTCGTCCAGCACCCATCGTCAACATCTGACTCATTTGAAAGTAGACAGTTACAACCAGACTGTCACCATTAATTCCATCTTCCCCCCTTCTTTCCCTTGCAATCAGGCATTTCTTGGACAAACGGAAAAGAAACATCTATGGTTCACAGAAACGTGACGAGAATCCATTGCTACATAGCATTAAACGTTAATCGGAAGGAACTAAAAACAAGCAAGCAAAGAAATTGACGAAAGCGAGAACAGAGCGGCGAATCTTAACGAAGTCGTGACCTGCTTAAGTTCGGGCCGGGACAGCTTCGACATGGCGAAGAACTTGAGCGCGTCGTTCCCCGTGATGCGCCCGTCTCCATCTAAACCGCAGAGAAAAGAAGCATATCAAACGTCATGAGAAAAGAAGGGGGAAACAAAAATCAAACGAGTGTGAGAGGGAACGAATCGATGGACCCTTGTCGGCGACTGAGAACCACTCCTGGTATATCTTCTGCTTCTCCTTGGGGCAAGAAGCGACGGAAGACGACACCAGATTCATCGTCTAGGGCAAAAGAACGGAATGAGAGAGAGAGAGAGAGCAGTGCAGGGCGGGAGTTGTTCTTGGAGGAGCGTTTTGTTCTCCGCTCTTAGAAGAGTGGGGGAGGATAATAGTCGCTCATGCGCGCGAGGTGGGACCAGACGGGGAAAGCGGTGCACATGCTTAAACGGGAAAGAGTTATATGCCGGTTTTATTCGGAGGGTAAAGCAGCAAGGGAGCATCGTGGCCGTCTGATGTGTATCGTGCGATCAATGATCTCCGAACGACACGGCTCCACTGTGTGGGTATCGTGACATCATTTCATCGCACATATTGTTCTTACGCGACCCGCTAACCGTGTGGTATCATGACATCTCGGTTTTACCGTACGTACGCGCTCACTTCTCCAACCCCACATTTACCCCTTTCTTTAAATTTTACTTTCACGGTGGAAATATAATGGAGACATCAACGAACTAATTATTATTATTTTCGATGAATCAAAATCGACAGAGTCTAGTCAAACAAAATATGATAAAATATCAACTAGTGTGTTACCTTATACCCCAAAGATAAAAAAAGGACCTATAATATAAAAAAAATATTATTCGACTAAATTATTTAATATTTTATAATGAATGATGACTACGATATTATCTTTTTTATATATTTATTAAGTATTTTTACCTATAATAAATTGACGTTGACAGTTATAGCATCTGATGCAGTCTTTTTATGACTGAATTGAAAAAGGAATATGAGATATAAGTGTTTTCTATTTTTTTAAAGTTTTTTTTATTTGTGACAATACTAAAAAAGATAACTAAAGTTAAATATAAAATATACATATATCTTTTGCCTCAAAACTAAGGTTAGAATACGACATACAAAATTCTCTCTCAAAGCTTCAATTTTTTTAAACGAGATCAACCATGAAGATTATCCATATTCTCGAGATTGTGTATAATATTTTCATGATCCATTACAGCCTGACTTCTTTCCTGTGTTTCTTCAATGGATGACGTGTTTCGTTGACTATGTGTTCATGACTGATTTGGAGCATCTTCATCTGCCTTGTAGAATTGAATTATGTAGTCCACAATTTCTCACCAGCTCATATCTTCGGTAGAACAAATATATAAGCTTCTCTTCTCACAACGCTTGAATCATATTTTCCAAGCAAAGTTGAGTTATGGTTGTTCATTTCCATTCTCAAGCACACATGAGCTTCTTCCAAAGACGTTTCTTCTAAATTGTATGTATTAAGTGCCGCCTTGTCCTCCAACACCTATGTTCTTTAATCTCCTTGAGAAGTGGGGCCCAGTCCTCTAAATTCCATCATCATCATCATCATCATCATCATCATTATATATATATATATATATATATATATATATTTTAATAGATGCTATCATTTTGATATTTTTCATAATGAAACTCACATTTATTATAATCTACAAAATAGTCATACATTTGGAGCAGTATAGTATCGACTGGGTATATCATATGAATCAGTTTAATACTTTAGTTACATACAAATGTCTTGGTGAAATTACTAAAAACACTGTAAACATATTTAAAAAATACAGTGAAAGACATAGAAGTCTAATTATTTGATTAATTTTGTTCATAAACTAATAAGAATAGGTATTTGAAATCTTATTTTTACATGTGAGCCAATTTGTATGTAGTATTTTTAAATATGATTATAGTATTTTGATGGATATATGAAAAATACTAAAGCCTCAAGAACATTGTAACTGATAATATAATACTTATACATGAGAGTTCAGACCGGTATACCTTATAGATTTATTTATATGGTGAATCTGTACTGCTCAACTATATTATCATAAATTATTTTAGATATTATGATAAAATAAGGGACATCTTTTAAAAGATTTTAAAAATACCTTAAAAATAAATAATTGATTATTACCTCTCGGATAATGCTTCCTTAGCCTTTTCTTTAATTTTACTTATCGTGTCCAATAAAAAAAATATTTTATATTTATTTAAAAAATAATTAAAAAATTAAAAAAAGAGATTATAAATGGAAATCTCCTATTACAAATGGACCAGTCATGTATCCAGCTCATGCGATATAGAATGACGAACTTGTCCCTCCCGTTGCAATAAAATAAACGTATCCCATGTGAACTAAGACACGCGTAGCCGCTCGTAATTGGTTTGCTCAGCGCACGGGCGCCGCACCCGCAGGAGTTCGCCAAATGGCACCGGAAGCCACCTGGAAGCGAACCAAAATGCCCCTGTTCCACTTCCACTCGCCTTCGTCAACCTGCACCTACTTCTCGCGTCTGCGTCTACGTGTTGTAAACACAGCCTCTGCGATTGAGTAGCACACCTGCACAGGTCACGGAACGTACGTGGTACACCTCGTCTTGTGAATGAACTGACAGAAATGGCACCAAACACGCTTCCATGAACTCCTACCACTACTTTCGTTATATCAGATGAGATGAGCAAGAGGTCTGATACATTGAGATCATAATAGATCCTGCTGAGCTGTTCCACAAACCCAGTTTGTGATGAGATATTATTATTATTATTGACTATTTTAAGAAAATTAAGAATGTGTAGGTTGCCAGAATTACACTATAAGGGTTATTATGGTAATTTGGTAATCTTCCACCTGGACTCCTCTAACGCCACACTCTTTTGTCTGGTTCATTACGATGCATTAGTGATTCTTTCCCTCCCCTGCAACAAAAGTAATTAGTACCTTTCCTGCTGGCCAAAGCAGGCTATGATTCATCGCCCATCAGTGCTTCCATCACTTCCCTTCTCGTTTCTCCCGGTGTATATAAACACATCAATGTATCAACGCTGTTCAAATCTTGCCCCCTTGGCTTCCTTTTCTCTGGTTTGTCTTCCTCCTCCACTTTCTTGTTGTGCGCGTGTTTGAGGTCAATACGTCGAATAAGTCGGTACTTGGGAGTGACCGCAGCGATGGCGAGAGGGCAAGCCGCGCCGCTCCTCCCGGCGAGGAAGTCCGGCTGCGACGACGGTGATGACGAGCTCCGTGGCCTCCAATCCTGCCTCCGGTGGATGTGCCACGACCAGTCGGACGCCGCCCTCGCCGTGGTCTCGTGGGTGGCCTTCTTTGTCCTCGCCGTGGCCGTCCCGGCGGTGTCCCACTTCGTGCTCTCATACCGCTCCGACCGCCGCCCCTACGACCTCGTAGTCCAGCTCTCCCTCTCCGCGGCCGCCACGCTCTCCTTCCTCACCCTCTCCGCCGCCACCCGCCTTTACGGCCTCCGCCGCTTCCTCCTCGTCGACAAGCTCCCCGGCCAGAGCCCTCGCGTCCGCGTCGCCTACACCGCCCAGCTCCGCCGCTCCTTCCGCCTCCTCGCTCTCTTCGTCACCCCCTGCTTCGTCGCCGAGGTCGCTTACAAGTCCTGGTGGTACGCCTTCAGCGCCGACCGGATCCCCTTCCTGGGGAACCCGGTGGCCACCGGCTGCGTCGCGTGCGCGCTGGAGTTGGCGTCGTGGATCTACCGCACCGCGAGCTTCTTCGTGGTGTGCGTGATGTTCCGATCGATTTGCCATTTGCAGATCCTGCGGCTGCAGGAGTTCGCGGCGGTGTTCCAGGAGGAGTCGGAGGTGATGGTGGTGCTCAAGGAACACCTCCGCGTGCGGAGGCAGCTCAGAGTTATTAGCCACCGGTTCCGGGGGTTCATCCTCTTGGGATTGATAATGGTGACGGCCAGCCAATTCGCGGCCGTCTTGGTCACCACCCGCCCGCACTCCGATGATAGCCTCTTCAACACCGGAGAGCTCGCGGTGAGTTTTATCTCTGTCTTTTTAGTAGGTTTCCTTTTTCTGTGGTCGGAGATTTCCTTTATTAATATAATTTAGAATAATTATAATACTATGCTTGGACCAGAATATTCGTCCAACTTGTGTAGCATAATTCAGATTTTAAGCCATGAGCATATAGTTAATATCAATTTTGATCGTCAAACCGATGCCCTAAAGGTAAACTGATCTTGTCTGCTTCTTCAAATAAAGTGGCACTTGAATCTTAGAAGGCTGATCCCGAGTTGAACCTCCTTAGTGAATCTGAATCCCGGTTGAACCTCCCAACTCGGTTCGCCGGACTGATCAAATCAGTAGATGCCTAGGAGAATAATATTCGATTAGAGAGAGAATTTATGTAGTACCGGAAGATGTTCCTATTTATAGTGCGAAAATCTTAATTGTATACATTAGAGAAATATTCTTCAAACCAGGTTTGATTGAGATAATATTTATCGGTTTGATTTTGGTTTTGTGTCGATGCGACAAGTACCTTTGGCTTATTTCATTAACTAGGATCCACATGTCAGATTTTTTATTAGTTAAGTATATTCATTGTATCGCATAATTGAAAATTTTAAGGTATGAGCACAAAGTTTATGGACTAAATTTGTTGAATGAAAGTCTCTTGTATTTCAGATTGGTCAGTGTCACTTCAGATCAAATTACACCACCATTCTGTGATTTTTGAAGTGCAATTTATTATGTTTCTAAATTCCAAATTGCACCATCATTCTGTGATTTTATCATGTAACATTTATTGGCTCTTAAGCTTTTAGATAGGTTCATAAGGGCTCAATAATTATCATGATATTAGAGCACAGGTCCTATGTACCCCCAAAAAAAAAAACCTTATCAAAGTACATTTTGATTTGAGCTTTATCGATCGCATGAAGAATATGATATTCTGTGAATACTCAGTGATACCAGTTGCTGCATGAAGACAACCACAATTACATGTCTAGTTGTATTCAGAAGCATCTCCAAGGCTAGGAACAGACAGCTGCAGTAGACGCGTTCGGTTGATCATGGTAATTGAACTAATATCTTTTGATTTTTGTACTCGCAGATCTGCTCATTTGCGCTTGTGACTGGACTGCTTATATGCTTACGCGGTGCGGCAAAAATCACCCACAAAGCTCAAGCACTCACAAGCCATGCTGCAAAGTGGCATGTCTGTGCCACCATTGAGACTTTTGCTGTAGATCCTGAGACACCCTCTGAAGCTATTTCCAAGGCTAGTTCTGAATTCCCAGTAACCAATGGCGATGAGGACTCTGATGAGGAAGAGGGCAGTGAGGAGGATGAACTGGAAGGGACAAAGATTGTACAATCCCATGCTCACACCATTTCCTTTCAAAAGAGACAAGCACTCGGTAAAGCTTTACAATCATCCATTCTTTTGAAACCATAGGTGCCTCTTTTGCATGTGTAGTAAAAAAATCTTTACGTGACTTGGCTCTTCATCTTGTTTACCTAAATTCAACTTGATTCTTCTTGAATTGCAGTGACATATCTGGAGAACAACAGGGCAGGGATCACCATATTTGGATTCACAGTTGACCGGTCTTGGCTTCATACGGTATTCATGCTTGAAACTACTCTGTTCTTGTGGCTTTTGGGCAAGACAATCGGGATCTCTTAAACTAGTATCAACTCCTTAAATAATTTCACTCTTGTTCTTTCCCTTCTTATTCCCGTTTACAGAAAGGTTATGATTAGGCATGCTTTCATTCTTTTGAGAGGTGAAAGCATTTCTTGAGGCTTTTATGTATATAATCTTACAGAGATGTTGTCTGTGTGTGGTGTCCATCTCTCCCCTTAGTTGTTCTTGATGCTAGTCCTGCAGTCGGTCGCTTGGATCTTTTGTCCCACCACATGTGGAGTTTGATACTTGGAGTCTGTGGATTACATTTTTGTTAGCTAAAATTAGTTTATGCATCTAAATTTGTACTACTTTACTCAAATCTGCAATGTTGCTTGGTAGGCATTGGGTCTGATGTGTGCAATTCATATGGGAAGACACATTGGTCCTTTTGTTTTCTCTGTCTACATTGTTTTTGTTGCTGCTGCTAAGGTGTGGGAACTAAATGCAATTATTTCATAATTATGATTCATTATATAATAAGTACTTATTTGTTTTTGTTTACCTATTAGATGTTGAAGAAATTTAAAAAAAAATTGGGATGTAAATCTGATACAGGTTTGTAAGGCCTAATATTATGTTGGATATTAAATGTATGAATAAGAGGACAAATAACTCATGAAGACGATATTCTTGCATGAAAGTACTGCAGAACAAATATGAAAAAAAGGGAATACAAAACAAAGGTGACTGCATCCAAAGTTAAGGTCTTATTATCATTGTAGGGTTCTACGATCAAATTTCATTTTTTTTTAAATTTATGATTTATCAAAAAGATTCCTTAGATTAATTTTTGCTTTCATCACGTGAAGTTCTTGGTGAGAAAAAAAGATTTACGTCACCTTTTATCTATATATCTATCAGAACAAGAGTTCAAATAAGTTCAATATAGATAATTCAAGATTATTCTCTTTTTATTACTCACATGAACAAGAGACCAAGAGATCATCTTTGGAAGTGGTGAGAAATTATCTTCCCATAAAATATTTTATAGAATGTTTTATCTTTTTTATGATCATGTATAAATATTTGTCTTCATCAGAAAATTAATTTTTTTTAACTATTCGTGTTCATACTCATATACCTTGAACTATTAATCTGGACGTCGAAGAGATTAAATTAGAAATTTTTTTTTAATTTTAATCGTAATTGACACATTGATAGCTCAATATTTTTATCTCAGAAACACCTCAAGTAATTAACGCATACGAATTGTGACCATGTCACGTTGACTATAACTTTGATAATATTTTCTCTCAATCACTTTGGTTTGAGGCTCTGGTGAGCTAAAACGCATGAGCAATTGCATCTTAGCATTTCTAAGTCCTCACGGTTCTTATCCAACGGAAGAGGTGCACGCCCCAAAAAGCTTCTAGAACGAACGAGCACCCCGCCGATCGCGCCATCTCCCCCACTATGCATGCAGTTAAGCGGGTCCCTGGTGGACCCCACGCAAATCACTCAAGAACAGGAATGAATCTGAAAAAGTACACTCTTCGTCACCTTTGCGAGTGCACGTTACACATGCTGGTTTGTGCACGCATCAGAAGACAGGCCGACGATGCAGATGGTGACCGTTGAACAGAAAAGTAGTTCCGTAGTGAGCGTGACCGTTTCTACGTGTCGCTATATCAGTGGCAGATTAAATACGTTCGAGTCGCTGCGATCTTATTGGACTCGCTAAGATATTATTATTACATCAAAGCCACTGTACTTGGTGATATTAAGCGCCAAACTCTCGCCTTCCTCCTGTCGACGGTCTGCTTCGCGTCAATCGCTCGACGAAGCTAACATTGACGCGAGAGAGCAAAAGCGATCGGAGTCTGAAGAGCTACTTCAATGGCTGCGGTGGCGTCTTGGAAACCCATGGCCCTTAAGGCTCCCCTGGCAGCAGTGGCTACGGCCGTGCCCCGCCGAAAACTCGTCCCCACTGCTCTGAACCACGTGAAGGTCCCCACCCTGAGGAGCACCGGGAGGCATCTGCTCTCCCGAGCCCCGATCCTCACTCGCGCGGTGGTCGACGACGACGAGCAGGGTGAGGAGGGAGGCGAGGAGCCGTTGGGCGGCGTGGCGGTGGCAGAGCCCCCGGTGGCTGCGAGCGAGGTGAGCGACCTGAAGAAGAAACTGATGGATCTGGTGTACGGGACGGACTGGGGACTGAAGACGTCGAGTGAGACGAGGGCGGAGATCGTGGATCTCATCGCCCAGATCGAGGCCAAGAACCCCACCCCGGCTCCCACCGACGCCCTCGCTCTCCTCGACGGCAAATGGATCCTCGCGTAAGCTTCCGCCCCTTTCAACTCGATCGCTCCTCGATCGATTCAGTCTCATCGATTAATTTGGTCGCGGACGCAGTTACACTTCGTTCTCGGCGTTGTTCCCGCTTCTGGCGTCGGGACGGCTACCGTCGCTGGTGAAGGTGGCTGAGATATCTCAGAGTTTTGATTCGGAGAGCTTCACGATGCAGAACTCGGTGAAGCTTTTGGGGCCTCTGGCGACCACTTCGGTCACCACCAGTGCCAAGTTCGAAGTCCGAAGCCCCAAGAGAGTGCAGGTATCCCGTCTGCAACACCCACTCTTCCCATTTCTTACTTACTAATCGTAAATAGCAATGCTCTTTCATGTTCTGCAAGAATTCGATTCCAAGATCAGTGAAATCACTGCAACCGAGAATACTTGGTCATAAGTACCGATGAAATTTTAATTTGGGAGAAATCTGACTGGTCGATCAACTCTGCCCTGAACATCGTCTAGCTTCTGTTAAGAGGAACTAGGAAGAAAGTCTCCAACAAAACCCATCTCTCTCTTGATTTTTAACCCTATGTCAAAAGATTCAATGGAAAAATCCAATCCAAAAATATGTTTATATCTCGATTTTGAATGAACATAGAAGTATTAGATGGATCTTTCATTATTATTTTAGACCTAAACATTTTGATGGTAGTGATTTAGGCTCAATAGGTAGATGCAAATTACAATCCTCATGTGGGGTGGGAAATACTCAATTAGGTTGCTCTTCTAGACCCACTTTTTCTCCCTCCTTCCAAACAACAAAACAAGAGAAAAACAAAAAGGAAGAGGAGAGGAAAAAAAGACAAACTGATACATAAAACAAGGGGGGGGATACAGAATAATTTAAGCTAAGTTGTATAGCAGCCTTGACTTATTGGGTCACAGTTTGTCCATTGTAATGCACTTCTTTGCTTGTGGAAATGGAATTCTGAGACTATAGATATAGACTTTTTATTTTCTGTAGATGAGGTCAGAAAATACATATAGTTTGAAATTTCTCTGGTTTTAGGTAACCTGCTGAACAGATGTGGTATTGTTATTGACATGGAAGAAAATTAACCATGCCTTGCAATACTTGAACCAGTGATTTTGATTCATTAAAGAATCATGTCTTACCTGATAGCTTGGTGTATCAGATAGCCACAAAACAGCCATCTAGAGTTATTGTCCTTGTTGCATAATAATCTATTCTGTCTTGTATGATGACTCACTCATTGGTGGCTCATTTACTATCGTCTCCAACCAGATCAAATTCGAGGAAGGCATAATTGGAACCCCACAGCTGACAGATAACATCATTATACCCGATAAGGTGGAGTTCCTGGGGCAGAGTCTTGACCTGTCTCTGCTCGAGGGCGTCTTCAAATCCATCCAGAATGCAACATCGTCGGTGGTTCGGACCATCTCTGGACAACCTCCACTCAAAATACCAATAAACAGCGCATTACAGTCGTGGTTGCTAACCACTTATCTTGATGAGGAACTAAGAATCTCCAGAGATGATGCTAGTAGCGTCTATGTGCTTACCAAGGCAAACGACTCGTGATACCAGCTCGGTGTTGATGACCCTACAATTGTGTTTGTGATGTGCATCAAACTTATTATCTTATCCCAATTGCTGGTGGAAGATATATATATATATATATAGCGTGTGTAATCGATTGGGCTTATGGATGTCAAACATAAGCAGATCTTGAAGAAGATAGTTATATCGTTTTATCACATAAGTTGGGAATATGTATTGGTAGATGTTAGAGTTAAAAAAAAAAAAAGTGAAATGGATATATGCTAATTAGGTCGTCTGATGATATGTCACAACCATCTGGCCGACGTATTGTGATCACTTGGGTGATACATCAACCAAATCTCTATCTCATAGGATTAGCAATGTGACGGATCGATAGAGTAGTACATTTTGGGACAATAGTTGACCATCCAAATATTAAGACGAGTTGTTACCACTTGACAATTCAACACACAATCCCATTGCTCAATAATGGCCATGCAACCCACGTATCCATTTTTGGTGATAACCACTGCTTAGGCTCAATAATCGGCCCTCCCTAATATACTATTAAAAAACCCTTATGCAGATCCTTGAAAGAGAGAATACTATATACTACATGCACTCAACATAGTTTTTGTAGGATCATTCGTCGAACCCTTAGTTTTTTCTGACACACAATGAGTGTGCAAGTGGTTTCGACACACAATGAGTGTAGAAGTGGATCCCGGCTATATTTGAACTCTTTCCATGTGTCAGAACAAGCAAAATCTAATATAAGAAAGGAAGCCATCCAAACTATCATAAGATAATCACGTTGAACCATCACAATGAGTTCAAGTACTTCCACCTCCTCATTATCGTCATCCACCATGATGATCTTAGACATAGGGGTTGCTCCAACATTGTATGCCTCTAGAAAGTTGGTAGGAGCCTCGGATTGCCCGACAGATCGACGACCTTCCCCATGATCTTATCCAACACCTTAGCCACAACATCGATCTAATTGTCTACCTCCTCATCGGGCTCGACCGCTTCAGTTGTATTACCCACTATAGGAGCAAAAGACTCAGCGATCATTAATGCCATCATGACTGACCAAGACAACTTGGTCATTGGAGGAATGTTGATCATTTGGATTCCTAAGGATCACCAGCCCCAAATAATCATGTAGGAGATAAGAGATTACTTGACGATACCAAAAGTCAGAAGGTATTAAAGCCCATTATAGTGATCCCCGTACGAACCCTTCTGACGCCTTATGTGTGGTGACCCCTTCAACTCGATATTAGGGACAGAGGACGCTAGAAGGACCCACTTTAATTGTACGCACTATAATGAGTGTGCAATCAAAACCCGAGACCCCTTATTTTTCTGACACCTCCCTTGGAACGAATGCAGAAGCAACTCCCAATTATTTTTTCCACACCATCTAAATCATCTCCACATATCAAACAATCAAAATCTAACTTAACAAAAGTAAAAAAAGAATAAAAAAAATCAGATACTAAGCTACAAACTTGGTTGAAAGACACTTTGCTTGGATATGTTCATCCAATTACAAGGAGATGCCAACGAGTTGCAAACATACTTACACGTACACCCTCGCGTGGAGGTAATCGGAGAAGCAAGCGATCTCAAAAAACTGATTCGCTTGCAGTCGGAACAAGACGGCACAAATGCCTCCTCAACCAAGATCTGAGCATCATAACCAAATGACAAATTAGAGCAGGTCATATACTGTCATCCTACACACGCCCGTATTACAAAAAAGGTCCTCCATAACATACGAAATATGCTTTATTCTCGCTTGTCTTCAAAGAGAAACTATAAGTCTCTCCTGGCGAAGTAAAGCCAGTCCTCTTAGTTTGAGAATGAAGCTGCTGACTGACGCTTCATGCTCGCCACGTCAAATCGTTCGATGAACCTTTGATCAGAAATTCTTGCTTTTGCAGCAGCAAAGCGCCGGTACTCATCAAATATTGAAGTGAGACACCAGCGCTGGAGTTTTCTTAGGCATCCAACAACACAACCAGTTCGATGCTGGACAAGTAGACAGATCGAGGATGAGATAGATGCTTTCCATCAATCAAGATGAGTATGATGATGATGATGATGATGATGATGATGATGATGATGGACAGGGAGACTTCACCTTTCCTCGTTTGCAATGAATAAGCAGCGGGCGATTTCGGACATCTGCAATTCAAAGTGGAGACCATGAAAACAGTATCATGTTGGAATAGAATGCCACCAAGAAAAGGGAATGAATTAGTGTCTACAAGTGTTCTATACCAAGGACGACTTTGAGGGCCTCGCGAATTGTATCTTCTGGGATGTTGGCAAAAGGTTCCTGCACAAGAACTTGTTATTGTAATGCTTATAAAATAAATGTAACAACATATGCTAATATTAAGCTAGTCAAAAGAGGCATAATCCCCATGGAATGGTGCCATTTCTTGCACAGCTAAAGTTCTTGGACCCTTTCCATGCATAAAGGAAATGCCAAGGAATTTTTGCATGTTTTGCAGAATATTTTTGGGATGATAATTTCTGCACGATTTGCGGTGTATCTTCGATATGTTAAGTCTATCCCAAAATAAAAACATACTTAACTCACTAGCAGCGAATACATATTAGGTATAAAGAAAAAACAAAATGCACGAGAAAATTGCTAATACAAAGTATCATTGTTACACCGCAAACTTCCTATATCCCCAAATACCAATAATAATTTGCATCATCTATATTATGAAGAACTCTATAGTTCTGTAGGTCATGCAACAAAACCTAATTGATCGATAAGCAATTCTCGAGTCATATGTTGTGCCATTAAATGAATCTATATGCCTTTCCAAAGGAAATCTGCATCAACATGCTGTTTGATATGTCATCCTGTGCCCTTATTGGTCCAAGATCCTGTTAGATCAGGCAGAATTATAAAAAACCCTCTAGCATCAGCTTTGCAACACTTTAATTGCCTAAATAATCTACTAAACGTTTTATGTTCTCTAGTTCAACATGAAATCTCAACCAGCTAACGAGGAAAATTCTTCCAAAAGAATGTCCAGACAATCAATAGACCTGCTGCAAAATACAAGCAACTCAATGGAGACTAAATTTCAAATAGTTAATTGCAACACACCGATTACGATCAATGATTCTGATTAGTCCCACATCGAAAATGGACAAAGACTAAGATTGACTTATAAGGGTTTATGAATTATTGTTAACTTTGACTTAAATATTTTAAACTAGTGGTTTAGGTTCAACAAAGTTAATAAGCTTATAAGGGTTAATGTAACTAATGTTAAATATTTTGGATTAGTGGTTTAGGCTCAATGAAATAATAGACTTATAGGGGTTTAATGAGTGAACTACTGTTAACTTTAGCTCAAACATTTTGGATGAATGGTTTAGGCTCAATAAAGTTAATAATTCAGTTATCCAATCAGATCGGGTTGTGACATTTACGTAGCTTTGCCACTATATTATGAAACTTGTTCGTTCCTCAAGTTGACTGACTATTAATTTGCACTTGTCATCCTTGACCTACCTTCCTCTTGTCTTCAAGTAGCAAGCTCACACATCCGGTGGCACCCACCAATAGGTGCACTGGTGGAGGTTTACCAATTGATGGAGCTAACATGGAATCCATGTGTCCGAGTAACGGGTCCGAAATTAGTTTTTCTTTCAAGTGATATTCATGAACTTTATTGCACTAGGAAGCTACCCAAAGTCTTCTTTCTCACTTGTGCATATTACAAATATCTTCCTACTTTAAAAATCTGAACTATGGCAGATCCATTCCTCAAGCTGCAGCCTCATGGCTACTGCATGAAACACCAACATGGAGTTCTAACAACTAAGAAATCTGAAAATAAATTATGGTTTTTTCCATGTCTTAGTAGAAAATTCTAAGCAGGTATCGGCGCAGGGGCTCCGAAATCCAAAACCAGTTTCACATCCTCCCTATCTCAAGAGTCCAAACTACAAATTCAAGACTTCTTGCACTATTTTTGCCCTAGTTTTGGTTGAAGTGTAACCACTATCTTGCCCCCTAAATGTAGTCGGAAAGTAACATAAATCACAAGATCTTCAATTATTCATCGGTATATCAAAAACAACTAAAATAAAAAAAAGAATTTGTGACATCACTAGCTTAATCATTGTCAATAATGTACAATCTGCGAGTTGAAAAAAAGAGGAAAACAGCACACAAACAAATATTAGAAGGTACCAACACAGAAATCATCATGGCTTAGCTATTATAATAATCACCAATCTAAAATCCTCCACAGAAAGGACTTGTAATCAGATGTAGAACCCAAGAGGACTCCCAATTAGTCGCAGATCCTATAGAACCAAGCCAAGAAACCAGTGTGCACAGCATGATGAACCATTCATCCAACACCCAAATCAAAAAGTCCTTTGAACCGAGAAGGGAATCATAATTACAACTGCAAGCATAACCATAAGAACAACGATCAAAAGGAGTACCTTGCGATTCTCAATCCCGAACTGGAAAAGCCTGATGCCATTCTCCCTAAGAAACTCCAAGTTCGCCTCTGGGTACGGCTCCGGGCAAAGGCACCTACCAATAATCCCATCAACCCCATCCATCAAAACCCTGGACGAAGCAGATCAAGGGACCCAAGATCCAACCCCAGAAAACCGAAAGGGAGCAGAAGGATCACGCACAAGACGGAGCGAAGCCTCAGCGTCCTCAAGAAGCCGAAGTTGGCGGTTTCCGGGAACCCAGAGCGGTAGAGGCCGGCGTCCACCATGGCGAAATTGAGGGGAGGGACGAAGAGCAGCTCCTCCACTCCGTCCCTCGTCGCCACCACCGGCTCGCCTCCTTCGGACGCCAGAGCGTAGCAGCTGGGTTTCGCCACCATCGGTGCCGCCTGATGCTCCGCTGCCGCCACTGCTGCGACGTCTCGCTCATCTCCCTTATAAAGAGACGGGACGAATATTCCTCGGAATCTTCCTCTGCCTTTTTCTCTTTTGAGAATATAAAATGTGGTGGGAAAAAAGAGAGAAGGAAAAGAAAAAGGAAAAAAAATGCAACAACGGGATAAGAAAAATAAAAAAAGGATAGCTTATCATTTTCTTTTTTTTATAAAATAAAAAAAAGAATTTGGATAAGAAAAAGAGGAGGAAAAGACAATGATGTCAAAACAAGTCACTTTAAAGTCTTTCTCTTATAAAGGGGAGAGATCTAAAGTTATTTAGATGCCGTCTCTCATTCTTGCTCTTGTAAGGACAAAAGACGAAAGGAGGAGGAGGAGGAGGAAAGGCACCGATGGGAAAGAAAACACTTTTTTATTTTTATTTTGGGAATAATTGTTGTGGTTGAGATGCTTTCACGAGGAACAGAGGTCGGAGACCGACCTCTTAAATCAAAATGGTGGTGGGTTCGGCTAAAAGAGAATATAAGTTAATAATAGAGTCGGATTATCTTTTTTATTATGATCAAATGTTGATATTTATAAATAATTCTGAAATGATGATAATGACTTAAGTAATTAATAGAGTGTTTTTAATTCACTAATATTGGGTTTTTTTTATAAGATAGTAGTAGGATTTTGGAGTTGATCATTGTTTTCTTTTCTCATCACTTAAATCATCATCACATATGATGAGTTCAAGTTAAAAAAAAGTAAATTAATAACTATTATTTTTTCGTACAATATTAATCATTTTCATTTAAAATTTAATATTAATAAATTTATTTAAAAAAATAAAAAAAATTATATTAAATGATGAGACTCACATGTGGACTCGAACATGAGATATATCACTCGTATAATATTATATTAATCAACTTGAATATTTCAATAGAGACGATATATGTCACTCGTATAATATTATATTAATCAACTTGAATATCTCAGTAGAGACGATAATAGTAAGTTTTTATTGGATATACTATAGAATATATTTGCATTAATAATATGATTGTTATTTGTTTTGATCCTAAACTTATTGAACTAAACTTGTGCTCTTTAGTTACTTATAGGCATTATTCATGCATAATAAAAAATAATTAATACTAACTCAATCATCAAAGATCTTATTAGATATAAAAGAAAATAAGATATGAAATATACATAATTTTTAACCTCGAATTAAAATGAAATATGAGACACGAGCTTTGTCTTACTATTGAACTGAAGAGGGATATGAGACATGAGCTATGATATTTTACACCATCAACTAAAAATTTTCTCCAATCAATTGAAGTTCTTTTCTTTCTCGGATTCGAATTACTAAGTGGAATCAGTCTTGTCAAGTCAAATTGATGATCAACATTTGACCATATCGATATATTAGTTATGATTATCTTGATTGATTGTTGATAGTTATATCTTAATCCAGCTTCCTTATGCGTTGTTCAAAGCTGATCAGCTTCAACTCAACTATGTCAAATAAGTCTGATGCCCTGTGAGTCCAATTTAAAATTGATATCCAATGTTTTTTTCAAAGTTATTATCGCAATGATTTAGATTATAAGTCAGCCTAAAATTAGACTACAATCTCTAGCCAAATTATTATAAAAAAAATTGTAAGTATATATTTTCATCTGCTAATTCTTTTAACGAAACTCATATTTTCAACACCTGAACTCATATGTCCATGTTTAGTCTCCGAAAACGTACACAAAAAAGAGTCGAGCTTTGCCACAAATCTAGTATCTCTTTATTCAAGCTTGAAACATTAATATCATTCAATGTTTGAATTTGAATTAGTATAGTAAAAAATAAATTTATTAAAATAATTAAATTATTACATAAGATAAATATTACTAAAGATTTTCAAATAACAAGTAAGTCGAAAAAGTATATCATATGGGCTAAGCTCTAAAGAGAACTCAACTCGCATATCAATCAATTAAAGTGGAGTCCATAATTATTATTAACTTTGTTTTGAAGTATTTATTTGTAATATGATGAAGTAGGTTTAATTAGGTCCAATCTCATATGGCCAAATACATACAGAATCATACGTCAGAGAAATGAAGTCTTTTGAAGAGGGCGTTGGATATTTACGCAAAATCGATATATAATTTTTGATAATAATCATGTCGAGAAATGAAGTATTTCATTATCTAATCGTAGTCTATTAATCGAAAAAGAAATAAAACAATATCCTTCATCTCATTGCCCCCTTCATTTGGTTCAACCTTTACGACCAAGCCGACCTGTGGGCAACCCATTTGGTTCAACCTTGGCGACTCCTACGACGTTTGATTCGAAATCTAGTGCTCCAATGCGATCGCATTTGAGTGGCATACTCGAGCCAGCAAGAAGCATCGTCAAAATGTTTGGATGATTAAAGTATCTGCAACGAGAGAGAGAGAGAGAGAGAGATGGTGGAGTCGCTCTGCCCATACACGCTAACCTCATATTCGACGACGGCAAAAGGGTGCTGGAGAGAAGGTTGATGTTGGCACAAAGATGGATTCTTGGAAACCATGTTCTGACCAAAACAACTTGGAAGAATGGTTTTATTGTTCGAAACTCCTTTTGGATCGCTTGTTGCATTGGTTTTCGACTAGAAGATGATGTTTTGGTCGGACGACATCGTGGAATCTATGCTTTTGCTATTTGGAAAGAAGACTTTATGATGCAGCCAAGAAAAAAAATCGTCTTCTACTCATAATTAAATAATAAAAATTTTAATTTCATTTGATCTAAATCATTAATAAAAATATTTAAATTAAATTAATAATAATATATTTATTAGATTCTTATAAATTAATCTTAATTTTATCTATTTGTTACACCAATAATCCAAATTCAAAACATATGGAAAGAAAGGATGAGATAATTAATGCAATGCATCCAACAATACAAAATTTGGTCATCAACAAGATGCTTAAGAATGGCCTACTTAGATCTGCTGACTCCGGTCACCTTTATTACTAGAAACTGTGTGGCAAAAAGCTTAAAGCATTTCTCAAACTTGAAGAGAACTCTTTTAAAGGCCCTTTGACTCTTAAAGATAGTAAATGTCTCATCTGCCAAAATATTATTAAATAAAGAAGATAATAAATGTCTCTCAAGGGTCTGCAGCTGAGAAGATTCTCAGTTGTTTTTGATCTTCCAAGCAAATATAATAGATTGGACACAAATAATATGAGAACAATGACCTCTGAAGGACAAATAAAATCATCAGAGATAAATGTAGCACACAAGTGCAAGTTAGCATGGCTTTAAGAAATCTTGGCATTCACGGAGGGAATGGGTACAGGAAACACAATTAGGAAGGTCGGCAAATTTATATTGATTTAATGGTGGATGAACACTTTGAATGATCAGAAACATTCCATTTCCATATTTATTTTCTCAACTTTTCATGACAAAAAAAAAAAAATCATCCATGTTTGCTTGCTTCATGGAAGAACAGCTTTCACCTCTTTCCTGTCTGCACCAAACACCTGTGAGCAAAACAAAATTTTAATTTGATTATGCACCCAAAAATCATGCCAAGAAAATTGATGTGATATAGCAGGCTGTCTAGACTTTATTATATTCTTGTAATTTTGAATGATTAAATTTGTGCCATACTTTTAAATTACAATAAGTATTCTTGCTTACCTCTGCACCAAAACCTTTTACATATACATTGGTAAATAGCTCAGAAGGATCAGGCATTGGGCTTTCCTGCAAATGAAGCAAGAATATGATGATCAGAAAGCAAATGCTGTTCTAATCTCAAGTCAGACATTATTGCCGACTTCTGATATAGTAAGCACCTTTGCTAGAGCAATGGCATCATCCACTTCCTTCCTGACTTCTTTCTCAATATCCTGCACAAATATTTATAAAATTTTATAAAAAAAGATTCTAGGAAAGAAAGTATAACCATATTTTAACATGTGAAAAAGCTGATTCAGAATAATATAGGGATATATATACCTTGAGCTCAGAGGCAGTGGCCAGCTCATTGGACAATATCAGCTTCCTAACTCTTTCGATAGGATCACGCTCCTACAAGTGGCACAATCAACACAACTTGATAAGTTAAATATAGAAATACGCATGAAAGCAAGCGCTTCCAACGAATGGCTCGAAGGTTAAATGCAGCTAATCTGCCTCACACCAGTTATCTCATCGCGAGTACGATAAGTGCTTCCAGGATCTGACATGGAATGACCCTGGTACCTATAAGTGTCCATTTCAAGAATCTGTATGATGAAAGAAACAATGAGAAAAAAGTAGAACAAGTTAATTTCATGATTACATTTTCACAAGAAACACAAATTTACAGCCTCTACGATAAAATATGATGCATTGGATTATTTAACACATTTAAGAAGATAAAGCATATTCAAGAAACACAAAGTTCTTTTTTTTGTACTAATGACCTCCAAGAATAGTTGGTTGTTTATTGTCATTATGCTTCCAAATTGGTATATATAATTTGACTCCAAAGTATCGTATATATAAATATACCTGAAGATACTTTGGAGATTGATCCTTCTTCTGCTTTCATCTAGATATTTTTTCATATTCTAGTATTTTTTGGGCAGTTGCACCCCAGTTGCAAAGAATAAACTCAACTATCAATATAAATAACCTACTTGCAAACGAAAATTAAGAGTTCCGATTGAAGACCCTTTTCTTGCCTAAATTGCTGATTCTGGACTGATATTGAAGAGCAATACATAAGCATGTAGAGATGCTCGATCCTTTGCAAAGCCTCCTCAAATTTACAAATGATTAAGATCTCTAGATTGTAGGGGTATTTACCACTTATTTAAATACCAGCATTTAGAAACTAGGTCTCGGTAATTCTGGTAACCTGTTGGATAATGGTACATACCAGCTAGTATGCCCAAACATTAATATTAAAACAACTGTATAATACTGAATATACATGTGGTGTCCAACCATACCAGCCCGGCTCAAACTAGTACATACAGGACACTGCACCTGGAATATACCACTATACTTGGAAATATAATAGGAGCCAATATTGGTAGTTGGTGCCAGAATCAGGATTTAACATCTCAAATGAGCACCAATGAAGATAAGCAACTTCGATCAGAACAAGCTTAAAAATGGACATGCTTGAAAGAAACATTACTTGTCCAATCCTAGAAAGTTGCATTTGAAACAGAACTATAGAACTCCTTACTGACAAAACAGTTTATTACACTAAGATTACTGGATGTATGAATATGTCAGCGAGAAGATCAAAGGGACAATTTTCAATTTGGCTTGTGAAGTACCTCAAACTTATCTGGCTGGTCTTAAATTCATAATAGATATACATTTTTCAACCTTGAGTATTAATTTGTCTAATTACAAAGTTTTATCACAAAGACCAAAATATGCCTCCAATATACAAGTATCTTCAAATGATGCAGTGCAATGCGAGGAAATCAACATATATCTCATGGAGAAGCACAAAAGATTAGGTCATCTTTCCAAAACACAATCAAAGATAGATCATGTCACAGTTTGAAGTTATATATATGGCGATCAAAAGATTAAACACAATAAACAGACTGTAGTTGAAAATTTCAGCATTTATCACCTTAATGTAACACTACTATATAATTGTCTCCAGTTATTCAACTTATCAATCTCTATATAACAAAAGAACCAATTTAACGCAACTGTAGATGCTTATAAGTTATGGGGACTAATAACATAGAATTCATGAATTTGATTTCTAAATACATGACATACTTCTAGATGAATGAGAGCTGGATTCAAAAGCATGTTACTTACAATGGGTCCATTTTGCAGCGCATATTCTTTTGCAAATTTGCATGCTTCCTTCACAGCAAGAACATCCATTCCGTCAACCTGTTCATACAAAGACTGTATTAGGTTCAAACCATTGAAATATTAAGTTAGCACAGCTACCACTTGTGGAAAATAAGACTATAAACAGTGTCACGACCCGGCCATCTGTTTAAGACTACAAACTTCATTGAGCCCAAATGATTGGCCAAAATGCTTAAACTAAGACTTAATAATAGTTTATCCATCAGACTCTTTATAAACTAATCTTATTCTTGCCCACTTTCGATACGGGACTAATCAGAGTCTTACAAACTCACCCACTTAAGGGCTTAATATTCTCATAAAAGCCCAATGTAACCCAAATCAAATCCTAACATGGTGTATGTGAGGCATAGCCCAATAGTAGCTTCACGTTGTGACAAGTCTGACTCCATCCATGAGTAGTTCTTTCCTACTCGAACTCCCGCACCATGCCCCAATAATAGGTTGCCTCTGATACCAAATGTCATGACCCGACCTGATGGGCTAACTGGCCTGTTAACTTCGTTAAACCCAAACCACTAGCAAAAATGCTTAAGTTGAGGTCGATAATATTATACCCATCAAACCAAGTTAATCTTAGTCTTGCCCACTTTCAATGTGGGATTAATCCGGATGTTACAAACAGACTTAAATGTGATTACCACAAAAAGTAGTAATAGTATATCCACTTTATTCAAGGATTGATGTATGATGATACCGGACCACTGTAGAAGCTAGATGACACATTATACACACTGTGGCATAGTGGTGTGCTCAATCATGTGCTACATTCAATTGTTAGCTCAATATCACCATTTTTTAATGTTTTGTGTCACATCATCCATGAAAAATATGCAGCAGCATGGACCGACACAACACTTTTAGCAAACATAATACAGTTCTCCCTCTACCTTGTCATCCCAAACCACAAAGATGAAAGAAAAAAAAACACAGAAGTCCGAACCTTGCTTATCTCCCTTTTTGAATGTGTAGATACATAAGCCCAAAGAAGTCACCAGATTGTGCATGCTTATCACAATCAATAGTCAAATCATGAATAATTAATAAAATAGCACATTTATGCTTGCTTATGCCCAAAGACTACCAACAATGACATTAGAAAGGAATATATGCCATGTTTTGCCAAACAAACTATGCAACTTGACTCAGAAAATTAGGAATCATGTTGCAAGCTTAGACCAAAGCTTCCAATGAGCACCTAAATCAGTAATTTGGAATAAGAGTAAAAGACAATATTGTATATATTAAAAATAACTGTAAACAAGGAACATCATAGTGTCAAGACATACGGGAAGAAATTGTTGATTGATGAATCTAATAGATAATTTTCACCAATGCATCCACATAGTGCACTGCTTAAAAGAAGCTCTCATGAAACAAAGATTTGCCAGATGAAGCACATGTAGAAAAACCTATTGACCTAGTACAACTTGAAGCATTTTATCATATGCCAAGGACCTATGAGTTTCCAGCATGCAACTAGAAGTATATTGCCTCCTACCCCTTCTATTTTTTCACCTTTCGCATCTATAAATAAGGAAAACCTAACAGATACACACACACTCTGTGCTAAAAGATAGCAGTAAATCATAGTCAACTCTCAAAGAAAATAAAAGTTTCATACAGGTCTTCTTCCAATCATATACTAAATTAAACTACTGAAAATAGCTTTAAGATTTGAAAAAATAGAACCATCATTGGATTCTGGGAAGATAAACAAATCATGTTTTTAGAATCAAGAATTATATGGTTCAATTTCACAATACCGTAAAGACTACTTATATGTCTCAGTTGTCAAGTAGTTCATTCTAAACATCAACATAAAAGCTCAAAATTATGTTCAACAGGAAGTATCAGAACTAAGAAGGGCCGTTAGAATCAAGAATTATATGGTTCAATTACACAATACCACTATTTATATGTCTCAGTTGTCAAGTACTTGATTCTAAACATCAACATAAAAGCTCAAAATTACATACAACATGAAGTATCAAAACAAAAAAGGTCAAGGTGATATATCCAGCAAGTCATCTTCTGATTAAAAGAACACTTTTGTTACCAAAATTTCAGATATCTACTAAAGAAGGGCAGTTTGTATTCGTGCTTGCATATATCTTCTTGGTGAATATTAGTCTATCTAACATAACAACCACCACTCTTTAACCATAGGCAATTTGTTATCTCAACAACAGTTCTCATTTCCTTCTTATTCAGATGATGCCAGTTCTCAACACATCTGTTATTAGTTCCGGAGTAATATAAGTTGAAAATGCTTAAGCACGAGCTTACAAGTATGAACCAACATAGTCTTGGACATAACGACAGAACAAAATTGCTTCTGACATCCGAAAGCACATTACAAGCATGTTAAAAGGAAGTGATAATGAAAAGAAAAAAAAATCATCCACCTCACCTTCAGACCAGGGACGTAATCACCTCGCTTGAAATAGGCAGGACTCTTTGCCGCTCGCCATTCAGCTGTCCCCATTCCATCTGCAAAAGAACAAACACAAAAAGGTCATTAAAGAAAAAGAACTAAAAATCCAGTTTTTCTTCCTCTTCCACTGTCCATTCTGCACTTACAGTGATTGTTCTCGCAGACCAAGATGACCGGCAAATCCCAAAGAGCCGAGATGTTAAGGGCCTCAAACAGCTGCCCTTGGTTCGCGGCCCTGTCACCATACAACGCAAAGGACACGGTCCCCTCCTTGGAGTACTTCTGGGCGAAGGCCAGGCCGCACCCGAGCGGCACTTGGGCGCCAACAATCCCGTGGCCGCCGAAGAACCCGGAGTCCTTCTTGTAGAAGTGCATCGACCCGCCGTTCCCCTTAGAGCACCCAGCGCGGCGACCCATGAGCTCGGCGAATGACTCAACAAGGGACCCGCCACGGGCAAGGAATGTGCAGTGGACGGCGTCCTTCTTGGTGATGACTGTTAAATAATAAATAGATAAACAGATCATAGAAGTTGTTGATCTTATTAACATATCTCTCTCCTATTTATACAAGTTAGAAGGGAAAATTATCCTCAACAGTTTAGAGGATTTCCCTCAGAGTAGAGAGATTTCCTCAAACAGTTAGGGAAATCTCATCTACTATCATGCCCCCGCAAGATGGTGCTCCGATCAAGGAGGTCAATCTTGGACTGATGTAATGCAAAAAGTTTACGAGCTAGAGGTTTTGTGAGTGAGTCGGCCAATTGATCAGCCGTATGAACATGAGAAACACGAAGTCGACGACGGACAACTTGATCGCGTACAAAGTGGAAGTCGATAGCAATGTGTTTCATGCGGGAGTGAAATACCGGATTAGCGCAGAGATAGGTAGCTCCAACATTATCACAATATATTGTAGGAGTGGAAGTGATGTTGAGTTCCTGGAGTAGATTCGTGATCCAATTGAGTTCTACAGTGGTAGCGGCAATGGCACGGTATTCAGCTTCAGTTGTAGACCGGGCGATTGTCTTTTGCTTCTTAGAACTCCAACTGATTGGATGAGCACCAAGGAAGATAATGTACCCCGATGTGGATGTTCGATCATCAAGGTTGCCTGCCCAATCAGCATCGGCAAAGGCATGAAGATGAAGTGGAGAGTGTTTACGAAGAAAGAGTCCATGATTGAGGGTCCCTTTAAGATATCGCAGAAGTCTCTTGACCGCAGACCAGTGTAGAGTAGATGGTTGCTGCATAAACTGTGATAATTTGTTGACAGCAAAAGAAATGTCTGGACGTGTGCCTGTCACCATACAACGCAAAGGAACAAACACAAAAAGGTCATTAAAGAAAAAGAACTAAAAATCCAGTTTTTCTTCCTCTTCCACTGTCCATTCTGCACTTACAGTGATTGTTCTCGCAGACCAAGATGACCGGCAAATCCCAAAGAGCCGAGATGTTAAGGGCCTCAAACAGCTGCCCTTGGTTCGCGGCCCTGTCACCATACAACGCAAAGGAACAAACACAAAAAGGTCATTAAAGAAAAAGAACTAAAAATCCAGTTTTTCTTCCTCTTCCACTGTCCATTCTGCACTTACAGTGATTGTTCTCGCAGACCAAGATGACCGGCAAATCCCAAAGAGCCGAGATGTTAAGGGCCTCAAACAGCTGCCCTTGGTTCGCGGCCCTGTCACCATACAACGCAAAGGAACAAACACAAAAAGGTCATTAAAGAAAAAGAACTAAAAATCCAGTTTTTCTTCCTCTTCCACTGTCCATTCTGCACTTACAGTGATTGTTCTCGCAGACCAAGATGACCGGCAAATCCCAAAGAGCCGAGATGTTAAGGGCCTCAAACAGCTGCCCTTGGTTCGCGGCCCTGTCACCATACAACGCAAAGGAACAAACACAAAAAGGTCATTAAAGAAAAAGAACTAAAAATCCAGTTTTTCTTCCTCTTCCACTGTCCATTCTGCACTTACAGTGATTGTTCTCGCAGACCAAGATGACCGGCAAATCCCAAAGAGCCGAGATGTTAAGGGCCTCAAACAGCTGCCCTTGGTTCGCGGCCCTGTCACCATACAACGCAAAGGACACGGTCCCCTCCTTGGAGTACTTCTGGGCGAAGGCCAGGCCGCACCCGAGCGGCACTTGGGCGCCAACAATCCCGTGGCCGCCGAAGAACCCGGAGTCCTTCTTGTAGAAGTGCATCGACCCGCCGTTCCCCTTAGAGCACCCAGCGCGGCGACCCATGAGCTCGGCGAATGACTCAACAAGGGACCCGCCACGGGCAAGGAATGTGGTTGTTGCATAAAACATCTTCGGTTAGAGATCCCTGTAGAAATGCATTATTAACATCCAATTGTCGTAATTGCCAGCCTTTAGTGGTAGCCAGACTCAAGATAAGCCTGATTGTAGTGGATTTAACAACAGGACTAAACGTCTCAGTGAAATCAACTCCAGGTCGTTGATGAAACCCTTTGGCGACGAGACGTGCTTTATATCTGGCAACAGAGCCATCTGGGTTCCGCTTAATTCTAAATACCCATTTACACCCGATGATGTTTTGTGAAGGATGGAAGGGTATGAGATCCCACGTTGAGTTATGGAGAAGGGCATTATATTCCTCACTCATGGCAGTACGCCAATGCGAACATTTTTGGGCTTGAGTGAAGGTGGTGGGTTCAACGTTGGGGGATGAGGAATCCATGATAGCGTGTAGGTTAAGTACTTGACGTGGTTTAAAAATACCACTCTTAGAGCGAGTGGTCATAGGATGGTTGGAGACGACAGGATTGAGAGGTGATGGGGGGTGAGGATCAGTGGCACAAGCTGGGTCAAGTGGAGATACGTCAGGGGCACGTGGGCGAGAAGGAGGTAAGAGGACGGTTGTGTTTCGGAACACATTGCCTCATCAATTCGGGAAGAGTGGAGTGGAGTAGAAACAGAGGAAACGGGCATGTGATGAACTAGAGTGATATAGTGCGGATCAGGAGGAGAAGAAGTAGATGAAGTCATAGGAGGCTCGTACGATTGGTCCGAAGGTATACTCCAGTGAGATAGTGAAGTGGTCCTTGTGGCAGGATATAGAAGGTGTTGGAAAGGAAAGTGAGACTCAACAAAACAACGTGACGTGAGATGAAGATTTTGTGAGTGTGAGATTATGCAGCGAAAGCATTGACTCAACAAAAACAACGTGACGTGAGATGAAGATTTTGTGAGTGTGAAGATTATAGCAGCGGAAAGCATTATGTTCAAGTGAATAACCAATAAAGACGCAAGGAGTAGATCGAGATTGTAACTTATGAGAGGCATAGGGACGTAACCAAGGATAACATAAACAGCCGAACACTCGGAGTTTACGAAGGTTAGGGGGTTTGTGAAATAGTGTGTCAAAGGGGGACTGGTATTGTAGGACTGGTGTAAGCATACGATTAATAAGGTAGACAGCAGTTTGAAAGGCTGCTGTCCAAAAAGTCGAAGGCATGGAAGCCTGATGGAGAAGTGTGAGTCCAGTTTCTACTATATGCCGATGTTTGCGTTCGGCGGAACCAACCAGTTGAGGAGTATGGGGGGGAGACTTGAGGTGTTGAATGCCACAAGCTAAGAGATGGGATGCCAGGGCTTGATATTCACCGCCACCATTAGAGTAGACCGTTTTGATGGTAGACTGAAAATAGTTTTCGACCAATTTCTGGAAAGCGGAAAATATACGAGAAACATCAGACTTATGGTGAAGAGGATATATCCATGTGTATTTAGAGAAGTGATCTACAAAAATAACATAAAATCGAAACTTATCAAAAGATAAAATTGGAGCAGGACCCCAAACATCAGTATATATAATTTCAAAAGGTTTGGAGGAGGAAATGGAAGAGGAGCCAAAAGGCTGCTGATGACTCTTATTACTAAGACATGCATCACAATGCATCCGAGAATCAGTGGACTTAAAAAGAGGAAGAGAGTGACGAGAAAATAATTTTTGCTGAATAAGGTTCGAAGGATGACCAAGCCGACGATGCCACACATCAACTGGAGCTGCAACAGAAGAATGAACAGTGGGCTGGGTTATTCGAGAATCTGACGGCCATTCGTAAATGTTGTCTTTATTCGGGCCTTGGACCAATGATGCCCCCGTGCTCAAGTCCTTAACAAGAAATGAATCAGGAAAAAATTCAATGGAAGTGTTGTTATATTTGCAGAATTGAGAAACAGAAATGAGGTTGCGTTTAATATGAGGGGCGCATAAAACATCATCGAGGGTAAATGTAGTAAAGTCAGAATTAAGCGTTGTGGAACCAGTATGAGTTATAGGAAGTCCTTTACCATCACCGATGATGATGTCTTCATCGCCGCCATAGGGATTGTGAAGAGACAAATTCTGAAGATCAGCAGTGATGTGATGAGAGGCACCAGAGTCGACAACCCAGTTGGAATGGCTAGGTGTCGAAGTAGTGAGGAGATTCGCCTGAGGCCAGTGTGACGGAGCAGGAAGGCGGGGACGAGACCGGCAAACTTTAGCGGAGTGGCCGAGTTTGTCACACAGTTGGCAAACGACCCGTCGTTGTTGGTTCGGTAGGGCAGGATGCCAAGACGGATGATGGTTGGAGTTGCCACGATGCGAAAAATGATGACCAGGAGGATAGGAGGGGTGTTGTATGGAACTCATAGAATCAAGAGGCACATTAGCCAAACCTTGGGTGATGGTCGGCGAGTACCGAGTGCTCTTCCGTTTAGACTTATGACTGACTTGAGCTGTGATAGGCGGTCCAGGCAGTTTGTCAGGCAGTTTGTCCGCACGCTTCAAGTACATCTAATAGTCAGTCAGCTTATCATAGAGATCTTCAAAGGAGACTGGAGAGTCACGTGCCCGAATTGCAGCAGCCAATTCCTTGTAGTCGGTGTCGAGACCGTTGAGGGTATGAATGACAACCTCTTCGTCACATAGGGAATGACCTATCAAAGCTAAGTCATCGATGATAACCTTGATATGTTGTAGATAATCAGAGATAGTACTTCCCTCTTGTTTCGTCACCATAAGCTTGGATAAAAGACTGAGCTTGCGGGTACGCGAGTGATTTGCCAAGGTTGTTTGCAGTGTAGACCAAGCATCAGCAGCTGTCACACATGAAGATATCAAAGGAGCGACGGATCCAGCGATTGAAGCTTGAATAGTTTGGATAATGAGACGATCTTGACGCAGCCACAGTTTGTGAGCTGGATTTGGTACTGGATTGAAATCTCCGGGGATGGTGAGCGTAGCCGAAGGACAACTGAAAGAGCCATCAATGTAACCTAATAAATCATAGCCAAATAAAAGATTAGAAAATTGAGCTCGCCAGGACGCATAGTTGCCACCCTTTGATAACTTAAAGGGGATCAACGTGGCAGCATTGATGGAGATAAGCCCTGTAGAAGAAGAAGAAGTGGGAGTCCCTACAGGAACTGAAACATCAGAAGAGAACGAAGACATGTCTTGTGTGCAGCTAAGATCACACAAGATGGAGAATGAAAGAGGATAGAGACTGCTGGAGAAGGATGAGGAAGTGGACGAGCGACTGCGGGTGCGGCCAGGGGAGGCGGGTGGCGTAGGAGAAGGAAGCAGTGAGGGTCACGGTTGGGAGGCGCTGGCCGAGAGCAGCGGGCGATCGGTGGCTGCGACAAAGGATGCCGAGCAAGGGGTGGAAGCTGCAGCAATGATGTAAAGAAGAGGAAGCAGTGGCAGTCGTCGCCGGCCGGGAAGCAGCGGCGACGATGGTGGCAGTCGGCGCTCGCAGCGAGAGTGTCAAAATTGGGAACAAGGGCAACCGGTGAGTTGCCCTGTTTCTGTCACTGCAGATGCAGAGCAAGGGGGCGCGACGACGGTCCTTCTTGCCGAGGTTGAGGCTGCAGTGGAAAACAAGAATCGACGGTGGCAGGCTGGGCGGCGAGCGGCGTCGTTGCTGATTAGGCAGCAGCGGCGACAGTGGTGGCAACCGGCGTTCGCAGGCGTTCGCAGCAACAAGAGGACCGGGGTTGCGGCTGGGAGGGCGGGCAGCAGTAATCGAGTGGGCAGGAAGCGCGACGATGGCGGATAAAGAGGCACGAGGGTCGTCGCTGGCCGTGAAGTTGCGATGATAGTACTTCCCTCTTGTTTTCGTCACCATAAGCTTGGATAAAAGACTGAGCTTGCGGGTACGCGAGTGATTTGCCAAGGTTGTTTGCAGTGTAGACCAAGCATCAGCAGCTGTCACACATGAAGATATCAAAGGAGCGACGGATCCAGCGATTGAAGCTTGAATAGTTTGGATAATGAGACGATCTTGACGCAGCCACAGTTTGTGAGCTGGATTTGGTACTGGATTGAAATCTCCGGGGATGGTGAGCGTAGCCGAAGGACAACTGAAAGAGCCATCAATGTAACCTAATAAATCATAGCCAAATAAAAGATTAGAAAATTGAGCTCGCCAGGACGCATAGTTGCCACCCTTGATAACTTAAAGGGATCAACGTGGCAGCATTGATGGAGATAAGCCCTGTAGAAGAAGAAGAAGTGGGAGTCCCTACAGGAACTGAAACATCAGAAGAGAACGAAGACATGTCTTGTGTGCAGCTAAGATCACACAAGATGGAGAATGAAAGAGGATAGAGACTGCTGGAGAAGGATGAGGAAGTGGACGAGCGACTGCGGGTGCGGCCAGGGGAGGCGGGTGGCGTAGGAGAAGGAAGCAGTGAGGGTCACGGTTGGGAGGCGCTGGCCGAGAGCAGCGGGCGATCGGTGGCTGCGACAAAGGATGCCGAGCAAGGGGTGGAAGCTGCAGCAATGATGTAAAGAAGAGGAAGCAGTGGCAGTCGTCGCCGGCCGGGAAGCAGCGGCGACGATGGTGGCAGTCGGCGCTCGCAGCGAGAGTGTCAAAATTGGGAACAAGGGCAACCGGTGAGTTGCCCTGTTTCTGTCACTGCAGATGCAGAGCAAGGGGGCGCGACGACGGTCCTTCTTGCCGAGGTTGAGGCTGCAGTGGAAAACAAGAATCGACGGTGGCAGGCTGGGCGGCGAGCGGCGTCGTTGCTGATTAGGCAGCAGCGGCGACAGTGGTGGCAACCGGCGTTCGCAGCAACAAGAGGACCGGGGTTGCGGCTGGGAGGCGGGCAGCAGTAATCGAGTGGGCAGGAAGCAGCGACGATGGCGGATAAAGAGGCAGCGAGGGTCGTCGCTGGCCGGGAAGTTGCGATGCTGGAGAAGGAAAACAGGGTGCTCTGTTTCTATCGCACCGCAGAAACAGCAACGCTGACAGATTGCGCGGCCAAAGCTGCAACCAAGGGAAGGCAGCGATGGCGGTGCGGATAGGGCAGCGTCGCCGACGGTAGAAGCGGCGATGGGTGGTCCGCTGGCTGGGAAACAGCGGCCGTGGCCCTACTCGCTCGAGCGATATGTGGGCAGCGAAAGCTGCTACGGCAGAGGAGAGTGGTTGGGAGATGCTCTTGTGCCTGCGCTTGCCTCGCGTCCAGTGATCCTTGCGAACCTTGAGATCAACTCGATCACCAGAGCATCGATGGCGGCGGCGGCGATCTCGTCGCCGAGAAGAGGAGGAGAAATCGGAGACGGAGGAGTGAGAAGCTGTAATCACTGCTGCGGGCCAGGAAGCGGCTGTGACGAGGGAAGCGGTAGAGGAAGGAATACACTTGCGTTAGCAAGGCCGGGCTCCAGTTTCCCGTCGGTAGAATCGCCTGGTTCCCGTCAGAGCTCTGATACCATGTTAAATAATAAATAGATAAACAGATTATAGAAGTTGTTGATCTTATTAACATATCCCTCTCCTATTTATACAGGTTAGAAGGGAGAATTATCCTCAACAGTTTAGAGGATTTCCCTCGACAGAGTAGAGAGATTTCCTCAAACAGTTAGGGAAATCTCATCTACTATCAATGACCGCCTCAAGGCCGACGGCGACGGCCTCCTGGCCGTCGTAGAGGTGGCAGAAACCGCGAATGAGCTTGGACTTGTAGAGGGAGTCGGCGGCGATCTCCATGCGGCGCATCACGGACATGTCACGGAAGAAGAAGAGGAGCTCGGAGGGGGTGGTGTCGACGAGGCGCGAGGGGGGCTCGATCTTGTGGCCCTTGAAGGGGACGCTGGTCTCAACGGTGATCGGGGATTGACCGCCGGTGGACGAGGCGAAAGGGCGAAGGAGGAGGAGGAGGCGATGGTGGTGGTGGAGGCGTAGAGAGGCGGCGGAGAGACGGTGGGCGGTGGCGGCGGCCATGATAGGAAGATGGGGACTTGCGACGAGAGCGGAAGGTATGGTCGGTGGGATTCTATGTCTCCGCGTTCGCTGTCCTTAAATATCTGTAAAGGTACAGATGCGCCATCGGACGGTTGCGGTTCAGCAGCCAATAATAATCCTTTATTAATGCAATAAACGTTAAGAATCAGAGCAAAAACGAGAACCAGAAGATCTGAACCGTTCGATCGCGGCGTTCTCCGGATCGTACGCTTTATTTTCTAGCTGATCGTGTAAAAAGCCCATCTTTCTCTCTCTCATTTGGCTCCCAAAAAGTGCGAGTGTTGACCATTGGGTTGGTGGCCTTTGGGTCTTTGCATTCCTCATCATGCTTCACCCTTAAATGATAAATAATTAATCCTTCTTAACAAAATTAAATGCATAGTCTTTATTTGTCAGAAAAAACAAAATATATAGCGAGCTAAGCCTTCGACGTGATTGCGAAGGAGACATTAATTTTAGCCATTGGATTAATAAATTAAAATCACAATCCGAATTCGAATTCGAATGTAAGCCATCGCGAGTGACTTCATACATAACGCGATGGGGCCAAAGCATTCAGAGTTGTATATGCGAACATCGTAACCACTAAGATACCCACGTGTACAAGTATCATAATATTTGTCACCCAAAAAGGTTCCGCGAGCTAATCTTACTGCAGCAGAGACATGGGGAAAGAAATATTCACATGGCTTGGTGCAGGTGTCTGAAGCAGAGACCAAAAATGACTGTGACCGGGACTTCAAGCCCCCTTGTTGCCTTGTTGGAGACCGACCAAGGCGTGGTACGGCCCTTTGGGCCCCTTGGCCAGAAGCGACGCGTGGGTGCCCTTCTCCACCACCACCCCCTTGTCCAATACAGCGATGAGGTCACAGTTCTGGATGGTGCTCAGCCTGTGCGCCACCACCACGCTGGTCCTCCCCACCATCAGCCTCTCCAACGCCTCCTGCACCACCTTCTCCGACTGACTGTCGAGCGCGCTCGTGGCCTCGTCCAGCAGTAGTATCGTTGGGTTCTTCAGTATGGCCCTCGCAATCGCGATCCTCTGCTTCTGCCCGCCGGAGAGCTGTACCCCGCGGTCGCCGCAGTATGTGTGGTAGCCGTCTTTGAGAGAGCTGATGAAGTCGTGGGCGTTTGCGGCCCTGGCGGCGTCCTCTATCTCCGCAGCGGTGGCCTCTTCAGTCCCGTACGCGATGTTCTCCAGGATGGTCCCGGCAAACAGCGTCGGCTCCTGTCCCACCATGCCGATGTGCTTCCTCAGCGATCGGAGGTTGTAGGACTTGATGTCCCTTCCGTCGATCTTGACCGTCCCTTTAAGTGGGTCATAGAATCGTTCGATGAGTCCGATGATGGTCGACTTTCCGGACCCGCTCTGCCCTACCAGTGCGGTTGACTTGCCTGCCTCGATGTGGAGGGTGAAATGTCTGAAGACGACGACGTCAGGGCGTGCTGGGTAAGAGAAGTCCACGCCGCGGATGTCGATGTCTCCGTTGACTTTCTTCGGGCGCTGCCCCTCCTGATCGTTGGGCTCGATGCGGGTGTCGCGGTCCAGCACACGGAATACCGAGCCCACGGCGTCGGCGCCCTTGGCCAGGTCGGTGGTCATGCTGCCTGCTTCGGCAATGACACGGCCGGTGCTGACGAGAATCATGAAGGTCTGGAAGAGGGCCTTTGAGGTGATGTACCCTTGATCGATGAGCTTGCCGCCGTACCAGAAATCGAGGGCCCAGGTGCAGTGCATGACGCTCTGGGAGAAAGCGAGGCCGATGCCGGCGAACCACGACTGCCGGATGCTCTCGCGGCGAGGGCCTTCCTGCGCAGCTTGGAACATCTGGAGGATCCGGTCCTGCGAGGAGAAGGCGGCGATGGTGCGCAGGTTGGAGACGGCCTCGGCCGCGATCTTGCTGCTCTGGGACTGTGACTTGATGGCCTTCGCCGACAACCTCTTGAGGAGGACACGTCGAGCATAGAAGGAGACGACAACGAGGGGTTGCACGGCAATTATGACAAGGGCCAGCCTCCATGCGATGACCAGTCCCATGGTCCATGCAATTGCCACCGCCGAGGCCGTCTGAATTATTAGAGACAATCGATCGCCCACCAATGATCGCACCTGCATGCCGGACAGCCACTGTGGTCAGTGATTCATGGAGTTCGAGGAGTGTTTGCGAAGGCGTGATACTTACCACGTTGGCATCATTAGCGAGTCGAGCGAGAACGGCTCCGGTAGAGTTCTCATCCTCGTCGAACCAGCCCACTTCGAAAGTAAGGATCTTGGAGAGCATCTTCTCTCTTACCCGCTTCGTCAGGTACTCCCCCATGGCACCAAAGTTGTAGTGCTGCACGACGTTGATGACGAAAGATAAGATCGACAACGCCACGAAGATGAGCGCGTAGGTCCTCGTGTTCGACTTGATCCGGTCGTTATCGTTCGTGAAGAACACCGACACCAGGCCACCCATTGCGAATGCATACGTCGGCTGAATCGCACCGAACAATATCGCGCCGAGGCTCCCCAGCAGCGTCTGCTTCCACTCCGGCGCGTTCAGCGTCAACAGCCTCCGGAACGAAGGTTCCAGGAGTTGTGGCTGCTTCGAGGTCTCATCGTCGCCATCGGCAGACGTGTCAAAGGACCTCTTTGAGCTGCTCCTGCTGGCGGCCGACAACCTCCTGCTCATGCTGCCGTTGCTTCCAGTCCGCGTATCTGACGTGATTTCATTCACGGCGGAGGAGGACGTTCCTCCTTCAACTTTTGTAGCTCTCGCCGTCTGTTGTAAGCGGACGAGCGACGAGTAAAGCCCCTCTTCGTTGCCGATGAGATCATCGTGGGAGCCGCTCTCCATGACCTGACCATCTTGAACCACCGTGATCACGTCGGCGTTTCTTATGGTGGAGAGGCGGTGCGCGATCACGATAGCAGTCCTGCCGACGGACGCCAGGTCGAGCGCTTCTTGGACGACCCGCTCCGACTCCGAGTCCAGTGCACTTGTGGCCTCGTCGAGGAGGAGGATCTTGGGTGACTTGAGCACCGCCCTCGCAATAGCTATCCTTTGCTTCTGTCCTCCCGACATCTGCACCCCTCTTTCTCCTACCTGTGAACAACCAGCATTTGGATTAGCATCTGCATCACTGGCGCCTATCTCCCAGACAGGTTCGAAGCATGATGATGCATTCAATGGCTACTCTAATCAAGAGAACTCCTCATCAGTTGACCTATGAACATTTCTTTAAATTCATGGGCCGCAGGATTCTATGAGCACAAAGGAATTCAAGATAACGTTAGAATATGGACCAGAAGCTAGATTCCTTGAATACAACCTACCTTCTTAGATAAGCATAGGACGTAACTGCTGACGTTAAAAGTTCATGAACCAGATTCTTCGCGTTTAACATACTATTATTCCATAAAGGTGATAGAAGAGATGGGATTCTTCTTATTTCGGTGGCGATTGCTGTGTTATGTCATACAATATATGCATGTTTATGGGATATAATAAGCCGACATCAACATAATTTACGGATACCAAACTGGCACATATCGAGGCTTTCACATGTCTATCCTTAATGTAGTTTATGGAGCTGATGAGAAAAGGAGAGTTGAAATTGGTCTACCTGGGTGTCGTATCCCTGCGGCAGCTGAGAGATGAAGTTGTGGGCGTTTGCTACCTTGGCGGCTGCCACCACCTCCTCCATGGTTGCGTCTTCCTTCCCGAAGAGTATGTTTTCCTTGATGGATGTGGCGAACAGAGCAGGCTCCTGGCTCACCAACCCCATCTGCGACCTCAGCCACTTGAGCTTCAGCCTCCTGATGTCCACCCCATCAAGCAAAATCTCTCCCGCGAGCGGGTCGTAGAAGCGTTCCAACAGCGCAATCACCGTCGACTTCCCCGACCCGCTGCCGCCCACCAGCGCCACCGTCATCCCCGCCGGCACCTTCAGATTGAAGTCCCGGAATATGAAGGTCGCCGGTCGCGATGGGTAAGCGAATTGCACCCCCTTGAATTGTACGCTCCCGGACACGCTCGCCAACACTTGACCGTCACTGCTCTCGTTGTCGATCTTGGGAACCCGCGTGATTACCTTCATTATGCGCTCTCCGGCTGAGCTTGCCTCCGAGAAGTACTTCACATTGGAAAGACCCGATCCCAGCGCCCTGTTTCGACAGTCTGTTAGATGCAATGCAATGCACGGAACTCGCGGAGAGCGGAAAGGGGAAGAGGAGTAGTCGGGCAATTACAGGCCGCCGACGATGACGGAACCCCCAACCGCGAAGACGGTACCGCCCTTTGCGCCGTGGTACATGACGAGGCGGCTGCCGTACCAGGCCATGAAGGACCAGATGGCGAAGGTGATGCCGTTGCTCCCGATGGCGAGACCCTTGGCGAGGCCCTGCTTGAGGCCGAGCTTGACGGAGTGCTCGAGCGCGGCAGAGAACTTGGCCATGGTGCCGGCCTCCGCCGTGAAGGAGTAGACGGTGCGGATGGAGGAGACGGACTGCTCCACGATGGTACCGGCCTTGTTGTACTCCTCGCCGATCTTTCTCGCCAGGCCCATGAGAATCCGCCCGTACATGAGGCCGGGAATAATTAGGAGCACCACCGTCGGGCAGGCCACCAGGGCCAGCCTCCACATCATGACGAATCCGGCAACGTAGCTGCCCACGCACGTGGCCGCGTTCATGATGAAGTTGGGCACCTGCACGATCCCTCGTTACGATGCTGCAAGTGCTGATCAAAGAGGAGGGAGGAACAGCAAAGACCTTCTCGCTGATGGCGTCTTGGACGACGAGGCTGTCGCTGGAGACGCTGGTGATGACCTCGGTGCCGGACCCGGCGTTGAGGTCGAAGTACTCGATGTCCTGCCTCATCACCGCTTTCAGGTACCGCGATCGCATTCGCGAGGCTTGACGCTCGCCGGTCCTCGTCCAGCAATATCCCTCTGCAAAAGGATGTCCGGATTCAAATCTCGTACCTCGAGATACACAGAATCAGAAGGAACAGAGCGTACCGCAAAAAGATGCCACAAAACTTCCGCACGCCAAGTACAGCATGTTGACGGCACCCTGATGCACGCCATGGCTAAAAGGATTTAGCAGATGAGAGACAAACGAAAGATCAAGGAGGAAAAGGAGAAGCATGTCACCTTGTTGATAGAGCCACTGAAATCAGACAAGGAAGAAGGGCCACTTCCCAAATCATTAAGGATTCTACTGGTCAGGTAAAACATGACAGGCAAGGACACGCCGTCGCCGACGGTGCCGATGAACCCCACAGTCATCAAGAAACGATCCACAGTATCGGCATGCATAAATATCGTCCAAAAGGAGGACATGGAGGAAGAACTCCCTTGGGTTCTCCCACCAGCCTCCTCTCTCTCTCCTCTCGCCATCTCTCTCCTTTCTACTTGAGACAGAGAGCAGAGTAACGAAGTTTCAGGCCATCTCTTTTATGCCCTCTTCCTCGTAGGTGGCAATCGGAAATAAAGACCGGCGAAATTGAACAGAATAGGTAGGAAGGGATGGGAAACCGCCATACAGCGAGATGGATTCCCAATTAAAGATTTGCCATATTCGATAATATCATTTACTTTTCTTGTATTTTTAATAAAGCAGGTTGTTGGGTCAAGGCAAGAGTTTTGGAATCGCGATCGAGTGAGTTAACTAACGCGGTGGACAAGCAAGGTGATATCGTCATTAATGACGACTACAAGTTATGCTTGTGACAGCCGTCCAGCCAAGCCTAGCTATGATGAATGCGACTATGGATTACTTGGATCGCACGACTTTGATCGACTCTGCCCCGCGACCAGATTGGTCTCGACACGTCACTTCAGGCGCCGATGCCCGTCTATTTCTGTGCCCGTTAGAGGTCACATGCGAGGAAAGCGAGTCACCTTACCAACTCAATATTCAATTAGTTTTTTTTTCATCACGTTGTTTATGGTTGATAGACGATGTTATATTACGGTGACTTTTACTTCTTTACGGTGCGTAGTTTGCATCACATGATCAAAAAGCGAATTGCTTTAGCAAATTGTATGTCGCAAATCGTAGCACGCCTCCTTCTGGTCGCTCTCCTAAGTTGACGTGCGGTGCGAACCCAAATGTGTTTGTTGGCCATGACGGGTGGTGCCAGGAGACTCCAAGGAGTCCATTGTGGGCACCTCCCCCACAACACCCATCGCATCTATGTGGACTTCGATAGGTGAAATGAAACGGGGGATCAACGTACCATGTAACGTATCAAAGTCGAATGAAACCACCGTCGTAACTTCAAAGACAAGTCAATGTTGAAGACAAGCACGACTTCGCCAAATATTTGGCGACAACATGCCTTGTAGACTGTATGAACGGTGGTGGAAAGTCTTTGACCATACACCAACGTTTTGCAGCAAAGTTAGTACAGTTGATAAGACGATATATTATGCAGTACTAACGTAAATCGAAACGTACCTGTGGACTATATGTCATCGCCGGGACTCCGACGTACGGCACCGCCGACCGCACTGGTGGTGCAGAGCGGTTCCGGGAAATCGACCATCGTCGGACTCATCGAGCGATTCTATAACACGCTTAAAGAGATAGTAAAGATCGACGGAAGGGACATCGAGCCCTGCAACCTCCGATCGATGAGGAGGCACGTCGGCATGGAAGCGCAGGAGCGGACGCTGACCATCCAGGAGAACATCGCGTAGGGGACGTACGGAAGGAGCCACCGCGGCGGAGATTAGAGGACGCGGCCAGCGCTGCAACCGCGTACGACTTCGTTAGCTCTCTCGATAATGGCTACCACACGTACTGCGGCGGCCGCGGTGTGCAGCCCTCCGGCGGGCTGATGCAGCGGATGGCGATCGCGAGGGCCATTATAAAGAACACGGCATTACTGCTGCTGCATTATTTTTTTTTATTGAAAATAAGAATATGGTTAAAATGGGAGCTGAAATTTTCCTTAACATATAAAATATTTTTAGGTTGAGAGTTCTAATTTTTATATCATAAAATTATATTTAATATGTAGATAAAAATTTTATCAGATCAAATTTTTTTCATTTTACTTGGTTAATAAATAATAAATAGTTTGGATGATTACAAGGTCGTGATCTGCTCTCAGCATATACCACCATAAATAGAAAGATAACCGACTCTGACATACGACGAGGATGAATCATGAAAACTGCAATAGCAGTACTGACTCTGACATATGACGTGGAGTTATCACGAGAACTGCACTGACAGTACTGACTCTGACACATTCGAGAGAACTGCCAAGTCAGTAGGACCCAATCTCATTTGGCAAGCAACCCAATCCGATACGATCCTACAAAGCAAGTCATGGACCACCGAAGTCGGTGGCAGGTCGATGTAGATAAAATTTTATCAGATCAAATTTTTTTTCATTTTACTTGGTTAATAAATAATAAATAGTTTGGAGATTACAAGGTCGTGATCTGCTCTCAGCATATACCACCATAAATAGAAAGATAACCGACTCTGACATACGACGAGGATGAATCATGAAAACTGCAATAGCAGTACTGACTCTGACATATGACGTGGAGTTATCACGAGAACTGCACTGACAGTACTGACTCTGACACATTCGAGAGAACTGCCAAGTCAGTAGGACCCAATCTCATTTGGCAAGCAACCCAATCCGATACGATCCTACAAAGCAAGTCATGGACCACCGAAGTCGGTGGCAGGTCGCAGTGGCATACAGCCGGAAGCCAGATGATGTGACACCGCAGGAGTTCTGAAGTTGGAGTCTCCCACGAATGCTCTTCAGCTGCCAAGGCAATGCAGAGCGTAGGGGACGAAGCATTCATTGATCTGTTGCTGTTGGAGGATGATGTGGGTGGAGTTTCCTGCGAATGCTGTTCAGCTGCGGAGGCAACGAAGAATTGACCTGATGATGTCGTCCCTCAGGGTTATGTCACTTTTATTTGGTTCATGCATAAAAGTCTGAAATCTCGAACATTATGTCGAGATCGGATGAGATTTTTAATGTCTGCATTAATGGTGCTATTGCATTATTACACAAAAATTTATATTTTAAGTTCGAATTTATATTTTTTTGCATCTTATATGTTGTTTAATGTAGTTTTTTTTTAAGATTATAATATCTTCTTTGTTTCTTAGATCTATATTCTTTTAATAATATATTAATTAAAAAAATGATATGTAGATATCTAACTTCGCATGGAAGTAAACTTGACATCAAATCAAACACCTAATCAATCTTGCGTGTCAACATCTAATGGGATTCTCAATTAATGTAAAATATCAATAATAGGGCTCGATGATTCAAATGTCTTTCAAATTCGATTAACACATAATGCTTGAATACCAAAGAATAATTATCCACTATATATTTGTTAGTTATAAGTGTCCTATAAGTTGAGCGATAACACCTATAACACGTTGTAATAATCTTTTTATTTATTGTTACTAGTATCGAGATCATGATAATGAGACTATTTCATCTTTAAATACATATTATAAATCATCTCGATCATAGGTTATTCGAGAAGGACATCGACATAACCAGATAAACCAGCGCATTATATACTCGTCCATATGATAGAGATGGTTGGTCTCATAATCGTTTATGCGGGAACACTATAGGTACATTGTATGTGCTCATTAGAGAATGAGTTCACTTATTGATCCGTTTACGAAATACTAGATGGTTAATGATACCTGATATCAAACAACGATTCCATAATTCCAATTATGTGTCTGGTCCTTATACTTAAAACACTAAATATACTTTGTATGAGTACTCTATTCTTCGATGCCGAACTTACCGGTTTGGAAGTTCTAGATCTGGTACATCGATTCTCAAGAATGACAATCAATCTTATGAAGGTAATTGAGTATCAATAGAAGATCATCCACTCTTAGTATCTTGGGAGAAATATCTTGTGTGTGTTTGCTCAAACAAAATATGTAGTCAAGCTCATTCGGATTGAGAGAGAAAGAGTTCTTCAAAAGAATCCAATTAGAGCGAGACTCGGACAAGATTCTGTATAGGCATAATGTTACCATGCCCAATACATGATCTTTGGGATATTAGATAGATGAGCGACTATAGACATATGGTAACTGATGATAGACAAGTTCGATGTATTAGATCCCTTGTACCGTCTAAAGACTATAGCGTAGTGGCCTGGTACATCCATAGTCGATGAATTAGAAGGAGTTTCGGGTCAGAATGAGTTTTGACATAATCGACTCACGGCCAGCTTAGTATCAGGTCTAGAGAGTCACACACATGCGGTGAATAGTGCGACGAGTAAAGATGCAGATATGAGATATCCGCGGAACCCCTAGTTTAGATCATATGGATAAGATCTAATTAGATAGAGAACCAATATCTAATAAGAATATGATCTAATAAAGATTAAATTGCTTGCACCTCTATAAATAGGAGAAACATTACGGTTCATAGGCTAGAAGTTCTTGTGGTCACCCCTCTTATTCTTCTCAGCCTCCTATCCTCCTTAACTCTAGTAGCATTATGGTGTGCGTGGAGAGGGAGATCTAGCAACAATCTAAGGAGCGTCATCGCTACGTCTACCGTGTGGATAATCACTAGAGAAGAGTACGTGAGTTCTCCTTCATCCTCTCAATCAGATATGAAAATTTTAGGGATATACGATCTCCCTATATAACACTTCTCACAAGATACATGTGGTTTTCAGTTTTGCGATTTCTTGTGCACCCATTGTCGCCAATGACCAAGCACTTGACTTTGAAAAATCTATTTTTGTTTTTTGTTTTCCATTACGCATGAGATACATATCCATGATTTCCCAACACATACGGGTAGTTATGTACATGCATAAGTTATTACACTTTTAAGTTAGCTATATTCTTAGCTTTGAACATTGGGTAAGCACCCCTTGTGAGCTCTCAAAATGTCGACAATACTTGATTGACACCTTTATACCATGAGAATGATAACTTGATAATATATACCTAGAACTTCCACTCTCAACCAGTAAAATCTAAAATGATCATATAATTTCTATATTGAGTGCATATGTTATCCATAATCGGATAAATTGTAAATTCATAAATACACATTTGATTCTCTCGATCACAATTCGACTTCTTACAACTCTTCGTTGCACTATAAAAATCCCTTAGGTATGTTGTCATTCGATAAATGATATCTTATTTAATACAAAATAATATAATTTAGATTATACTCTAAAGACTCGATATTTACCGAGTCATTTAATAACTTAAGTATCGAAGGTATTTTATTATATACTCTAAGGATAATTTTATAGAACCAAAAGCGAGTAAATTCAAAACTCTCCCAAGTTTTACTAATAATATTCATAGCAACAATAACCAACTCCCATATTTTCATTCAATCTTATATTTTATTTTATTTACAATGGTAAATTTTATTAATTTGATAAATAATGAAACTTTTTAATCCCACTGCTTAACGATGAAAAAGTCTCTTTTAACGAGCGTGGGATATAATACAAACGAGTAGGTTATTCTAAGGATCTCTAAAAATAAATAATAAAAAAACTTAATACTCATGAAATATTTTCAATTATTTTACAACAACACTTTAGAATTTATAATCGAACATTTGATAGATTGGCGGATGAAAAAATCATCTGACTACTACAGTTGATGACATATTAATCCCTGATTAAAATCACAATGACATCCCTGCTCTTAGCATAAAAAAAAATCTTATGTGTTATCATATTTCATAATCATCATTTTATTTCTAGTCATCATACATTCAAACAGATTAAATGATAAAATATCATGATAATATATAACTTATAAGACTCAATCCATTAGGAACCTTACACTAAAATGGGCCTATAGCTCACTTGGGGTACTTTCAGGTAACAATTACATCAATATCATAAATCTTAATCTCAAATATTTGAAACCAATAATCATTTTCAAATCACAATTTCAAATAAAATATATAAATTCATTAAATCATAAAATTAACCTCAACTCTGACTGAAATCATCCAATTGGCTTGAATGAAATATGTTTTAATTAGAGTCCAATTGGACCGACATCAAATTCATCTGAGACTGGTTTGAAACCATCCTATTGTTCTTGAATGAGCCCAATTTGAGATAAACATGCATGAGCAGATCAAACCGGTTCGACCGAGGCCTGAACCTGTCAGACACAGACCGGGGCACAAACGGGGCCACCACGCCCGTCCTGCCAATGAGGCGTATGCATTGGGCCAGGTGTAAACTTGGGCTAAAGAGTCATCCTGGTGGGCCGGGCCGAACTGAGCTCAAGGTTCTAAATCGAAGTCACGTGCGTCACACGTGCTAAGATGGTAAAAACGCTTCAACTGAATGAAGCACCGTAAATAGAAAAAGAAAGGAAATATATGATCAAGATAGATAAGATAAAGCAAACGTCATATTGATTATAAGGTATAATCCAAGAGATATAACTCTTCACCAAGCAGTAATTATAACTACCGAAAATTATTCTAATAATTTTCTGTTTTAAAAAATCTCTGACATAAATATTCAAAGGCTATAACTTAATATTCAATTATTGATAATAAATTTACTTATTATTTATGATAAACTTATTTAGAAGGTACGAATGATTCATACTATAAAGAATGAGAGACAAAAAGGTGACTAAATTGCCGTCCAATATGGTTAGTTAGCTCCGGACATGAAATTATTGACCATAATTTTTCTTACAATTTATGCGGAAAAAAATAATTTCCAATGTTACTAAACAAATTAATTTAGAAGGCACAAAATATTTGCATTAGAAAGGTAGAGAGAAGAATTTAATGCATTATATCAAATTAACAAGCATAGAAAGAATACTATATTGACTAGTAGAAAACCTATCAACAAAAGTTTATGGAAACTGAGGCTAACGAGAGAGATAGAATGTATGGTAAAAACTAATGAGACTGTTAGAGAGGATATGCCATAGTCACACTGTTTTAGAAAATAATACTAATGAGATTAAATGAAAATAAAAAAAAGAGGGAAATTAAAAGAAATGCCCATGAAAGGAAATTAAAAGAACGTATTGAAATTTCATATTAATCTCCTGAATAAAGAGTTTTTTAAGTAGGCACAATGTATTTTGTTAAAATAAATATAATAAAAATTGACTATTATTTATTTCATGTGGCTTTCTTAAGGCATCCTTCCTTATATCTCATGGTTTAACCATGATGGAAAAATAGAGGAATTTTTTAATCCAAATTTAAAATATGAAAATGATTTTTTTTTGCCTGTTTATATTATGTTAAAATAGAAAATAGAAAATATGTTATTTCATTTGACCCATTTCCTAATCCCGAGCTGGACATGCTTGTTGGGTTCTGCTCTCCTGAAATACGGCACCGAAGGACGCAGATCCACCGTCCACAGAGCCGGGAGCAGATCTTAAAGCTTCCAATCGTGTGATAGACGTCGGTGGCTACTAAATGAAACCCCCGTGTCTGCGGTCGCAGGCCATTGTTTATTGACTGGTTACCGGCCGACCCCACTCTATTTTTTTGGGTGCGGACGTGGTCGCATCCCTTTTGAAACCCACTCTCCATCTCTCTCTCTCTCTCTCTCTCTCTCTCTCTCTGGTTCTCCCGTCTCCGATTCAACCATCGAGGAAGAAGCTGCCGTCCTCCCTCCCTCCCTCCCTTCAGCTGCCTCACCCGATTACCTGATCTCCGATCCTCGCTTTCCCGAGTCCCCAGATCTTGATCGCCCCCGATTCTTCTGGCCGTCTCCTCTCCTTCGATCCGGGGTTTGAATTGGAGTTCCAGATCCGGATCTCGCCCCCCGATCGGGTTATCTTCTTGACTCAATCGCGGAATCTGTGATTCACGGGGTTGAGGTTTGGTCTTTGATCCATCGCTGCCGAGATCCGGACCTCTCTTGCTTTGCCGTCGATGGAGGCAATGGAGGAACTAAGCCAGCTCGCGGAGTCCATGATGCAGGCCGCCGCGCTCCTCGCGGACGAGGACGTCGATGAGGGATCGAACAAACGGAGGTCGTCCACCTTTCTCAACGTCGTCGCCCTTGGCAATGTTGTGAGTACACCTGCGACCCTAACCCATCCCCTGTTCAACCTTATACTTGCTTACTTTACCCCCTGAGAACATGGACGATCCTTTAGAAAGTCCAATTTCTTGATCGTTGTTTCTCTTACCTGTGCTCATAACTTGCTGGGAAACGTGATTTCAGGGTGCCGGTAAATCAGCGGTGTTGAACAGTTTAATCGGACATCCCGTCCTGGTATGGTGAATTTCAAATTAGATTTCTGGTTGCTTTTCAATATTTTGTGTTTCATCGTTTGTCCCTGCTGTAAACCTAACGGACTTTGATTACTTAATGCAGCCGACCGGAGAAAATGGTGCAACTCGTGCTCCTATAAGCGTTGATCTGCAAAGAGATGGCTCGTTGAGCAGTAAATCAATTGTATTACAAATAGACAACAAATCCCAGCAGGTTTCTGCAAGTAAGAACTTTTGAAACATTACAGTGGATTCATTGATTAATTTGGCTATTGCTACTTGAGGAGTAACTTTCATTTATCGGTTTGAAATGCTCCCTATCGATGTACCTTTCTCTATTTGTTGTAAGGTGCTCTTAGGCACTCTCTTCAGGATAGGCTCAGCAAAGGCTCAGGAAGGAGCCGTGCAGATGAGATCAATTTGAAGCTTCGGACTAGCACAGGTTTGCGAATTTATTTTCCTTCTGTTGTTATTTTGATCCTAACCATGCAGAAAAAGGTCTAGAACTTTGTTAGGTCTCTTGGTGAATGGCTGCTTTTCCATCCTCTCTTGTTCATTGTACATTTCATTTCTCGGGGCCTAAATACTTGGCACACCACTTCATGTTTCTACAATTTTTGTATATGGTCTTGAACCTCTGTGTTTTTTATAACAATTCGTATTGTCTAACTATTATGAACATCATCAAAGGCTAGGCTTTATTATAATATGTTATTCCTTTGTACTTGCTCTGGGTAGTTAATTTGTTGTTCTCTTTGTTTTCCTTTCACTCCTTTTTGGCAAATGCATATGTTTCAACTTCCCAATATGTTTGAAGCACCAATGGTGCTCTCATATACTGCATTCAACTTCTACCATTTATGGGTTTGTTCACATACAATATCATTTGCCTATGATAGATGTTTCTGATATACAATCTTGGTTTCATACATCTCTTTCAGTATAAATGAATATATACATATATATGGCAGGAATTTGAGACATATTAGTTGCACATATAATATATCAACCTGGGGTGGAGCCAAGATTCTGCACAGGATGGTGATCATCATTTCATAGTCCGAATGTCATTTTAATAGAAATCATTTATATAGTTTTTGAATGATAAGCAATTGAATGTGATAAACAATATAGCCAAAATAACAATAGCATAAGATTCATCCTATCCAAATGCAACATCTAAAAATCAATAAAATTACTTTCAAATTTCTAAAAATAAAAATTCTATCTAGACTCAAATAAACTAAACTCCTTGATCGAGATACATCAACCTTCCTCTATCTCTTTATACTGTTGGCCTTTTCCTAGAAGGTGCTGCACTTTTCTTGTATAAAGACAGTAAAGTCAAGTTGCTGTCCTTTTATCATGTCTTTGTTTCTGGGTTTTCCTTTTACTGCTCTCTGCAATGTTGAGTATCTCTAGTATACCGATGCCTGTCAGTTGTTTTTGAGTAAAAATAAGTTATATTCATAGCTGACATGTTTTTTTTTTCTTTATTTAATCAGCTCCTTCTTTGAAATTGATTGATCTACCAGGCCTAGACCAGCGGGCTATGGATGATTCTGTGGTAAATTGCTATATCCAGCTGTAATTAAAAAAATTAATGGCATTGCTCATTTATTTATAAATATTTTGGGAATGTATTATCTTGTTTCAGGTCAGTGATTATGGGGCACATAATGATGCAATATTGCTAGTTATAATTCCAGCTGCTCAGGCACCAGATATCTCTTCTTCTCGAGCTCTTAGACTGGCTAAAGAGTTTGATGGAGAAGGTTTGTACTCTTTGTATAATAGCTTTAGATCCATTTGAACATGAAATTGTATGCAAAGATAGACCTTTGGGCTTCTATTGAGTTGTCTTCTCCCCTGTTGTAGATCTTTGACCTGCACCTCATCTGCTTCATGTTCTTTAGGGACAAGAACGATTGGTGTTATTAGCAAGGTTGATCAAGCTGCTGGGGACCAAAAACATCTTGCAGCGGTTCAAGCTCTGCTTTTGAATCAGGGGCCACGGAGTGCTGCTGATATTCCATGGGTTGCGCTGATTGGTCAGTCCGTTTCTATTGCTTCAGCACAAGCTGGAGGAGTTGGATCTGAAAGTTCACTTGAAACTGCTTGGAGAGCTGAGACTGAAAGTCTTAAAACAATACTTACCGGAGCTCCACAAAATAAGCTTGGAAGAGTAGCATTAGTTGACACTCTTGCGAAACAAATACGTGCAAGAATAAAGCTTCGGCTGCCAAATATTCTTTCTGGGTAAATCTTTCTTTCATATGCCGTTACATGTTTTTTGTAACAAATTATATGTTTAAACTATTATTTTGTATACAAATTCATGTATCTTTTTGGTTGAAAAGTTTTTAAATGACATAGGGAAGTTGAGAAGTAATCTAAAAATTTAAATATCATTTCTTTCCTTATGTGTTTTAATTATTAAACACAACAGTTGATTAATTGTCACAACGTGGTTCGATGGAAAAACTGAACCATTAGTTTGGTAGGTCTGAAACCATGTGATCCAAAATGCTCTAGTCTCAGCTAATCTAATCCTATAAACAATCACATTTATTCTTTCACTTCTAACGTGTGAATAAACTAAGGAGACAATCTTCCCCATTTAATGGTTGATATCCTTGTTGAATCCATATCACTACATGGACAAACCTGGCTAGGTTCTCAGTGATTGGTACTTCTTTCAAGTTTCATGTGTGCTAGTTATGAATTGATACAAACTACAAACATTTAATCACTTGAATTTTTATTCAGAAATGCAATAAATTGTATTGTTCCTCATGTCTTATTTCGAGGCATTGACTTCTTATAAGTGATACAACTGCTAAATCTTTCTGTGGATTTACTGATAAACTTTGAAACCCTCTTCAGAAATGGCAAATTCCCATTGTCTATCTACAAGTTAAGCTATTTTATGTTTAGCAGCTCGGTAGAAATATCGTATTTTCTGTATGCAATTTGTGGACTTGTGAGATGTGCTGGTTGGTTGATATGTTGACTTTTGAAGTTTATTATTCTTGTGAACAAGTGCATTTTCTAGATTTTCTTCACATATTTATAGATGTTTATGACATCCATTTATCTGCCTTGATCCTTGCAGACTACAAGGTAAGTCCCAGATTGTGCAGGATGAATTGTCTAGGCTTGGTGCACAAATGGTGCAGAGTGCAGAAGGTACAAGGGCTATTGCCTTGCAGCTTTGTCGAGAATTTGAGGATAAGTTTCTGGAGCACATTGCTCTTGGTGAGGTTAGTAATTATGATTTACAATTGTTGATATATTTATTATTATATTTTGCATACAGCTGCAGTTCTCCTACTCTAAATCTATTCTCATATTACCTTCATCACACCGTATTTTATGGCTTTCCTCCTCTTAGCTGTAATGAAATTTGCTTGTTCGTAAGTGGCAAGCGGTTTTTGGTCATTGGTGTATCTCTAGATTCTTGTGCAATATTACTTGTTCAATTGAATTTTTTTGTTTCTCGTCTAAATTGGTGCTTCATTTTTTTTTTCTAAATTGGTGCTTCGTTCTTCATGTAGACCAGTAATTTTTGAAGAATTGACTGAATGCTATCTCATGCTATTTGATCACAATACACTAAGGATTCCATGTTATCAATGTGCTTGTCATTGTCTCAGAAAACTGTAAAAAAAATGTGTTCTTGCCTTGTCTTATTGGATAAAAAATATGTATTAATCCATTCCTATTAATAATAGGATGATAGTGTACATAATGTACAGTATTTTGTCTCTTCACTCAATATGAATACTTGTTCCCAAGAGGTTTTGATCCACATGGTTGTCAGACTTTAATTATGAATCTCATGATAAATTTGTTTTGTTTTGCTCATATTATCAATATCGTTGAGGTCTAAACATTTGCCAAGTCTTTGTAGTTGACATCTTAGGGTTGTGAGAAACTAGACATAGTTAAATGATTGTCTTTTGGCTAAATTATTGTTGTGCTGGACATTCTGGAACCAACATCAAGGGTTACACTTGAAACTCAAATGACACTTAATAGGAGCTCTGGTGATGTATATGCAACTTACACGAAAAGTAAAAAACTTCCAAGTATCATGAGACCAAAACTAATGAGTTTTGATAGGCTTGTGGTCAATTCATAATTCTGTAATGCGACTACTTGTTTTTGTACTTTCACTATGAATGTATTGACAGATGCAGGACAGTGTGGCCAATATGGTTAATTTTCTCAAGATCTCTTTAGTAGTGGTGCCTGTTCTCAACCATGGTAAATGTAGTCAGGAGATGGGAGTTGCCCAAAATTTGAAGAAGCTCATTGGTTGCTTAAATATCTACTTTGTTGGTTTATGACTGTCTTGAGCAGATTCAACAATAAGGGCTGGATTACAAGCTTGGCATTTGGCAAATGTTACTCACTCAAGACACAAGTCAAATGCCAAAAACCTTAATGAAAAAGCCTGTTAATGTTGTAAAACACATAGAGGACCTGGTTAGTAATGGTAGGCCATCTTGTTTACGTATATAGATCATTCCTTCACTTACCAGCCATCATGATCTCCTTTGCTCAATTTCTTGATATCTTTGTTAGGCATCAACTATCGCCAAAGGTCATCTTTTGGCATTTTATGTTGGAATAATTGATGTTGCCTTACACCGTTGCATTAGTATCGTCAATTTTCCAACTCATTTGGCCAACCTGATGATACAATGTTTGGATCTTAACTTGGTTCACAACATGTCAGCCAAAACTAATATGTTTGTAGAGGTGCTTTTGGTGCCATTAAACAGTCATGAATCTTGTTGATTGTCTTGCCAATGATTGATACAAAATGCATAAATCCAAGATATTGATGGTTGGCTGTTAATTTTTTGTTTCCTGATGTCAGACTATTGGGTCTATGATCCATTTTCCATGAGATGGTTGTAACCTAGTTGTCAATTTGTTGATATTACCATACTTTTTGTTAGTAGCTAGGCATTCAAATGCCCATCTCGGCATACATGAAGAACCCACCTCAATTCTTGTCAGCATACAATGAAGGCTAGCATAGTACAATTAGTCAAACCCAAGCTGACATAATAACTCAATTGCTTTTATGCCTTGATTACATAGTCAAAAAAGCTAGCCCAGTTACCAGAGGTCTTTCCATTTGCATAATACTGTATTTTACTTATTTTCCCATACTGGACCGTTGTGTTGCACATGAACCAAACCATACAAATAGAGCACCTGAAGAGAGTTATCCACTAACTGTATCTGTATTAATTTGTAATAGCATGACGCGTAGCCGAGTTTATTATCCAAATGGGACAAGAAAAAACAAGAGGAGTGCAAGCATATTTCTGTTGTTTAATTGCTTTAGACCTACTAGCTACTAGCTTTTTTGTCATCTTTATTAGGTTATTTCTTTCTTGTATTTACTGATGGAGTTCTCTCGAGCTATAGTTTTTACTAAACTTGTCACTTTCTATTTGTAACGTTTTTCTGGCAAAACAGAGATGCAATAATTATTAATTACTATTTCAAATCGTCATGTAATATCTTCCATTTAATACATGGCAAAACTTGTGTTTCAATTACAGGGTGCAGGTTGGAAAGTCGTTGCAACTTTTGAGGGAAATTTCCCTAGCAGAATAAAGCAGCTTCCATTAGATAGACATTTTGATATCAATAATGTCAAAAGGGTACAGCTACCTTTCTGTGCAATCTTATATAAGATTATGTTACTCAACTGGATGTTCCCTAATTACTCTGCATGATGTCATTGTGTGTTCTAGATTGTGTTGGAAGCTGATGGTTATCAGCCATATTTGATATCTCCAGAGAAAGGTTTGAGATCTTTAATAAAAGGAGTACTAGAACTTGCAAAAGAACCATCACGCCTTTGTGTCGATGAGGTAAATGAGCAATATATTTTGTTGTCATTGTAGTTGGTCTGGATGTGGATTTTAAATGGCAAATCTCTTCATGCCATGATCAGTATTTTCTGCTTTATGGTGTAGAATTTTGTGCAAGTTTATTTGGATTTTTGTCGCACAAGTTCATGCACATTCTTATATATTGATGTACTTATTTTCCCTCATATATTTTCTCTCTTTCTGGATTTTTCTCTGATGAAAATCTGCAGCAACAACCTACATATATTACTAGAGATTTACCTGCCTTTAGGTTAGAACACATATTCTTTTGTGTTCTTTTTGAAGTTTATTTGTGAATTTGCCTAAGCTGAAGTTTCTTCCTCTAAGTATGCTCAATGTGATAACTCATGACGGACTTATGAGGAACTCCCTTTAACATTTTCAACATGGTGATAACTGATACTGCATGATTTATTACATAACAGTTCTTTCATTGATATAGTTGATTGATGGCTGACATGCACTAGAAATAGATTATGTAGCATGTTATTATGACAGCTTTAGCAATTACTATGTTACTCATGTTTGAAATGGTTGTCAAATAGGTACATCGTGTTCTGTTAGATATAATTTCTGCTGCTGCAAATGCTACCCCAGGCCTAGGCCAATATCCTCCATTTAAGAGAGAGGTAAAAACATTGTTACTGTTGTCCTGTTTAATAATAGAAAATTGTTACTTCATGGACACTATTACCATGAGCTTTCTATTGTCTTATTTTCTTTATTTTGAAAAGGTGGTTGCAATTGCGTCTACTGCATTAGAAAGCTTTAAAAACGAGGCCAAAAAGATGGTTGTTGCATTAGTTGACATGGAGCGTGCTTTTGTTCCTCCGCAACATTTCATCCGTCTAGTCCAGCGGAGGTTCGTCTTTTTTTGATAAATTTTTGTTGCTAATAATTGGTAAAAAATAGAAACATTGAGTCAAACATTTTCACTTGGCCTAAACAATTTTGCATGTCAATATTTTTCCTTAGGTTTTGCCCCTTATATTATAATTTGCTTATTCTTTCCTTTAGCAGTTAGAAGACCAATCAAATAGTAAAAATGCTCATTAATTCTTATAAAACTCAAATGCTTAATTTGATGTATGTTCTTTATGGGATTTTTTTTTTCTTTATCAAGAAGTTGATTTAGAGAGGTGATCAGTATTCTTCTAGATCATTGTAGGTTATGGAGCTTATTGTAAAGTTCTTTTATTATCGAGGTGAATCTTCTGGTCTACCAAATTTGCAAATATCTGTCTTGTCTTCTCTTTTAAACTAGATTATCATTGATTACTAAGTATTTGATGTTCACCATAGATAGTTCAAATTAGTAGAATGTTTATTTCAGAAAGCTCAGTTATTCTTCTTGGTAGATCTGATGTTCTTGACATTTCTACAATTGAGGATGTTTCTCGAAATATGCATACAATTATTTATTGTGCTTGTGTTGTCTTCTAATGTAAATATGTTTTATCAGAATGGATAGGCAGCGTAGGGAGGAGGAGCTGAAGAATCGATCATCAAAGAAAGCAAATGAAGCAGAGCAAGCCATTTTGAATAGAGTTAATCTCTAAACTCTTTATGACCTAATATATTGTCTTTTCTTTCTTGCAAAAGCATAAGAATCTAGTTTCCTGAACAAATGTGCTTCTAAAGGAGGCTTTGATGTTTTCTTGCGTCTCAAATGTTTGTGATTTTTGAATTGTTTGAGCTGTAATTATGGTTACTTCTATTGCACATACTAGGCGTCAAGCCCTCAGCCAGGAGCTCAAGGTGGTAGCTTGAAATCAATGAAGGAGAAATCAAATCAACCAGAGAAAGAAACGAAAGAGGGCTCAGCCTTGCAGATTGCTGGACCTTCTGGAGAAATTATAGCAGGTTAATGCACAATGTTGTGAAGGTTTTGCCTTATCTGGTCAGATAATTTTACAATTAACTAATAGACTCCATAATTTCACTTGCAGTCCATTTACAGATTACATAATTTCGTATGAGTAGTATAGCTGCTTGCCCAATGTATAAAAAATTGCTGAAAGAATCTGAAAGCTAAATTATATAATTATTAAGATCTTTGTTTTATAGGTAACGAAGTTTTTGCCACAAATAATGGAGGAATGCTTTATGTTTTCTTTTGCAATTAGTTTTTTTTATGGTTTTGTTGTTTAACTCAATAAATAATTGATCATGTCTTTTGATAACTGTAGACAATCCATATATTCGACTATTGACTATTATTCATCACCATGGGCTAATCAAATATTGTAGAAGTGTCACATTGATTTATGTTACTTTAATGTTGTTAATTATGGTTTAATGTATATTTTCTTTTTGAAACTTAAACCTTGCTGGACTAATATGTTCCTCATTATGGGTTAGCTATGGGCCATTGTTCCCAATGCTTTCATGGTAATTTTGTCCCCAATTGATTTCTTGTTGAAATACATTGTTTTTATATACATTTGATCATAATTTTCTTTATAATGACTCATTAGATTTTAATCATTTGTAACTTAAATTAGGTTGTTTTCACACTGAATTTTATGTGGAGTCATTTAGCTGTTGGTATATATCTGTCAAATAGGGTTCTTACTGAAAAAAAGTGCAAAGACAAATAGCTGGAGCAGGCGATGGTTTGTGCTCAATGAGAAAAGCGGAAAGGTTAGTCTACCACCTTATATATTTTGTTATTTTCTTAATGTAACTTCAAGTTTTCTTTAAAAATCATGTTTTGATTAGATTGTTGTGTTTTAGCTTGGATACACTAAAAAGCAGGAGGAGAGGCACTTTCGTGGTGTCATCACGTTGGAGGTACTACTTTTATCTTTGTAATTCTTTGTCACAGTTTCAATAACAAAAGCAAGCTCGTTAATTTAACAATTTATATGAATGACTGCTATATGTACATGTGAAAGGGCTAAAAGTTAGTCCCTATGGTCATTCACTTTATCTTTTAATAGCATGGTACTACTGATAAAAATAATCTTGAGTGATGTGATTGATTTCACTCAAATTTGCGTTATTAGCTCAAGATGTGCAGTTGGTCAAGTTTTTATATCCACTGGTAACCTTAGTGTAATCTTGACACTACATGTTGAGAAATTTTTTTGCACGATGTAGGTGATCACTGTTAACAAAAACTCGAGGCAGTCTAGTACTATAATATAAGAGTTTGGTGTTTGCAGAGGCAAGTCCATTAGATATAGCAAACTTTCTTTCTATTAGCTTTTAGAAAAATCTACCTGGCTATAACTTGGTATGCAACCAAGTAATCAAACTTATTCAAAAATTGGGAATTGAAATGAATCCTATGCTTATAGAGAGAGAGAGTAGCGGAAGAATTTGATGAACTCTTCCAAGATAACCACAGGTGAATGCTCCACAAATTATGTGAATTGCAGATTCCTAAGTCAACCATCCTCACTAATTACTCATTCTATGTGGAAAAGCATAGTTGAGAAATATCATTAAAGAATCATAAAAAAATTTGACTAATTGAGTTGTCTTTTGCTTTAATCATTTGTGTTTTGAATGGAAGATTTTCAGTTTGTCCATGAGATGCAATGTGCCACATGCTTGTTGCTAATAATTATGCATTAAACTTGATGCTATATATGTGTAGGGAGTCATGTTGCTTTAGTCTTAAAAGTTTAAGCTTTCTAGTCTCAGCAGCTGCTTTTCTACATTGTCAATATCCTTGTACTTTTGCTAATAAGTGGATCTGCTCTGCAGGAATGTAACATTGAAGATCTTTCAGAGGAAGATGAACCTCCTAAAAGTTCCAAGGACTCCAAAAAGGCAAATGGTCCAGAAAAAGGTCCAAGTCTTGTCTTCAAGATAACCAGCAAGGTTGCATACAAGACTGTTTTAAAAGGTAACTATGTTATGCTTTGTGAACATAACACTAATTGAGTGAATACCCTAAATATTTGTTATTGCTATTAATTCATGATTTTTTTTGAGTTTTCAGCTCACAGTGCTGTAGTATTAAAGGCTGAGAACATGGCTGACAAAGTCGAATGGGTGAATAAGATACGAAAGATCACTGGTTCTAGGGGAACTCCTCTGAAGGGGGCAACTGATTCTGAAGCTAGTCCCGCAATTAGACAAAGTCATTCTGATGGCTCACTAGTAAGTAATGCTATGATGGAATACCATTTTTTTTAGTTAGGGAGGAAAAAAAAAGTCCTTTAGTATTTCTATAGAGAATTTAAACACCATATAAACCATATAACATCTTTTAGCTGGAAATGTATGAGCTTGCAGAATTACTGCAAGTAAATTTTATTTCTGCTTTCTATGTCAATGGTCAAAGCTATGCTATTTTAACATCTGTGTGGTCGTTGATTGGTATGTTCATGACATCTCTCCATTGCTGATTATTCATAAAGTTATGCTTGACAGTAACTTTGCACTTCAAATTTATTTTGCAACATGTCAGCAGTTATCTTGAGTTTTGGAACTCAAACTAACATGCAGAATTTTAGGACACAATGGCTAGAAAGCCAGCTGATCCAGAAGAAGAACTTCGATGGATGTCTCAAGAAGTCCGGGGTTATGTGGAGGCAGTCTTGAACAGCCTTGCTGCAAATGTTCCAAAGGTAACAACCATATTGTTTTTAGGTCTTTGTACACCAACTCTTCAGATTATAAGCTCTTTTATCTCTTTTCTGATTGAGCAGGCCGTTGTGCTTTGTCAAGTTGAGAAAGCCAAGGAAGACATGTTAAATCAGCTATATAGCTCTGTAAGGTTGGTTGCTTGCCATTCTGTTAGCTTTTGCTTGGAGGATCAAAAACTAGACCACAGAAATATGGTAATATTGGGGTAAATTATAACTATATGTTGAACCCTGGGCTGAGTTTCGGTTGGGTCATAAAACCATAAATTTTGTTGCTCCTAAAAGATCAACTAATGTTTTGAACTATTCCTGTTAATTTGTCCTGGTTGGATAGGACTTGATTAGTTATCTGACATGCATATCAGCAGCAAAAGCAGTAGAACATATCCATACTGTTTGGCAAGTTAGGCAAGTTTAGATTGACAGTCATAAATATTGGTTGTCAAACCAACCATATCATGTATGTCAAATAACTCTCACATTGACATGTATGTCAGGTTGGCCAGTTCCGTTGTGTAGCCAGGTCTGCTTTCAGCTGAAGATAGGAAGCAATTGATGGATGATTGAGAGTTCATGTTTAAAATCAATATAAGAATTTTTTATATTTAACTATTTTGATTTGTGTAATCAAGTTTCTTTTGCATATATTACAGTTTGACTCGATGTTGTCAATTACTAGTATAATTTAATTTTTGTCGTTCAAGAATATGAAGATTATTTAAGTTTGGTTTAATTCAGATTGCTTTCTGTATTCACAAACAAAGACTAATAACTATTGATTCTTCCCACTCTCATCCTGTTGGGAATTAATTGTAAGAGAGGAACCAACCATTCCATTTATTATTTCACACAATTCAATTCCTTTTTCATTTCGGATCTCAAACCATGTACCAAATGGCTTATGAGTAGAACTCTTTGCAGGCATAGGTTACTTCCATACTGTGACAGATAAGGTAGGCTCCCAAATGTAACCAGGTTACATGTTATGCTTAATTTTCCCTTGGCTTGGAGTTAGTTGCTAACTTGGAATCGGGTTCCCAGCTGATAAAAGATTTCCCCATATTCTCACTTACAATATCCTGATGGAAATAGGCTTTGGGATGCTGATGATGTTAATAGTCTTTTTATTTGTCATAGAGCTTGTCATGAAACAGTATATTAAAGACTGTAATCTGAAAGGTGATTTTCCTTTTATGTTACTTTATTGCTGTAAAGATTGATGGTTGTGATTAAGATTGTGCTTATACCTGTCAAACCATGCAATCTCCAAATTTAACAATCACATATTATTATAATGGGATTTGTTTTCTTTTGTTTAGTGCTCAAAGCACAGCAAAGATTGAAGAACTACTCCAGGAGGACACAAATGTGAAGCGTAGACGAGAACGATTCCAAAGGCAGTCGTCTCTTCTTTCAAAACTTACACGCCAGCTAAGCATCCATGACAACCGAGCAGCAGCTGCTAGTTGGTCAGATGGTAACTCTGGAACAGGTAAACTTTTTTTCGGCCTCTGTTGCTTGTTTAGCCCCAAGTTAATGCGTGAGATAGTACATAACCATAGTCCCAAGCCTTGCTTTAAAGAAAGGATTGGTGGCTGGCTCCTATTTGATATTTATTTGCTTGTTATATAGTTTACCCATTAGATATCATGAAGATGATTGCAATTAGTGTCAAAAGGAACATTTCAGTTTGTAATTTGAGTTTTCAGTCGCAGTACATGAATGAATCACAACTGACTAAAAGTTTTAGTGTCATGTTTCATTAACCAGAGAATACTGCCTGTCCTGACACATTTTTCTTTTAGAAATTTCCTCAACTAGTTTCTCTTTGCATGCTAGACTGATTGAAATCGGAATGTAAATGTACTTGCCGCTATATTCATTGCAGAAAGCAGCCCAAGGATCAATGTTTCTTCAGGTGATGATTGGAGATCGGCATTTGATGCTGCATCAAATGGAACTGTTGATGGCTCATACACCGAATCATCAAAGTCCAGCAGTCGTCACCATGGTTACCCAACCCAAAATGGCGATGCAAGTTCGGGTGCAAACTCTGGTAGTCGTCGGACGCCTAACAGGTTGCCACCTGCTCCACCACAAGGCAGTTCATCGATGTATAGATACTAGGTGGCCATCATTTGATTGACATTAGATATCCATATATATTATTCTAGATGGATGGATGCGATTGTATTGGTGCTTTGGCCATTTATTTTTTAGCTGATTGAAGCCACAGAGCAGAAGTAGCATATATTGCACCCATTTGCTATGATTGCGTTCCACGTGCAGAAGCTTTTATCTATCTGGGGAATACAAGCATCTGCTAGATCCAGCCGTGTGAGCCTGTTTTATCATAAAATGGGCTTCGCTCTCATTTCTCATCTTTTTATTAGTTGTAATTATTCGTTTACAATGTTGAGGTTTTGATTCTATCTGAGATATGTTACAGTGCACTGTGTTCAGAAACGTCTTTTGTGTAAATTCACCTGATGTTTGAATATTTTGCTCATGGTGCGATATAGATTTCTTCTTCCACATTAATACTTAATTTGATTGTTTTTCCACAAAAATGTACAATTACTGTTTTTATAATGCTGTAATTAAACTTATTCTTTGGTGAAGGAAGAATCGGCGAGCACATGGGTCAAACACAGCTAATAACTTTCAGTATTAGAACAAGCTGCTCGATTTTCATGTTTCTCTGACCAGTGCATATATGCTTCATTCACTAATTAATTATATCTATGGGGTTTAAAAGATTTAATTATATACAGATGTCGATACAAATCCGTAATAGGAAAATATTTCATTCCTCTTAATTTTCTATTCCTAATCTTAGAATCTTGGAAGGTGTTCCGCGAATAAATACCTTGCAAAGTTTGGTAACAGTAAGCTTACCCCCTATAGACTCGGGTGACGTCAGCCCTCTCGGATGATGCCTCACACCTTAGCTGACCTGACAGTACCGGGTGAAGACAATCCGGAACATCGATCGAGGCGCATTAACATCCTGTGCGAGCTTGGCCCATCATGTCACGCCCACGCCGGTGTCAAACACTATTATGAGTACGACCTTGCCCCCAACAAACGGGCATGTCAGACAATAATGACCTTTCCTATAAGAACCCCCATACCGGGGACTCTCGGTGGGATCTCTCCCACCTTTTCTAGATCTAAAACTAACTTGATCATCGGAGGGGTCGGGTCGAGCTCCCCGACCTGACCTGTGTGCAGGGACGAAGACGAAGTGCCTCTCCTCGGAACGTTTAGTCACGAAACCTCATCCTTGGCGGAAGCAGTGACCCGGCCGCGATTGGACCTCCGAAATCGACCACCTCAGCCATCCCGAAGTCAGCCCGGTGAAATCCTCGCTCATCCGGACCCGAACCAAGCCGTGTTGCTCCCGAGGCCACGGCATAAAATTGTTAACAATAATAATTTGACGCTAGAAGGAGGGCGCTGAGCCCTTGGCTCCCTTACGATAGGTGGTCACTGATAAGATCATTTAGTCCCACATTGGTTGAGGAGTGAGGAAGCCAAGTGCTCATAAGACAGCCATACCTCCCTTATCCTTAGAGGCATCTTTTGAAGCTCACACACTCTGAAATACATTAATGCTCTTTCTTATTAGTGTAAACTAGAATTTAAAATGACAGTCTAAGTACAGCCAAGCATAGGAATATATTCTCACTATGTTCGATTTTTTATATTATACATTAAATATTAATTATTTAATAGTTGACGACGGGAGCCCACCAGTACGACCCACATGTACAAATACCAAAACACCCTCCTCAATTCATTGCACTCCTTAGAGGCATCTTTTGGAGCTCATACACTCTGAAATACCTTAATGCTCTTTCTTATTAGTGTAAACTAGAATTTAAAATGACAGTCTAACTACAGCCAAGCATAGGAATATATTCTCACTATGTTCGATTTTTTATATTATATATTAAATATTAATTATTTAATAGTTGACGACGGGAGCCCACCAGTACGACCCACATGTACAAATACCAAAACACCCTCCTCAATTCATTGCACTCCTTAGAGGCATCTTTTTGGAACTCACACACTTTGAAATACCTTAATGCTCTTTCTTATTAGTGTAAACTAGAATTTAAAATGACAGTCTAATTACAGCCGAGCATAGGAATATATTCTCACTATGTTCGATTTTTTATATTATACATTAAATATTAATTATTTAATAGTTGACGACGGGAGCCCACCAGTACGACCCACATGTACAAATACCAAAACACCCTCCTCAATTCATTGCACTCCATCCACCCGTTTCTGCGCCGGCCATCACTCTACAGCTGTTTCCATCCCCCCTGACGTTGACCGCCACCCATCGTCGCCGACATATATGTGTGAGGTACTACAATTACATCGCACGTAAGAAACATATTTTTTATAGCCCAAATTATTATCAGGTGTTTGTGACATAATTGGAAGCTTAAATATTCATGAATTTAAAAATAATAAAAAAATTGAGAAAAAAAATGATACATTGTGCAGGAACCGAATAATTAAAAAAAATCAAAAACTTTAAATAAAAAATAAAATATGTCTATGTGGGTACCTTTAAAAGTTCAAGACATTTTAATAAGTCTTATTATGCGATGCACTGCTTTTTAGATTTTGAATAAAAAAAATTATCGTATAAAATTTTAACATACACAAATCCTTCTATGTCTACCTACTTACCTTTATCTAATTTCTCCTTTGATTTTTTTTATTTTCATCTTTAAAATCTCTTTTGCACTATAGCTCTTATTCTCTTTTTTTTCATATGACTCCTTACTCTTTAGAGGTTATATATATATATATATATATATATATATATATATATATATATATATATATATATATATATATATATATATATATATATATATATATATATATATATATATATATATATATATATATATATATATATATAATTTTGTTAGGATAGATTTATAGACTACGTATTTATATCATTGATGTAAATATTTTTCATATTACTTGGGCACCATGTTATAGTCCGCATTAGTCAAATCATATTCTTGCACTAACATCACGAATCTCTCATGTGTTTTAAGATATGTTTCATAGCTTTTGCATTCAAACTGTTGAGGTTCACATGACTTCAATTGTTTTTATGTGACATAATCCGTACATATATTAGAGGTTTAAGTTGTTTGTTACCGAATGAGAAATAAATTTATTACGTAGTTATTCCAAAGAAAGCTAGAATTTGTGTGGCTCATGAAATAAATATATCTCAATAATACATAATCTCAATCTTAAAGATTCTATTTCATTTAACATATTAAAGCATAGGATGTGCTCACAAAACCACATGGATGAGTTATAATTTATTAAAATAAATAAATAAGATAAAAATAGCACATTATTCTACATAAAATTTTTATTTCTATAAAGAATGCTCAAAATATTAGTAGTAAAATAATAAGGTTTCGGTACATTATTTAGAATAGTAAATATCAATGCAACCCTAGAACCCTAGCTACACAATAAATCAAAATTTTAGATTTTCTAATAAATATTTTTATAAAATTAAAGACATATCTTAAATAATCATCGAAGCTCTATGTCACTATAGTTTTAGAATCCAGAAGTATAAAATATTTGAACATAAAACCTTTCTTGTGATAATAATGGAATAGAAGCTTAAAAAAATTAGTATTGTCGATCACAAACCTCAACACTCATACGCATCAAAACTTGATTCTAAATACAATGATGCACAAAGTCGATGATACTTAAAGACTATAGAGTATATTGTGACAATAATCATAGAATATGAAACGATTGAAGATGAAAGACGGTATAGCATAGGTCGTATCAATTGATAAATATAAAATAAGATAAATAAATTTTCTATTAGATTTCATCCTGTGAACTCAAGCGATTGTATTGTTTAAGATTGATATTATCTTTTTAAAAAATAAAAAAAATACTGTTTGAGCATATTTCAAGGAAACATAAAAAGAAACCAAAATTATATTTTTTTTTAAAAAAAAATCGCCCTAGCTTTTTCCGGAAATGCCCCTCCTCTTTCTGTCTTTGTTCTCTCGGGCTTTCCGGAAATCCCCCCACAACTTTCTCGATTTGTTGTCCAGCCCGAGATGGGCTCGGCCTCGAGACTGAAACATGTACTAAATGCTGTTCTATATATATAGCAGCATTTCTACTCTCATTCTCGTTCTCGTTCTCATTGATCCGTCCCAAGGGGGATGGACTCGGCCGACCACTCGCCGGGTCCGGACGACGCGGCGATGTCCACCGCGGCCGAGGTGTTCTCCAAGTGCGGCTGCCGCTGCTGCTTCTGGGTGCCCTGCCCCGCATCGCGGGCCCGCAAGTCCTGGGAGAGGATACGTCCCCCGGCGGCGAAGCGGAGCGACGGGGGACGCCCTACCACGAGGCGCCGGTGGTGGAGCAGAGGCTGGAAGGCCCTCCTCAAGGCAAGGGAGTGGTACGTGCCCGTGGCCGGCCCCCGGTGGAAGACCTTCGTCCGCCGGTTCCGCTGCCGGCCCCGGCACGGCCGCAGGTTCGGCTACGACCCCATGAGCTACGCCCTCAACTTCGACGAAGGCCAGGACAGCGACTAGGACGGCGACACCGTCATTCGAGGGTTCTCCGCCAGGTACGCCGTGCCGCCGGCCTCGGCCAAGTCGTCCATGGATCTTGGGGACCGCATCGACCCTTCGTTCTTGGTCGGCGGCGTCCATTGAGGACGACGATTAGAAAGCGGAGATGAGTTTGTTTCTTGTCGATCGGTGGATGATTTCATTTCCATTTGCGTTCGTGTGGTTTATTTTTGGGGCGATATCTATTAATTATATGAGGGCAGAAAAAAAAGAGAAAATGGGTATAATTCTTTTTTTTTCTAATGAAGAAAAAATAACGGGAAGAAGGTATTGTAGTTAAACACCATTATCTTCCCTTTTTCCCCCCTTCCTTCATAAATTGCTACCTTAACCATAACTTAATCTTCTAATTATATTCAAATCTAATTAATATTGTGGAAATTAGGTCCCTCACCCTTCTATTTTTCTTGAAAATTCTACAAGCAAATCACCTTTTCTGCATCCAAATATGTGGAAAAAAATTATTTTTTGGACAATAAACTTCACTTGTTTTTTCAATTAAGGAAACATGGATTTTGATATCTTTTTCATAATGAGGACATTAAGTTAGACAGGATAAAGACAGGACTAACAAAGTTACAAATTCTTAATAGAAACAAATAAGACAACAATGCAATTCATATTCGTATGAGATTTGAACCTTCTATCTATATTAAAAAAATGATATTGCCACAAACACAATGTTGACTAGATAGAAATTTGGACGTATATTTAATTTACTGGAACATATTTGAAATATACTTATAGTAAAGTTAATCCAAATTATATACATTTCAAATATACTTGAACACATCACACCTCCATCAATGAGGAGAGTTGATGAACCCTTAACCCTTTTGAAGGACCCAAATATGATGTAATGTGGTCTCCATACCAACTATGTAAATGTTTGAATATTTATATTTACTGCAACTTGCATTGCAAGTCAAATATGATCTTCTTCTTCTTTTCAAGGTTTTAAAGGGTTAGGCAAAATAAAATAATTTGGAACTGTTAGCACAAAAAAAATTATGTCAATATTAAAATTAAATAAAATTATATCTAATTGATTCATTTGGCCCATTAATTGATAAGATACAAAAAGATTTAAAATCAACATAAATAAACAAAATTTATTTGAAAATAATTTTACCTAATTGAATTCTGAAATTTTAGAAAAACTATATAAACGCGTGCGAATTTAAAAATAGGCCAATAAGTCTAATAATTATAATAATACTACATTAAGTCTGACTAACAATATGAGTCATAGCGGTTGTGTGTCATCAGTGTCACACTTCCTTCTATGTACCATAATACTATTAGCCTTTCCTAATGTAATCCAAAATGATCCCTATAATTTGTCTTGTCAAAACAATCTTGTCATTACATTTAATCATAATATGTACATACATAATTATGAATAGAATAGTAAAAACAAATAACTTTAAGTATGTAAGCAAGAATGTCAATTATAGTATCCATTCAAACATGCATCATTATATCATTTATGGGTTGCTCACAAACCCAATCAAAAGAACATGTTTTTTAAAAATATTTATTTGCTCACAATAAGATATCCGAAAGGGACAAAGCATTATTTGCTCACAATGGATGTTTCTGGACTCATCTTCTTTAACCATTAAGTACTTTATACCATAATGCATAGAGATGCAATAGTACTTGTCATTTTTAGAAAAGATAACTACTGTAATTTCACAAAATATCTTCAACAACTTGACAATTGAGTTTGACTATACCAAGTCCTGAGATAAAATTTTGCAGTAAAAAAGTTTGATTAGTGGCCTCAAAACATGCTACAAAATCAACTTCTATTATTAATAATAATAAATTACCCCTTTAATTGATATAAATATTAACCGTAATGTGGACTTTCTATTATTGAGGTAATTTATATAATCAGCATCTGAAAAATACCATCATTTCAAGCTGATATAATTTCATATATGTGAGCAAATAATGCTTTGTCCCTTTCGGATATCTTATTACTTTCTTGTAGTCCTTTAATATTTTTACTTCTGGATAACTCCAATATATATCTAGTATTTTAATTGTAAAACTTATATCTTTTCTAACACAGGCTTGAGCATAGACTTTCAACTACGCATATATAAAGAATATTTTCTTTATCTGATTCTTTTCAAGTCATTTTAAAGCATTTACTATTGACTAAAATTTTGCTTTTATGATTTACTAAATAAAGTTGTATATTAATTTTTTTTTTTCAAGACTCGGTTGATATATCCTTTATAAAACAATCTTCATAATTATTAAGGTCTATTTTTGAATTACTCAATGTTAATAATATAAGATGTCTTATTCATATCGACCATCTTAAAACTCTTAGTGACAAATTTTTTGATTTAGTATAATAAACCAAGATCATTATTGGTAAGGTAAAATATTATCCATATACAAGACTAATATAATAAACTTGCTCTCACTGATATAAATACTAATTAATAGTATTTTCCTTAAATATGAAAATAAAGATATCAAGAACTTTTATAATTTTTATCATGAAGCTTGTTTAAGGTCATAAATAGATTCATGAATTTGCATACTAAAACTTTATATTTCTTTTATTTTCTTCGTAAATCGCTTAGAGTAACCCATGTAAAGTTAGATTTTTAAAAATATTTTCATATCATTATGATATAACTCAAATTCATAATGAGTCACTAATGTCATGATGATTCTTAACGAGTTTATTAAAGTCTCGTTATGATTGATACATTTTTTATGACTAAAACTTTTAACTATAAGTCTGACCATTATATCGTTCCACATTATCATAATATAATTCATGTAGATATGCAACATAATGACCATAAATAACATTATTCCTTCCCCTTTGAGATATTCTCAAAGTTGTCAATTAACAATGATATCAATATAATGTGGGAGTTTAGTAATATTATTTTGTTGTTTACTTTTATCAAATCATTTAATGATTTGAGTAACAACAATCTCTCGAATAATAAAGGAATATCAATTTGTATCTCCTCTATATCAAATTGAATTTCGAGATTTTCACTCCCACTATTTTATAGAAATCTTACATTACCAGATTTAATTGTCCTCGTACTATAATTACAGCAATAAGATATATACCCATTTCAATTTTTCTGAATAGATAATAAAATATTCAGAATAGTTATTAAATCTAATTTTTTTTTATGCGAGTTAAAGATCATTATCTCCATGGGACAGTCTCAAATATGTAGATATCTTAAATTAGGTTTCCTATCATTTCATAACTTAAAAGAAGTCATGTAATTTACTTACTAGGACCACAATTCAAGAAATACATAATTGTTCTTGGAGTTTCTTCTCACATTAATTGAGTACAAAATAATAATATATCATGCCCTAACCATATATATAAAGGTACAATTATATCTTTCAGCAATCATATTTTGTTTTAACACATTTGATAAATCATATACCTTATTTTTTTAAGAATTTAGCAAAAGAATCAGAATTATAATTGAGTTCATCATAAATACCATAAAATTCATCACCCTTGTCAAATATGATGATTTTGACTTTTCAATCTAATTATCTATCGACTTCATTTATATATACTTCAAGAATGTAAACGGGTATAGACTTTATATAAATTAGATATATATAATCATATCTCAATAGATTATATATATAGTGATAAAATGTCTTTCTTTAATTAGATGAAAGCACAAAGTGATAAACACAACCTCAAGGAGTTTATAAAACTACATTTCATTTTAATATTTAATTATAGGATCATTGTAAACTTAAGATTCATATTAATTCTGTATAGACTATTATACATAATTCAAAGGTTAATTTTATTTAATCATAGTAAGTTTACAACCACCAAAAGAGAAATAATATTCTAATAATTCTAGATAAAGAACCCAAATTCCCAGAATTATAAGAACATAATATGAATCTTCAAGATTTATCAATTGAATCATCTTTTGATATAGGCGATAAATACAAACTAATATTGCTTTTACTTTAAGATTATTCCATGAATATCTCATTCTTTTTTGGTTTTATCCCCTTTTATTATTTTTTTATAAATATCTATTATTGGTAACATATGATGAAGCATCAAATTAATCCATCAATAATATCTGTAATATTTGATTTGAACCATATAAACGTTATATTTATACCTTTACATTTTAAATCAAAACTTATAATCATTTCTTTGCTATAGAAATAACATTTTTTGTGAAGATATTCTTTTATGAGTTTATATAGTAATTATAAACTCAGGTGACTTACGCTTCATTCTTATTTTTAGTATTACCTACTCTCTGAATAGTACTCAAAATATTATGAGTCTTGAGCTTACAGCTTTATCATTTATATTGAGGACGTACTCTTGAATTCCTCAAATACTATCATTTTAAGGTGTCAACTAATAACTTATCAGAAAATTTAAATTGATCCTTAGATATTCTTATGCACTAGTTGTAAACTATACTGAAGTCTAAGTATCATAAAATTGAGTCTTTCATATATTTCCTGACCGGTCACCTCAATTATTTATTCCACAGAACTTTCAGTAATTAAGTTGTGTTATGTTCAATTAATCTGATCAAGGTCTCATTTACTCAATACAACTTGCATATGCTCAAGTTATTTATTTCAAAAGATACAAAAACATTTACAAAAATACAATAAAGGAAGTACCATTGTAATAATATAACATTAATGCTTTAAATTTTAAAAATATGATGAACTATTGATATTATCTATATTTCACCTTTGGGTAAAATATTGACATATCTAGTGTTTACTCAAAATCATTTATGGAGGACTGATACTATCCTTATGGAATAGTATTATTACCTTCGGGTATACAACCCTAAACTGTAATGATATCTAAAATAGTATCATCCTACCCCATCATATAATTATTTGAAATAGATTCTCCATCAAAGGCAAAACTATAAATATGCCAAAATAATTAAAGGATATTAATAAAATAATTTGATCAAAGGGAAACCCTAGGGCAAAACTATAATTTTGTCTAAAAGATATGATATATAGCGTTGCCACCTTTGTGCGTGTGGCATTGTGGCCTCGGCGCTACAATCGCGGGGCTTCCTCTACCCGCACACAGTCGCTGCGGTGGTTCTTACCACGCATGGCCGGTGCCTTGGTACGTGTCGACCCCGTGCGACCGCTGCTGGTGTGCGGTTGCCACGCCACGACGCTACTGTGTGGCCTGTATCCGTGTGTGGCTGTCGCTTAGTTGCAACTTCTGCATGCAAGCGATCGCCGCCTAGTCGCGGCTTCTACATGCGAGTGACCACCGCCTGGAAACAGCTCCTGCATGCGTGCACCCGTCGCTTGGGTGTGGCTTGTGCCGACGTGCGGCCATTGCTGCTGCCCTCTGCCCATGGGGGTAGCGACTGCCGGCATTTGCAGCCACCGCACTTCCACAAGCATCCTCTGCGAGCGCCACCATTACGTGTGAGGGCAGTCGCCACGTTGCCCAATGCAACTGCTGCGAGGCACACACTACATGGTGCAGCCACCGCTCGCAAGCGGACCGCTGCACGTGTGCGACCATGATGCGCGGCTGTAGGGTGTTACACGACCTACCTCAGCCTTCAGCCTCGATAACATAGATGGTATACAGTAAATTCATCGATCAAACATAAAATTATACATTACTTATAATCAACGATAGAGCAAATTATATAGAAAAAACAGATCAATAATATCTGATGAATCATTAATGCATCGTAAATAAAAATAATAGATCTAATATATTTGATCTCAAGAACCTAGGCTCTGATACCAATTGTTAGTATAAAATCTATAATTATGTTATCTGTAATGCGGAAAAACTTTTATGCCAAGATTGAAATCAAATAAAATTAGATCTACAAGCGCTCCATCGTCGGATTTGAGATAACAATATGCAAGGAGAACTAGATCATTCTTTTCTCTTCCTATCTTTTCAACTACATTGAGATGTATTGAGATCACCTCATTGTTTAGCCCATACAGATCCTGTCTATTTATAGACGAGATCAGAGGGTCTATGATAAGTTATTAGGAGAATTCCTCCCATCAAAGTTATCTTCTAAAGAATCATATTTTAACTAAATTTTTTTTTCTATTAACCAATAATCATAATCACAATTCAATTATATTTATAATATATCTTATTTAATTAAATAGGAGGATCACAAAATATTTTCTGACGAGCAAATAATACTTTCGTAAGATTCACTATAAAATAGGATGACCACTTTGCTCCTCAAAACTTGTCCTTAAACACACATCATGGTTGAACAGGACAATTCTGAGTTCCACCACAACCTCAGTTGACACCAAAATGGGAGTCTACACTTGCAGAGTGTTCAGCAGTATGAGAACTTTAGGCTTAAATGATTCAAAGATATTTGACTTCTCACTTCAGCAGGATAAATGACTCAAATCTCACAAGAATAATAAGGTCAGAAGAGCCTTTGGATTTGATTTAAGCCTTGCTGTTAGTCAAATCTTAATGAAAAATATGTTCTTAATCATCAGCATTGCATATAAAACCACTCCTATTAGAATTTTAATAATGTCTAATCCTTTTGTTGATCAGCTTGTCTACCTCACCACAGCTGATAATAATAATCCATCAAGAATCAACATTGATAGTGAACTCTCTCTCTCTCTCTCTCTCTCTCTCTCTCTCTCTCCCCTCTCTTTTCTTTCAAGTGCAAGCATTAATGAGGCTTTGGAGCCTTTTGAGCTGGAGATAAATTAGCATCAACTAGATCAAAAACAAGAGGAATGAACTGCAAAGTACAAGAATGGCAGTTCATGGTCACCATTGGTACTTCCATGACCAGAAAACCATATGGACTAAGCCAGGAATGCATTGCCTTGAAGACTCAGCATCCATTTCATGAAGCAAACCAACAACATAAAAGTAAGACTGAGTGCTGTGTGGAACACATACCTGTGTAAAAGCACTCGAAAGGGTAGCTGACATTTTAAGGCACATTGCTTTCATATGCTGGTACTACTGCTTAATCTCTCACCATCCTTTTGGTTCTATCCTCCTATTCTTTTTGTTAGTTCCACCCTACAAAGTTGCCAATATATACATATGATCTAAAATGATATATATATAATTTTAAATCATAATATTTCAGAGTGCTAAATCAACATTCTAAATCAAATACTAAAAGCTTGTAAATAAAATAATGATGCTACTTTGGTTACTTTGATTAACTTAATTTTAGGCTATCACATACAAGATAGTCAAAAAGAAATTATAACTATGAGAAATATTATCCTAATATTTTTATGTCTTTTTAATATAATTTCATATTATTGGATTGTTGACTATGATAGAGATATCACACTCTCCTATATGGCCAACTTAGTTTCTTCCAAATGATCTAATATGTGGTATGATTCCATTTTTGGCTTAGTAAACTGATATGGATGTAGTTTGATAGGAATGTTGAGGTGGAGCCAAATAGTATTCTTTGGGAGACACATTTCTCTTCATTGATTAGGACAAACACCATACAGTGCTAAAATTTCAACTAGACAGGAATGAATTATAATTGATGCATATAAATGCGTAATTTTTTTTACTTTCAGATAAACTTTTATGATAAACAAAGTATTCCTTACCACAGCAATATGCCCATTATTTGCTATATATCTTTTTATCATATCTTCATTGATTTGTACTAAAGAAAAGTATGTTTTTAGGGTTTATTTTTTTATCATTATTTTCTTTATAGCCATTATATCTTACTACACCAATATGACCATTATTTACTATATTTTTTTATCATTTCTCCATTGTCTTATATTAAAAGAAAAGTATGTTTTTATATCATTTGATATCTGTATTTCAAGTAAGTAAAAAACAAAAACAAAAAGTCAATGATCATAAAACAAAAAAGGACAATTATTTTTTTCTAATGTTCCATTAAAAGGAAAAAAAAGAACTCATTTTACCTTATAACTTCTCTCCAATTCTCCTCCCATTTGTCTTCAATCTAATCATCTACTGTTCTTTAATCTTTTAATTCCATTTCTTTTTTATCTTCTCATGTTTTTACAGCAAACTTCTTATGTAATATTATGAAAAATATCACAGATAATCAAATCATTGTCTGATTTGATTATTTTTCCTCTAAGTTTTTGAACATTTATATATTTTCTCTTCCTTCTCATTAACATTCCAAAAGATAACAAAGTAGTGAGAGAACAGTCATATTCACAAATGTCATTATTAAAATTCAACAAATTATTAAAAAAGGATAATAATAATAATAATAATAATAATAATAATAGATATATGATAGATTAATGTAATTGAATTATCATATTTATCATGTAAATCATATTATATAAATATTTACTTTTTATGTTATTCGTTATTTTTTTTCTGAAAATGTGGCAGATATTTTAACTGTGTCTCAGATTAGATGTGTAAATTAAAAAAAAAGCCGACAATTCCACGTCACCTCTTTTTGCCAACCCTTTTACTGCACTCGGAAGCATCTCTTCGTCCACCTCCCCCGTCTCGCCTCCACCGCCTCGTCCTCCTCCTCCCCTCCTCCTCCTCCTTCTCTAATTCTATTTGCCACCTACCGTTGATAACTCCATCTCGCCTTCTCCCTCTTCCTCCCTCCACCTTCACCTCCACCTCTCTCTCTCTCCCTCTCTCATGTCCCATTCCCCTCCCCTTCTACAAATCCAAGGCGCCACCTTTCTTCCCATCCTGCTTCTCCTAAAGCGAGATTCAAGGTTGGGATTTCAAGGGAGGAGCTGCTGCCCCGTCCCAAAGCTCCATTTCGGCTTAGATCTGAGGCATCGCTTCTCTCGAACGGCTCCGCAAATCGCTTCTTGAGCCTCCCCTATCCCCCGGATCTGGTTCCATGAGGCAAATGGTGCTGTAGCTTTCGGCGTCTCCGCTTCCCTCCGTCGGCTCGGTTCTTGGCCCGGGACTGCTGAATTTTGTGGAACGAGGGACGAAAGGGCGGGAAAATTCGATCTTGCTGGAGATCCGGAGGTACAAGGTATGTATGGGGAGTTGGAGAACTCAGATTTGTTGTGCCCTGGCTCGATTGGATGAAATAATATCTCATGCTGTCGAAATTGCAGTTCTTACTTATAGCTTCCTTATGTGGAGTAGGATCGTGTTCTTTTCATCCTCTAGGTGTGGTTTTGTCATGGAAGTCTAGTTTTGGAATGCTCGTTTCGTAGTTTTATTTGCTTGTTGTCGCTGCTTTAGCAACACTAACTAGTGAATGAATTGAGATTGCTGGTAACAAGTCTCCATAAGGTTCTAAATTCATGGGAGAATGCTAATTTGTTCACTGAATTCTTGCTTTATTTTCTATAAGCTAGCTTACTATACAGAGAGAAGGTGTCTGCTTATTCTATAGCTTTGTCCGTATTGGAAAAAGAATTTTTTTTGGGGAGGGGGATGTTTTAAGAGTGTATCTATTGTTTCAGCTGCAAACTGTGCATGTTCCTTTTTCTTTTGCATGTGTGCTTGTTAAATTTTATTCCTTCTATGTGTGCTGTCTCCATTGTTGTGCTTTCCTTGTAAGAGGGTCTGTGATGATTATGGAAGTTTAATGAGCGTTTGACAAGCTAAGACTTTTGTGTTTCGGTCAAAAGTTCTTATTTATGTTCTTAGCATCCCTATTTACAGTTATGTAGTAATAGGCAACTGATATTTTGTTTTTCTTTGAAATCCTAAATTTTTCGTATCCGATATATAGTTTAAGCATGTGCATTTGTGCTTTGTTTCACACACTTATGTTTCCATCAGTTTTGCAAGTTGAACTCGTAACAAGTGTGATGATTAGAAATGATTTTGTTGGATACTATGGACACCATTCTGGAAATCTCTTAGTGATGATGTTGAGGGATGTGTCTATGATTTACTTTCTTCATGTTCCTTTTTTCCGGTTTTGTATCCAATTGAAATCTAATGTCTATGTGTTTATAGGAAATATTTTTCAGTGGGCCTCATATTTCTATAGCTGCCTTGACTGAAATTTTGCTTAAGGACAAATCCGCATATTCTTTCTGCCAAAAATATGATAATTGTTTTTAGATACACTTATTAAGTGGTTAGAGAGCTGTAATTTACATCAGTTCTTTTTCTTGCAGGAGCTTTGCTATCAGAAATATGTCATCTCTGAGGGAACATTTATATGATAAAACATTTCTTTTTGGCCTTAAGTTATGGGTTGTAATTGGAATAATCGTTGCGGTCTCCATATTGGGTGTTCTTTCCATTCTAGTTATATGTCTTAATGCTAGGAGTCATAGGAGGTCAAGGAGGACTTCCAACAATCTTCCAGTCAGTCAAATACCAGCAGTATCAAAGGAAATTAAAGAAGTGAGGGTTGAACATGTCTCAGCTAGTGACTTTATTGCACGTGATGGGATTCTTCTTACACTACAAGATAAATCTGATGGAAATGAATCAGATAAGATTATGGTCCATTTGGGCCTGGGCAAATCAAGGCATGCTGATGAGAACAGTCACTCAGACTCATTTCATTACGTAGAGAAAGATGGTAGTTCCCATTCTGGTGATGAGGGAAGTTCAGGGACAGTTGCCATGTGTAGACAATCCTCTTATCCTATTACTGCTCCATCACCTTTGACTGGCCTCCCAGAGTTTTCTTACCTTGGTTGGGGTCACTGGTTTACCTTGAGGGACTTGGAAATTGCAACCAATCGATTTTCAAAAGATAATGTACTTGGGGAGGGTGGTTATGGTGTTGTTTATCGAGGGCAACTCATCAATGGTGCTCCTGTAGCTGTTAAGAAGCTTCTTAACAATCTGTATGTTTTCTTTGCATAATACTCTCTAAACCTCTAAGACACACTGCCATTTTTTTAATATTATGTCAAAGAATAAAAATTACTTATCGTTGGGTGTTTGATTACAGAGGACAAGCAGAGAAGGAATTCAGAGTGGAAGTTGAGGCCATTGGTCATGTTCGCCACAAGAATCTAGTACGCCTTCTTGGATACTGTGTGGAGGGCACTCAGAGGTGAGTCACATTCTTGTTCAAACACTCTTTTTGGTGTTCATATTAGTTCAGTCATCAGTGTGCTGCTTAAGACTAGTAAATTAAGTATGTGATTCACTTTTGTTGTGCCATGTTCAAGTTATCACTTCTTAGCTCTTTATTTTTGCTATCATGTTAGACGTTACTGTTCTGTAACTGCATTACCAATGGCCATCCTAATGTCTCTTTGGTTGTATTTCTCAACTACTCAGGATGCTAGTTTATGAGTATGTGAACAATGGAAATCTAGAACAATGGCTTCATGGAGCTATGCGTCAGCGGGGTTCTCTCACTTGGAAGGCTCGCATAAAGATACTTTTGGGCACTGCTAAGGCGTGAGTCTTTTTCTTTCTTTTTTATTTTTGATAAGAAACTACTTTTCTTTGTTCTATTTCTTTCTGTTTCTGCTTCTGCTATTCAACTCTTTAATTGTACTTCAAATTTCTCCTGCCACATTTTTTTAGAATAAGGTTACAAGCATTGGTTATAAGCATATGTTTGATGTCCTAGAGAATGTTGAAGTCTCAAATCTATTTCCTTATCACATTCTATGAGAATTGAGGAGTTTCTTTTTCTTTCAAATTTAAACACCACAACTTCAACTTTGTGGTTGTCTTGACTATTTATTTTTGGCATAAATACCAGAATGTTATCTTCATAGAAAAATCCTTTCATTTATAATCTACTCAGAATGTAACATGTTTGTGGCAGTCTTGCTTATTTACATGAGGCCATTGAACCAAAAGTTGTGCACCGAGATATCAAATCCAGTAATATATTGATTGATGACGAGTTTGATGCTAAGGTTTCTGATTTTGGTTTGGCCAAGCTTCTGGGAGCTGGTAAAAGTCATATCACTACTCGAGTTATGGGAACCTTTGGGTAAGTACCCTTAATGTATATATTTTTTCTGTTCCAAAGGAACTGCTAATGCAATTGGATTATCCATTTTCATGGATTAGCACTATGAACTTCTCCCACTTGCAGTTATGTGGCACCAGAATATGCAAATACTGGACTGCTAAATGAAAAGAGTGATGTATACAGTTTTGGTGTTGTTCTTCTAGAAGCAATTACAGGGAGAGATCCTGTCGATTATGGGCGCCCTGCAAATGAGGTATTCATGGGTGACTGCTTTTTCCACATCATGCTTATTCTTCACTAACAAGTTAAAATGGGGCGAGTTCTGCAGACTGCTGGTTGTCTGCGAGTGACCAACCTTAGTTATCTGCATCTATTAATGTTTCATTTTTTGTTTTTTTCCTTGGGCTCTATCAATCTGATCGTCCTACCTATTTGCTTCAAATTTTAAAAGATTTTCGAATGAAAATGCACTTGACCAGATAGAGCAGCAATATTTACTTGATCCATATTAGTGATGGAATTTGTTTTGTGTTCTTCTGGAGTTTCACTCATCATTTGTGCTCACTACCAGAAGTCTTCCACAAAGAACATATCAAACTGTGATGTAAAAGTTAACCTTTTTATCGATCTTTTCTTTCCCACTTCTATGTAGTTTTTTTTTGTACTTGACATGTCCTCCTAATTTTTGTTTGGGAAATGTGATTCTGTTTTCATACTTGCTGCCTTTTGTTCTGTTTGACTCGTCATATGTCTATTTTTGCCTACTTTACTACATATATGAATGATTGACTGAACTATCTTTAGACCCTATCCTCAATATGAGTTTGCAAATTGATTTTTAACTAACTATCTCTTACATGGTCATTTTCATCCATTGCACTCATATTGCCTTTTATGGGCTCATGCTACTTAAACATTTACTTTGCTGCAAATATGATTACCAAATATTCATGTAACAGAGCTTTAATAAGCACCTTTAATGGTGAGATAAAAGGTAGATGGAGACCTAGAGAATTATTGAAGAAAAAGGAAAAGAGATATGATTGCTGTTTGTTTAACTAGTTATATTGCCCTGAATCATGCTCAATAATGAAGAAAGATACATCTAGTTTGATATTATGGCTGGTTGCTATTGTTCAATGTTGTTTCTGTGGAAGCTGAAGTATTCCCATAATTTCCTCTTTCTATTGCACGTTCAGGTTTTAAGACTTTCACAAGGTATAGGGCATAGTAAAAAGATTATGCTTTAAGCTGTTTCCATTGACAATATGTATGTATTTCTTATATGTCGTTATTTTTGCCAGTGCTACTTCCACTTCTTGGTTACGTTTACACACAATGTTATTGCAGGTAAATCTAGTTGATTGGCTCAAAATGATGGTTGCAAGTAGGCGGTCAGAGGAAGTAGTGGATCCAAATATAGAGACAAGACCCTCTACAAAAGCACTTAAACGTGCCCTTTTGACTGCTTTGAGGTGTGTTGATCCTGATTCAGAGAAGAGACCTAAGATGGGTCAGGTTGTCCGAATGCTGGACTCTGATGAGCCGATACCACGTGAGGTATAATTATTTTGTCTTATATTTGATTGTAGTTTAAATAGCTTTTTGAAGTAAACTGATTCTGATATTTGCGCCATACCATGAAATCATTCTAATCGAATCTATTTGAGTCTGCAGGACCGGAGACGCCGTCGAAATCGTGCAGGAGGCATGGAGATAGATTCCCAGAGGGAGAGTTCCGACACAGACAAAAGTGACAACCCAGACTCCATATATAACAACAGAAAGAACAGACCATCTCCAACCAAATGAGGTTCCGGAATCTGGGAGAATAGTTTCTCTGCCTGATTGCTCACATTCTTTTCACCAGCTGCTTCCCCAGACTGCAACAACTCATCATTTCTACATCTCTGTAGATGACTGCTCGAACTTGGATCAACGACAGCTGGAATATCCATGTATTTTCACCATATTTCTCGAAGCTAGGATTGTTTTGTTGTATGTATGATGCTTGAGAGTACTTCAAACAAAATTGTGTGTACATAGTTTTATTTTCTCGAGAGTTGTGATCTTCTTCTGTAATAGGGAAATGTTTGTTAGATCCGATTGCTTTGAGAGAATTAATACTACTGTTTCACTTCAGATTGCTGAGGTTCGCTTTCCACTGACTCATTAAGTTTTCTGAGAAGTTTGTAGTACTTCTTGAAGAAGGCATTGGAATTGTCAGGTATTCGATTCTTGATGATGCAAAGCTGCAATATAATAAATTATATGGATCGCATCCTTCAAAGGCCCAAATGGTCCAAATGCGGACCACAAATCCGGCCCACGAAATTTTTGGCCGACCCAAACGGCTAAAGTCGAAAGCCCTAAAAGCGACGGCACAAAAGTTGCAATAAACCCTCGCTTCGCTACAAGCCACAAAGAGCCTCCCATTTTTTACTGTGGCGATGGCCGCAGGCGAGCGGAACTCATGGCGGCTGCGGACTGGCCCTTACCTCGGCGAGATCTCCGCCCTCTCATTCATCCCTCTCTCTCCTCGCGTGTCCTCCTTTCCCCTTCTTCTCGCAGGTAACCCGTCATTCTGTTATTGTTTGCTCGTTGCTTGGTGATTAATTTGTTTGTAATTCACCTCCGTGGATCAGGAACTGGATCTGAGCTTCTGGTTTACGATGTCGAATCTGGGAAACTCATCAACACCTTCCAGGTGTTCGAAGGTGTTCGCGTTCATGGCATCTCTTTGCGATCTCCTGACACAAAGGAGGATTTTTTTTCTTCGGAGGCTGATTACCTTGTTGCCGTCTTCGGGGAGCGGCGAGTTAAGCTCTTTTTCTTGCGTGTTGACGTGGGGTTGAGTGATCGTGCCGGCGGCGAGTTGAGCGTGAGGCTGGATTTGGTCCAGCGCTTGCCTGGGTTTGATCACTGGATCTTGGATGCATGTTTCTTGAAGGTGAGCATTGTTGGAGTTATGTTGTTTGGTGTTCAGTCTGATTCTGATTCTGATGTTTGATTGGTGCAGGAGGACGAGCTTCTTGCAATGGGGCTCAGTGACAACTCTGTAGCGTTGTGGGACCTTACGAGTTCTTCTGTGGTTGCCCGAGTGACGTCTTCAGGTTTGATATGGAATTTAATAACGGTTTCCTGGAAATTTGCCTGTTAGATGTCTCATTTAAATTGGTCACATTTGGTCCCGTCTTATTGCTTTACTGTTTACAGAGAGGTGCCTTTTGTATTCTATGAGAATGTGGGGAAATAGCTTAAAGGTTCTCCGAGTAGCATCGGGAACAATTTTTAATGAGGTAAACTTTGTACTCTTGTTTTATCTAATGGTTGGAAATACTGTCACTATTGCATCGGTACACTGCGTTTATACATATTATTGTATGATTAAATTGCAGAATAGCTCATCAAGAAACTGTTTTTGGACATTTCATTCTGATTTTGATATATGGAGTTAGTTTAAAACCAACATTTTGTGATATTTATGACTCAACAATAATTGTGTATTGAGTACGTTAATGATAAAAAAAATATTGGTTTTGCCACTGATTGGATAGAGTTTACTTTATAATAGTTATTCTTCTCCCCCAATATGCAATTCTTTGCTTATAAGATATGTCAGTTTAATGAATAATGATCTAGAAATAGTGAACTGTATTCTGCTGGTTTTTTGTCTTTCTATACCTCCCTACAACCAGTTGTTTTTCCCTTCGTAGCCCAGGTCGATGGTGTTCTAGCTAGTTACTTCTTCATTAGATGATGACTTTATCTGGTTTTGATGGACCTTTAAGATTTTTCTACAGTTTCCTCTGTTACTGAATCAGCCTTGTTTAGAATTTTGGTTGCAATGTTGGAGAGTTGACATTGAAAGCATTTCTGATTTTGAGTTTGGATTGTTTCCTACCCATTTTATTGTAGGGATTTGTTGAGATTAATGTGTTCTCTTCCAGCATGTAACTGAATAAATTAAAATCATAGTGTTGACAGACTTCGTGGGCTATATGAAATTGTGCGAGTTAGATATTTGTAGGGCAATCCATGTGTGATTATTCCTGCAATTGCATAACCACTGATGGATGTGTTTTTTGAAGTATTGCAAAATTGTATGCATAGAAGAAGATTGGTATCTTGCATCACATTATGGAAAGGTGTTATGAATTTTTTATTCAATTTTTTGGCACTTCCAACAGATTATAGTTTGGAAGTTAATTCCAGAATCTCCACCTTCTTCTCCTGCTATTTTGATGGAGCATCCTTGTCGCAACACATCCAGCTGTGCAATTACTCAGATTGATGGCAGGAATTATGTAGCGTTTCATTTGAATAGACTCATTGGACATGAAGGCTCGATTTTCCGTATGGCCTGGTCATCTGATGGAACAAAACTGATGTCTGTTTCTGACGATCGTTGGTGGGTTACATGCAGATCCCTTATTTTCACTTACATTTGTTTGTATGAGGTTTTGTTTTTTTTACATTGATAAATTTCTCATATTGTCTTAAGCTCACAAATTCTGAAATAATTAGTCCATTTTGTTTGGCTTCATTCATAGGGCAGCGCTCGTATATGGATAAGTGGCGGCCAAGGGCAAGAATTTGATAATTTCAGGGAGTTTTCATCTGACCTCATATTGTTTGGTCATAATGCTAGAATTTGGGACTGCTATATGTCTCATTCTGTAAGTTCCTTTTCTTTTGTCGATTCATTTGCATCACGGTATAATTAAATCTTTATTATCTCCTTGATTTATTGTCAGTTATGCTTTATATAACTTAGTCACATATAGCTAGTCATTTCTTCATATCATTGACCATGTATAACTGAAACCAGTGATGTCAAAAGGTGCTCTGGCAAGGCGAAGTAAGGCTCGAGCGCCTCATTTAACGTCCAGGAGGCGTGCTTCAAAGAGGCGACCAAGGGCTCGCCCAAGCCGTGGCGTCGGGCGCTTCGGGCCAGTGCATGGTTTAAACCAGGCGATCGAACCAGCTTTTTAGGTATGGTTCGGTCACATTTGCATTAGTTGGTTTGCAGCCTCCCCCTCGCAACTTCCCCCAACCCTAACCCTACTCGCAATTCCGCTGTCGACATTTCCTCTTTGTTGCCGTTGTCGCTACCATTGCCACTGTCGCTGCTCTTTGTTGTTGTTGCTTTCCGCTGCCACTGTCGCTACCTCTCTCCGTTGCCGTTGCTGCTGCCGCTGCTCTTCGCTGTCGCCAGCTGTTGCTGCCGTTGCTCTCTACTATCGCCCGTTGCTGCTGCCGTTGCTCTCTACTATCACTCGCTTCCGCTGTCGTTGCTCTCCGTTGCCACTCGCTGTTGCTGTCGTTGCTCTCCGTTACTGCCCACTACTATTGTTCTCAGATAGCAGCCTCCTGTCTGCGATTGAGTTCTCATCGTGACTCAGCTTCTTACTGCGGTCTCCTTCTCACACTCTACTGTTAACAGTAGAGAATATTTTAAAATATTAAAATATTTTTTATATTTTAATATTTTAGAGCTTCTCGCTTCACTCGGGTGAGCGCTTAGCGCATTGGGCATTTTGGGACCTTAGTGCTTTTTAAAATCACTGATTGAAACATATCTTATTGTTTCCTCCTTTGTTTTTGTTAACATGAATTCTGTGAAAATAACCGAAACACATCTTATCGTTTCATTGGTTTTCTTTTGGTTTTGATTCATAACAGCCTTGTACTGTCCTGTTGGGTGTACCACTTGATTGTAATTGTTGGAATCAGATGCAATGGATGGTAAGCCTACCAACCAGTACAGGGATCTTCTTTTCTTCATTTTTGATGGTCGTGGCAGCTATCTTTTCTTTTTCTTTCTTACCGCTCACCCTCTCTCTTTTTCTATCACGTTCTCTCTCTCCTCCATTCTCACCACATCACCACCTCCTTCTCCCTCTCCTTGTAAGGTTCATGACCGCTGTCTCCTCAGCTTCTTCCTTCGTCATCACTACTAGTCATACTCCTTCAAGGGTTCTAAAAAGCATGGTTTGCAATACCGTATCGTACTAGTCGGTACGAGTGGTACGTATTGGTCTTACAGAGGATTAGTATGGGCGGTGCATTGGTACACCTTAGTATATCATGTATCGGTACGCTCGGTACAGTTCGGTATAGCTCGGTATGTACCATATTGATAGCTGATCGGTACACTCGTATGGTATGATATTCAGAACCTTGCTGAAAAGCACCATTAATAAATACCTTCTCGAGTGAAAAAATCTTTTCATGATATATTCATGGCTTCTTTGGTTGTTTAGTGATGAGACATGAAAAGTTGATCTGTGTGGTTGTGTTGGGCTCAGCTTTATTGGTAAGCTTGCCATCACACCGTGTAATTAAGAGAGAGGTTCTCTCCTCCACGCTCTTAACATAAAAATATGCTTCATTAGAAAATAAAGATGAAGTATTTACTGGTGCTATCTCATCATACCGTCCATGATTGTATTGTTGCACTTGATTAAAAAAAGTCAGAGGCCAATTTTCTTTTATTATCTTTTAGGACTAATATTTTAACTTTTCATTAGAATATAAAGAAGTATCTGCCAGTACTATGTTATTATAATGTCTATGATTTTGTTGTTTTACTTTTAACAAAAAAGTTTGTGTCTTTGTTATATAGCACAACTATAAATTCCATAATGTCCACTGCAGAAATTGTGCAGATTTGCAAACAACTCCCATATGTCAATCCTTTATGAACTGTGTTTAGTTCCCCAATGTTGCATAGCACACTGTGGAAGGGTCTATCAGTCCTTGATGGATGCTTGTGGTTGGTATTCTACCTTGTTACACATACAATAAGTTGATAGAAATTTTTTTGTTTTTTTTTTCCAAGATGGGGATTGGTCCTGAACAGGTTCCTTATTGTATCACTAAAAGAAGTTATTTGCTCAGTGATATGGACCTCTGTCAGCAAACTCAAGAATCTCTTTGTTATACTCATTGGGTGTAAATGATTGAAATTGTCTCCGTGTATGAGAGTTAAAATCATTGATATGAGGTCTTATCTTATATTATTTTTTGATAAAGTGCTTGTTCATACATTGTGGTGTTTCTGCTTCCTAATGTTGTCAATTGATATGTAGGGCTTAGCTTGGTTTTGTGCTATTATACTTCTACTGTGTTATTCTTACTCTCTCTCTCATTGCTTATTCTGAGCTTTTTTTGTATAGGTAGTAATTACAGCTGGCGAGGACTGTACATGTCGAGCTTGGGGAATGAATGGTAACCTATTAATGATATTCAAGGAACATATGTAAGTGGTCATCACATTGTAATAAATTTAAGCATCACTAGTAGTAGTTAAATGCTGCCTTCTTGCAGTTTTAGTTTAACTAATTGCTGCAATCAATGCAGTGGAAGAGGCATATGGCGGTGTTTGTATGATCCAGATTCTTCACTTCTTGTTAGTGCGGGATTTGATTCTACAATCAAAGTGCATCAACTCTATTCTTCTTCATCTATGGAGACAAGAGAACAAGGTGGCTTAATAGATGATCTAAAGGACCAGAGAGAAATATTTGAAATTTGTGCTCCTAAATTAACAAAGCAGCTTGGTCTGATGGACAGGTATACTTTTTGATCTTTCTCACATTCAACTTCTTTATTTTTGAATTATGACCACTTGGGCATACAATATGAAAAAATTGTGTCTTAAAATGCTAATATAAAATAGATACTCATTTGCAAATCAGAAATATCTTGTCTTTTCCTTTATCAGATGTCTTGTACTTTTTTGATGACACTGCTAAGACTTATCAGACATCAGGGATGTTAGTGGATAGCAGTTAACAATAGTGTCTAATTTTCTGCAAGTGCTTCACATGGTTGATATAGCAAGATAGGAACTTGTGTCCACCTCAGAGATCAGAAGTAGAAGGGGTGTGAAGGCTGTGCATATTCAGTACTCTTAAGATCATTTCTGTCACTAACACCAAGAAAGAAGCAATATAGCTGGGATTTGACTCTTGGGAAAAGGAAAAAAATCTATGAAATGCTGCTCTGCTTTGCTGTCCTTTTTACTGTTTAGAATGTTTTTGTGCTTAAAAGGTGCATATCAGCAATATATTTGTGATAAAAATTCTGGTCTGTTTTCTGGAAAGGGGTGCGTGGAATGATATCCAGCTTTGAAGAAAATCCCAGTCAAACAAATTTGAATGTGCTTTTGTTATTCATAATTAAGCACAACTTCAATTTTTCCTTCCTTCAGGGTAATTCTTGGTTTCACAAGTTTGGTCTGTTGCAACCTGTGTGACTTGGATTGATTTGACTCTTGGGAAAAGGAAAAAAATCTATGAAATGCTGCTCTGCTTTGCTGTCCTTTTTACTGTTTAGAATGTTTTTGTGCTTAAAAGGTGCATATCAGCAATATATTTGTGATAAAAATTCTGGTCTGTTTTCTGGAAAGGGGTGCGTGGAATGATATTCATCTTTGAAAAAAATCCCAGTCAAACAAATTTGAATGTGCTTTTGTTATTCACAATTAAAGACAACTTCAATTATTTTCTTCCTTTAGGGTAAGTCTTGGTGTCACAACAGGTTTAGTCTGTTGCAATATGTGTGACTTGGGTTTGAGTCAGAGAAATATCTTCTCTATTTGCAAGGGCGATGTTGATTCTCTCCATCTCCTACATGGACCACTGCATTATGCACTGGGCTGCTTTTTTCACCTTGATTTGAAGTAAATTTTTTGAACAAGTTGTCCTGGTGATGTGATCATTTTGTAGTCGGTGAAAACTGTTTTACTGATACCCTAGTCCATCTTGATCAATCCTAATGTATGCATTGTTGAGCATGGGTATATAACATCTAGCTAGATGCTTGTTAAGTTTTCTAGTCATAGACCTACACGTCAATATGGGGCCATTCTCTTTTGATATCATCCAATGGCCAATAGATTTTACCATATTTGTAGCACTTTGATAAATAATCTTAACAACTTATTGTTTCAAATTTCTATTTGGCTTACCAAGTGTGATAGTTAGTAATGTCCAAAACTGGCTACCATGTCTGTATAAAAGGACTAGGAATAGATTTTCAAGCACATTCCTCTCTAATTCCAAGTCATAAGGATCCTTGATTTGTCTAGTGGTACCATCCTCATCCTAATGGTCGCATGATGATTATAGGCTGTATGCTGAACCATACAAGCAGATTATATTGCCAAAGGGTGCCAACAGTAAGATTCACCACAGAATGAGGTATATCTGCACCCACTCAAATTGATTCTAGCTTTGCCTTACTATGGGGGATAATTGATACGTGACCTTTGGCTAGGTAGGCAGCTTTACCTTCCATTCTCCTGTAAATTGGTTGTACTGGTACATGCTTTCCTGGTTGCGAAATATGGACCAACAGTTGCTTCTGGGACAATCATAATATCATGTTTTATTGACATGGGATGTTTGGAAACAATATATGCTATAAGCACGTTAAAATTTTGACCATTATCAATTGCAAAACATGACTAGTTGGAATTGTCAACTTGATCGATCTGTCTGTCAGCCAAGTATGAACTTGTTTTCATGTGCCATTCATTAAATGTGAAACATGCTGTTTTCCAGTTGTTTACTTTATAACATCATATGTCCTTTACACTTGTTATCGATGGTGCTGCAGCAAAAGTGAGTATGTTAGATGCATACGGTTTACTCGAGAGAATATACTTTTTGTCGCTACGAATAATGGGTATTTGTATCATGCTGAATTGTCCAATCCTGGGAATGTAAAGTGGACTGAACTTATCCAAATAAGTGAAGCACAGATTATTTGTATTGATATATTGTCCAGAAACTTCTCAGAGTTCTCTTTAGATGTGGAAGAAATTGTTGCAATTGGAGATGGTAATGGAAAAGTGACAGTTGTCAGTCTGACCAATGGAGACCATGCCCCCAAAGTGTCATTATCTTTTTCTTGGTCAGCAGAAATGGAGAGACAGCTGCTAGGAGTCCATTGGTGCAGATCATTGGGTAGTAGGTATGGAAACTTAATTTTTCTTTATCCTTTTTACTCTTCAAAATTTCAAATGTTCCACTTTTCCTCAATTTTGTGTTTTCCATCATGCAGCTACCTTTTTACATCGGACCCTAGAGGAATGCTGAAGTTATGGAAAATAAATAAGGATTCATTACAATCTAATTCTCAAAACACCACCATAGGTCCCAGTGCATTTCTTCTTGCAGTGTTCGCATCAAGTTTCAGACATCGAATCATCTGTATTGATGCATTGAGTAAAGAAGAGGTAATACTTTGTAGTTTAGCAGTTTTGATGCAGACTAGGATTCAACTTTTTACACTTACCAAGCTGTATGGTTCCAACTACCAACCCAATATTGTTTCACAGTACACCAACCATAGTAAGACTGTTGATTGCACAGTGATGTTTACATATTGTATTGGTTCGCCGATTGAATGGTATTCCACATGGACTAATATTTAAATCCTTGGGTTCAGATCTGTGCATATGATAATCAAAATTTCAGCATTTTATAGGAGTTGTAAATATAACTTAAGATAATGCCTGTACTAGCTGGGAAATTCGAATAAAATGAGTTTTATCTTCAGTTTAGAAACAGGTGGTTGTGACCAGCCTTGTTCTACTGATGAGAGTAATAATGATTTCACTTTTCTCCCCTGGTGGGCAATTCATGGATGGAATAAGACTTGGTGACTGTTATGTGAAAGTATTTTTGTTGTGTTTCCCTTGAATTTTATTTTTGCTCCCTAGTATTGGTCTTTTCTTAGGGAAAAAAACAAATCTATCAAATCCTTATAGTGTTCGTATAAATAAGATCATAATTGCCTTGTAGATTCTGATATGTGGTGACAAACGTGGAAATATTACTCTTTTTCCTTTGTCGGAGGAACTGATGGTAGCAAACCATGAGGATGTAATGAAGAATATCACTTCACTTGATCATTTTAAAGGTGCCCATGGCATATCTAGTGTCACCAGTATTTACATTGCCAGATCATACTTCAACCATGTTGAAATACAAACGGTATGACCATATTTAGGATATGTCCATCTTATTGATAACCAAGTAGGGCTCATTTTTTTGCTATATTTGCAGACTGGAGCAGATGGATGCATTTGTTATTTTAAATACGATAAAATCGAGCATAAAATTGAGTTCCTTGGGATGAAGCAAGTGAAAGAAATAAGTATGATTCAATCTGTATTTTCGAGCTCCAACTTGGAGGACATGGTGCTGGGCAATTATGCAGTTGGTTTTACCTCTGTGGACTTCATCATGTGGGATCTAACAAATGAGACAAAGGTATTTAATCTGGTCTTGTAATATTGGAAATCTTGTCTTGAGCCATTCAACCTCAATGCGTCACGGTTCATGCTTCTGCAGACAATAAAAATTCCTTGTGGTGGATGGCGCAGGCCATGTTCTTTTCATTTTGGGGCAGTTCCAGAGCATCAAAATTGTTTTGCATATCTGAAGGTATCCTGCTGTTATGTTCCCAATATTCCTTTTTAACATGATTTGTACTTTGTCTTCTAATATTTTTGTCCGTACTTTCTTTGTGCTATATTAGACCACATACTTTACTGCTTTTTCTGCCCCCCATCTGTTAATTTTGGTTCCATTCTTGTGAAAGTACTCCCCAGGTTGGATACTGTTAGCTACAGCACCATACAGGTATATATGCACAGTGCTTAGTATTGATGGTGAACCTTTTACAAAGATGAACTTTTATCTTTATCTGGATTTGCTTCTAGAGATATGCTGTCATTCTATTCATGGCTAATGGTAATTTTAAGAGGCATAAGAACATAAGTGGTGCATAATAAGAACATAAAACGATGGATGGCAAAAATGCTGTGTTAGGGGTAAAGAGAAGTTTAGGGTTCATTACCTTATTAAAAAGTACTAGCCATTAACTTCTGACAATCAGCAGCATCACCTCCCTCCAGTACTGAGACCAAAGAAATTTTAGGATGATGCAGTTAATGATAGTTTTTAATGTAATACATCTCAAAAGCCATTAACAACTTGATTTTTCGAAGAGGACTATAGTAATAAATCATCAGTCATAAGAAAATACATTTCCAGTTTCGTGGTGATTGTTCAGATGTAGACAGTTATTTTATCAGATATTGGATTCTTTCCTTGACATTGAAATATTATTGAAAGTCATACCTCACTTGTACAAGTCATTGCTCAAGCAATGACTCGACAATCTGTGGCATGGTGGAATGGAGGGGATCAACAACGAATCCTAGCAATAAGCCATATGGTTGTTTGAGATGATTAATTTGTAGTGGTTGAGTGTTGTAACTGCAGGTACACCCTTGAGAGTAAAGCTCACAAGGTGCAAGAGTTAAGCACAAAATATCATGTAAAGAAATTTGTATACAAAATATGACATTGGCTTAAATGCATTAATGAAAGTAAGAAACATATGTAGTTTTTTTATTTAAATTCATCAATGTTTCTTTGCAAGTTCACTAATGCGGTTGAGGATAAAAACTGTGGATGTTATATTAATATATAATAGTTATTTCCATGATATATAATACATTTAAAGTTTTGAGTTGCTCTTTTTGGGACCATATCATTCATGTTCATAGGCTTTGGGCGGTTACTAAATGATAGTTTTTTCCATGATATATAACACATTCAACATTTTGAGTTCTCCTTTTTCAGGACCATATTATTCATGTTCATAGGCTTTGGGTGGTTGCTGGGGAAAAGTTATTTCCTAAAGTTTTGCATATGCAATATCATGGAAGAGAGATACATTCTTTATGTTTCATTTCACTTGGTCTCTTATCAAAGATAAGTAAAGGTTGTCATTCATGGATTGCAACAGGTTGTGAAGATGGAAGTGTGCGGCTGGCAAGGTTTGTGTCCACAATTTTTGAATTTTTGATGCTCTAAAACGTTACAAAGACATTTGTTGTGTGAATATTAGTAAGATTTTCTAATTTGACTGTGACTACTTGTTGTTATAGTAGTTATGCTTTAACAACAGTGTCTTCAAGTGTTTTCATATTTGGAAACACTTGCCATATAAAGAAGTCTGGTATTAATTATATGCCACACGATAGAATGACATCGTTTTCCAAATTTTTTCAAAGTATCAGCCAATAACTCAGAAATCCTAGAATGACATCAATTTTCCAAATTTCTGCTATGTATTTAAGTATGCTTTCTGATAATCTCGAGTCATAAGTAATTATTACGTGTTAATTTTTTGACAAAGTGCCTACTCACTGTTATTAATAGTTCCATCAATTAAGGAATTGCAGACAATTATATTGGCTGTCATAACGGTGATTATCTGACTTGTCCTTGTCATAAAACGCTAAAAGGAAAGTAGATTCCTGCCTACTTGCTATTGTTAGTTCCATCAATTAAAAGGAATTGCAGACAACTATATTGCCTACCATAAGAGTGATTATCTCTGTTGTGTCCTTGTCATAAAATGCCAAAAGGAAAGTAGATTCCCTGATGTTCTAAGAAAAGGTATCCATCCCGAAGAATCCTGCCAAGTTTCTCTAGGCATTCTTGTTTATAGATTTACTAGTTGTGGCACATAGACGATGCACCGTGGATTCGACATCGAGAACTATAACAAGTTATAGTTTATCTGCTATATTGAATATGAAATATAGTTGTAGTTGCTATTTGATAAGTGTCAAACTTCATATTACTTTTTGTTTCTTAACTGAAAAGTTTGATGACCAGATGAATCTGACTTGACATTGTGTCACACTATGGTGATTTGGATATGCAGATACTCACCTATTGAAATGGGAGGCTGGTCTGAGTCAATATTGCTTGGTGAACATGTTGGTGGATCAGCTGTGAGGTCTATATGCTTCATCCCAAAGATATATACCTTCGGAAGTCAAATACACAATACCTCTAATGGATGTGCATACCATACTTCGGCCAATAGTAATGAAGATCAACTTTTATTGCTTTCTGTTGGTTCCAAGCAAGTCCTGACTTCTTGGGTCTTACGAAATAGTACAGCAGAAAACAGGGATTCTAAATATTTATCTGATCCTTCCAAATTTCAGTTCTCATCAGTATCTTTTCAGTGGCTCTCAACTCATATGCCACAGAAGTTCGCTAATAGTCGAAGAAAAGTGGCAAAGCCAATAAAACTTTCTGAGGAAGGAAGTTGTTCAGAAAAGACAAGCATAGAATCTGATCAAATTTCCAGATTAATGTCAAGTGAGTGCAGAAAAGACAAGCATGATTGCACCTTTGTGGATCAGATTGATAATGACTGGAGATACCTGGCTGTCACTGCTTTTCTTTTGAAACATGTGAATAGCAGGTCAGATGATAAGGATATATTTTGGTTTTATTATAAATCCCATGCAGTGTGTTTTTTATTTTCTTTGCTTTTAAATTGTTCAAATCCCAGCTTGAAAGAGGTAAAAAGTCAGGTTTATAATTTTTCCTTACAACAGGTTTACAGTATGCTTCATTGTGGTTGCTTGTTCCGATGCAACAGTTATGTTAAGGGCTCTTCTTTTGCCTTATCGGTTGTGGTATGTAATTTTCATCCAAGAGCACTTTGCCCTTTTATTTCCTGTCTGCATGATTTTTTTTAAATATATTTCTTATGGTGTGGCTGGAAGGTAATTTTGGTTGCATTTACTCACCATAGTGGTACTCTTGGTAATATAGCTTTTGATTGAGACAATAGCTTTTCCTAACTCGACAAGTTTTGCAGGTTTGATGTTGCTTTGTTGGTTCCAACAAAGTCCCCAATACTATCGCTGCAGCATATAGTTGTTACTGGTATGCTCTAATGGTTATTTCTCATTAGCATGATAATTTCAGATTTTTATTAGTTTAGATATTCACATGTATTACTAGTTTTAGAAACAATGTATGGAGTAAAAGTGGAAAACAAATGATGGAAATTATCTTTGAGAAGTAGAAATTCCTTCAACACTTGGCATATAGGTAAGGTGTTTTCTTGATATATGAGGTTACTGTAGAAACTACAATTAACAAATGTCTTGTATTCTTGTAAGACTGTTTTACAAAAACATTTTAGTATGTTTTAAGGCTTCAGGTTCCAAGGTTGTTAAACATATTTGTTGCATTGCTAAAAGAGCTAGTGTTGACATAACAAAAAGAGTGACTCATATATGTTGCTTCTTGCTACTAACTAGATTTGAATTCCAGCATTCAATTTCTCAACTTATTTTTTCCTACAGACCCTGCCCAAATTGGAAATGCATATTTCCTTATAAGTGGATCTACTGATGGAAGCATTACCTTCTGGGATCTCACAGAGGCAGTTGGTTCCTTTATGCACTTAGTGTTGGATGTTCAACCACAGATGTTTATTGATTGTCAGAGACGACCACAAACAGGGAGAGGAAGCCAGGGTGGAAGACGGTGGAGATCATTGGCGAATCTATCTTCTGAGAAGAGATCCAGAAATTCTGAGGGCATTAACAATGTTGCCAATCTGAATGATTGTGAAAATGGATTTGAAACTTCATCTACCTCGGAGAATGATCAGACAATCTATCCATTAAGCACAAAGCTCAACTTGGCATCTGAGTTACATGAAATACAGCCATTGCACACGCTAAATTCAGTACACCAGTTCTGGTATCAACTGCTTACATGTTTCTAAATGGAATGTCGGGGCCCCAAATCTGAGAGAGCTACTGTGTCATAAGTGGTGGGATGATCAGTCTCTGCACTTACTTGGCTTTAGCTTGCAAGTAGAACTGACTGACCAAGGTTGTGGGCATAGTCAACCAACATGTAGAAATCATTATATCACCCATCAGGTAGTAGAAATTTTGTTTTCTTTTTTGTATATTGGTTATTAATGAAGTCAAATCTCTTGCAGGTTCTAGCTTTCTCAGGGAGTGCTCTGATTGCACTGCAGATAAAGATAACAAGCTCGAGGGACAAGAGGTGCCTCTTCCATGAACAAAACCTGTGTTTTTTTCCTACAGACCCTGCCCAAATTGGAAATGCATATTTCCTTATAAGTGGATCTACTGATGGAAGCATTACCTTCTGGGATCTCACAGAGGCAGTTGGTTCCTTTATGCACTTAGTGTTGGATGTTCAACCACAGATGTTTATTGATTGTCAGAGACGACCACAAACAGGGAGAGGAAGCCAGGGTGGAAGACGGTGGAGATCATTGGCGAATCTATCTTCTGAGAAGAGATCCAGAAATTCTGAGGGCATTAACAATGTTGCCAATCTGAATGATTGTGAAAATGGATTTGAAACTTCATCTACCTCGGAGAATGATCAGACAATCTATCCATTAAGCACAAAGCTCAACTTGGCATCTGAGTTACATGAAATACAGCCATTGCACACGCTAAATTCAGTACACCAGTCTGGTATCAACTGCTTACATGTTTCTAAAATGGAATGTCGGGGCCCAAAATCTGAGAGAGCTTACTGTGTCATAAGTGGTGGGGATGATCAGTCTCTGCACTTACTTGGCTTTAGCTTGCAAGTAGAACTGACTGACCAAGGTTGTGGGCATAGTCAACCAACATGTAGAAATCATATATATCACCCATCAGGTAGTAGAAATTTTGTTTTCTTTTTTGTATATTTGGTTATTAATGAAAGTCAAATCTCTTGCAGGTTCTAGCTTTCTCAGGGAGTGCTCTGATTGCACTGCAGATAAAGATAACAAGCTCGATATACTTTTTCAAAATAGGATTTCATCAGCCCACAGCTCAGCAGTAAAAGGTTGCCTTCTTATATCTTTTAGATTATTTTGGTAACTACTGCAGTAATGATCCTCAAACATATGATTATTTTGAACCAGCATGATTGCCATGTATTGATCGGATCCACAGATTAAAATAACTAGTTGTGGTTTAAGGGACAAGAGGTGCCTCTTCCATGAACAAAACCTGTGTTTTTTTCCTACAGTATGCAAATCAGCTTGTTCTCCCAATTGGAAATGAAGGCTGGCTTTTGAATCTTGACTGTAATTTTTTGAATGGGTGTTTGACTAGTGAGGCTTGATTGTAGGTGCTTGGACTGATGGCACTTGGGCATTCTCTACTGGCCTTGATCAACGAATCAGGTGCTGGAAGATAGATGATTCGTGTGGGATCATCGAGTGTGCCAGCGTGATCATCAGCGTACCGGAGCCAGAGGCACTTGATGCCATAATCTGTGACAGGTTGAACCCCAAACCATATAATGCCCTCATGATTTACACAAACTTTTGATGCTGAAATAAATACCCCGGGTTTGTACTGTTTTGCAGTGAAAGGAACAGGTATCAGATTGCAGTAGCAGGGAGGGGCATGCAAATGGTCGAGTTCATCGCATCTTCTGTTGAAGATTCAAGCAACCTGTAATTTTGACGTGGCTTTGTTACTTATTTGGTTGGTGCTATTTTTATTGCAATAAAACTAATATTTGAAAGAATCAATTAAGTGTTTGTGTATCAAATGAGATTGTGTTTTCATAGGACTAATATCTGAAAGAAACAATTAAGTGTTTGTCTATCAAATGAGAAATGGAAGAGTGCCCCAAGGAAGAAGGAAGAAAGAAAAAGAGAAAGGGAGAAAGAAAATAAAATAAAGAATATGAAAAAAAAGGAAAGTAAGAGCGATGGGTGGAAGAAGGAAAAAGAAAAAGGATATGAGAAAAAAAAGGAAGAAGGGAAAAAAAGAGAGGTGACTATATATATATATATATATATATATATATATATATATATATATATACTGCTCAGTTCGTGTAATGATTCCAATTTGGTTGATTCCTATTCCGACTTGTAATGATAGTCTTAAAAAATTGATTGTTTTATAGAATCCATCATTGGACATAATTATGTGGGCGTCAGTGTTAAAACAGGTTTAATATGGTCATCTGACGACGACAAATTATTTGTTATTATGGTATTTATGCGAAGACCCCAAACTCCGGAGTTCCATCGGATATAAACCTTGCTGCATCCGCGATGTGGATCCTGCCGTCCATGTCGCCGAAACGCAGATCTCAAAGCATCTCGGGCCATGGACTCTAGTCAAAACTTGGTTTGGATGCAGCAGAAGAGAAAGCGATAGTTCGGCGGCGTGCATACTGATGCAAGCACGTGTCACCGTCTGATACGTATGCAGATATCAATTCCATCCAGATTGGTTATTCCCAAGAAAACTCGGAGAGTAAATGTGTACATCGATCGTGCATGATTTCTGCTCCCGCATGCGGACAACCAGAGAGCTCTTCTTTTCCAAAACTTCGTCGCTTATTTCTTCAGCCATCCTCTCCGACTTCAATGAATCCTCGTCATCTTCTTGTCTTCTTCGCCTTGTCTACCTTGGCGTCTGCTTGACGGAAAACATCGAGTACCAGTGCAGTGATTCGCCTCCCAGCTTGTGTCTTCATGCCTCACTTCTCCGAGATCTCGTTACTTCCAAGAGAGAAAGGGAGCTCAGGATTATGTGAGAAGAGACAGCACAAAGTCTTCATGCCTCTCACTTCTCCAAGATGTCGTTCCTTCCAAGTAAGAGAGAGCGAGAGAATGAACTAGTTGATGGAGATGAGAAATGCTTGCTTGTGTCACAGGTGCTTCAACTAGAAGAAGAACAAATGCTTGCTTGGGTTCGTCTCCGTGGGTCGGTCGTCGTCGGACCCACTAACGCCGGCCTCCTTTTTGACGGAATCTTCCCACAGTCCTCAAATTCGGCTTCGCGAGCCACTCTTATTATACTCTCCATCTTCGATCACCACTTTGCTTTGGGTGCACAACAAACGAGATATCTTTTACTTGGTCTAAGCTTTCTCCGCGTCACTAATCATTTCGATTTGTCATGCATTCTCCTCTCTGGTCCCACTCGTGGACTATGACCACCAAGAACAAAAAGCAAATGTCATGTTGTTTTTTAATCTAGTCAATGGTGTAGATGAATGTGACGTAGAGATGGATTGTAAGATGCTTCCACATTAAGGACCTCTTTTAAGTGTTCATATGTGCAAGAATGAAAGAGGATTAGTAAATTTTGAGTCGAATTGATGTTCAATCTCATCTTCGTTCATAAAAAAATATCAAGCTAATTCAACTTTATATAACCTATGATTCATGCATGATTAAATATTATCCACATTAATTGAAAATTTAAGTGGGGGGGTGCATATACATTAGCTGGGGAAGAATTTACGGCAATGTTCTTTCATGAGAGTGAGTATATATGTTGACTTGTTGTACTCAGTCCTCCTCGTTAGAAGATAATGGACATAATTCCTATTTTATTCGTTGATTACACATTGCATAGAAGATGATGATTTTGACTGCATCTTAGAAATGGTCAAACGATTGCATGACATGTGCAAAATCTCAATGATAATAGATAGCATCAATCCACCTAACGCAAAGGACGTCCTTATAGAGCTGTCAATTAGGAGTAGACAAGTCTCACGCTGATCTATTGGATTAGCCTTTGCAGGATTTGAAGTCATAAACAAACATTGGTTCGGTAGCTAATTGGCATGTCATAATCTGAACCCTTTGTTCACGTTCTGCTCTTCTCCAATTTCTCTTCGATTTGTTTTGTTTCGTGACTTCTAAAGCACATCAACTGTTGGCTTCCATTTCTTCAAACGCTGTCGCAATACGTTTCGATCTTTTATGTTTCTTTCCTTTCATGTGAACAAACAATTTGAATCATTAAAATTTTGACATTTGAATACCATATTTCCATATAAATCAACTCACTCGACTTGAGTCTACTTGATTTCTTTCATTTTTGATTTGAGACATATATCGAATTTGAGACATGCAACCTAGAGAGATCGAGAAACGCGTCTATGCCTCGACGAATTTGATATCGAATTAGCCCGATCAATCCCTACACAAATCGACCTCCAACCTACGACGAATTTTATTAGTCAAAATAATACCCTCCTAAGTAACCATCAAAATAAATTTGTTAGATTTTTATTTTTTTTAACATTTTGAATTTAGCGAATCTTCTTTAGTGATAATATTTTTAGAGTACATTTTGGGAATATATTTGAAATGTGTTATGGTATTTGGTAAACTTTTTTAAAATCACATTTGGCTTAGATATTGTATTAAAAATGCTCAAATGCCGATTAGTATTTCGATATTTATAAGATGTTAATATAACTTTATATTTTTTTTAAAATATCATTTTATATTTTTAAAATATCTTATAAGATTATTTGAGATCATAAGATTATCACTGTATCATAGAAACTTTAATCCTCATTTCCTCATCCATTCTCTCGATTTTTGCTATCGTCTCTTCTCTTACAAGTCTAAAATTTTATTTATTTATTTATTTTTAAAATTTATTTTATATTTATTTAGATGATTATATTTATTTGTTTATTATATATATGAGCCATATAATTTTTTAATAAAATAATATTTAAATAATAATATATATATTTACTTTTGAATAAATCTTAAAAATATTAGAAAAATAATTTTATCACCTAATATTCGATAATCTTTTGAAATATAATTTTACCAAATGACACCCACGTCGATACATATTTAAAATATAATTTTCATCTATCAGTTACTAAACACTAAAAATATTTCATAAACTATACATTCACTCAATTTTTTTTTCTAAATGTATATTAAAAATATAAATATGATTTCTAACACAGTATTATTACTCTAACATTATAAAAGGAACCTTTTGATACAATTAAGAGAGAGAGAGAGAGAGAGAGAGAGTTTCATTCTCACACCTTTACTCTTAGAAGCTTCTATACTCTCATTATACGTAGTCTAACTTAAGAAGAAGCCTCACCAGAGAAACACTAGACACCTCATCTACTTCCAATATTTGCATGCTCTCCACGATACCGTCCTTAATCGCAGCTGTTAAGAAAAATATGTGATATTCCCAACCTTAATAACATGTCACCATATTTCTAATCTTTGTGATCTGCAGCAGAGGTTTAGGGAACCAAAACAGGGGAGGAGTCAACGACGCAAGGAGACGCATCGATCTCATCTCAGATCTCAGCCGACTTCTCTGTGTCACCGAACTCACTTCTGCGTCTTCCTCATGTCCTACTTTTGGAGGTAGTGCACTTATTATGTACGTGTGGGCCACAGCTCTCCACCTTTGACCCACCGCTGTGCTACACATTTTCCTCTCGGTCACTGTCACTCCTCTGTGATGACTTGAGGATGCGCGTTTCCGTGAAGCACTCTGAATAATTGGATCCCCAGGCAATAATTACACAAGTCTTCTTCACTGAATCCGGCGAATTCTGTCACTGCTTCCACTCTAAATATCCACATATCGGTGGCTTTGCGGTCCACTGGTACTGCTGCGCGTCAATCTTACATAACCCATTCTGCTTTCGCCATGAGCAAGCCGGCTTGAGAGGGGAAACAGAGGAAGTCACTCTTTACTTGGTTTTAGCTCGTCAAAACCGCGCCTCTCCCCCACTTGTTGACTAAACGCACCACACGTCTCGTTTCCCACGCCCAGCGTCAGCATCATGCATCCTTTTAATCTGGTAGCTTCAGCCTCGTCGCCATCTGTCTCCCAATCACGTCGCTCTACTCTCTCTCTCTCTCTACCCGTCAAACTTTCTTCTCCTCCTACGTAGCTATCGAAGCAAGGAGACGTGCAATGGAGTAGGATGGATGTGCATATAAGGTTGCCTGCCTCCGCCATACAGCCACCATCAGGTGAGGAGATGGAGGAACTCAGGAGAGGGCCTTGGACCGTAGAAGAAGACCTTGTACTCATCAAATACGTCACCGAGCATGGCGATGGCCAGTGGAACGCCCTCGCTCGTCTTGCGGGTACCAATTTCTTTTCTGGATTGTTTGAATGGATCTCTCTGTATCATGAGTGCATCATTCTTCCTTGGAACAGGTCTGAAACGAACAGGAAAGAGCTGCAGGCTTCGATGGCTCAACTATCTTCGCCCGGACATCCGGCGTGGAAACATCACGCCCGATGAGCAGCTCCTCATCCTCGAGCTCCAATCTCGCTGGGGAAATCGGTAACCTTCACGTTGTCACATTATGCACATGTCGACGTTCACCTCATACATATTGGTTGCCGCATCCATCAACAGGTGGTCGAAAATAGCACGTTGCCTCCCGGGCCGGACCGACAACGAAATCAAGAACTACTGGAGGACTCGCGTGCAGAAACACGCCAAGCAACTGCGGTGCGACGTGAACAGCAAGACGTTCAGGGACGCCACGCAGCATCTGTGGATGCCTCGCCTCCTCGAGCGGATCCGGGCGGCCTCCGGCAGCGCTCCTTCCGCCGACCCTCCGCCCTACTCGCTCTCGCAGCTGCTCCCGCCCTGCCCGGAAAAGATGGCTGCCGTATCGTCGTCGTCGACGTCGACGTCGGAGGAGGACTCGCTGCTGACTCAGTTCTCGTTCTTCACCACCGTGCAAGGCGGCGAGATGATCCAGTTTGACGAGCAGGTCCTCGACGTTCATGGTGCGACCGGCGCCGGTTGGACGGAGTCTCCAAGCACTTGTCCCACAAACTATGGTGACTTTGAGCAAAGTGGATGGGCATCAGCCGACCTGCTAAATGGTGATTACATGTGGAGCATCGATGATCTATAATTGTGTCCATGATGTAATCATCAACAACAGATGTATTCGAAGTAGCTACATAAATTCCTTGTTTTCACGATCATCAAGAACTGCCGAGAAGCTTTAACTCGAAGAATGGAAATGTCACCTTCATTAAAGTGTCCTGTATCTTTCAAACAGCTGGAAGGATCAGCCATGAACATATGTTATGCTCGATTCGTACGTAAACTGGAGATAAGTCCACGCATGTTCTCATCATCGAGGACGCATTTGTGGAAACTGATGTCTGACATTTCAAGAATTAGCTGACAGAAGTCATATCTCTAACTAAACTCAATGATCTAATCCCCATATGGAAGATGTGGCGCCAATCACGGGAGAGAAGACAACCATAAGAGCGTATCTTTCTTCTTTGTTTCCCGGGTTGTTGGCTGCACGTCATGTTCTTTCTTACCTTTCTATCACAGAGAGGATCGCAGGTGCCGTCTCCCATATGTTTGGGCGTGAGAGATCCCTGGGCAACATGAGCACGGCAGCTCCTCGGCGTTCTCTCTCCACAGTCCGCTTTGCGTGCAGCTCTGACACTGTACGAGGATTTGCGAGGGTTGATGATGACGTGAGTTACTACTGCTCATGCTTTGACCGATGATACAATTGGATGCGCCCGTTATCAATGTCGGTAGGATGTACTTTGTTCCGAGAAACTTCGTCTGGTCTAAGCTGACATTTGGTTTATATGGAAAACCAAGAAACAAAAGAGTTCTACCGCTGCCCCCCCTATTTGACTTTTTATGCTTCTTGTTCCCTTAACAACTCTGATTTGATTCATGATATCTTGTAATGATTATTTCATTTAATAATAATATTATTATTTATTAATCGGAACTTGACGCATGAAGCTCAATCAATATTTATATATAGCACATGACATTTACCACAATAAGAAACATATCTAAAGTTATATTTTCTAGTTAAACCAATGATCATAAACATGACGTCATGTAAAATGCCCTTCTCATATATATATATATATATATATATATATAATATATATATATATATATATATATATACATGAGATTTATTAAATGAACACTTGTGAGCTTTTGACGTCTACAATGTATACAAATATGATCTTAGGAGGGAAGGGGCTTTGTTGGATAAAATTCCGACTTCTAACTTGAATTAAAGTATTTCCTAACTTTAGGAAATTTTCTCTCGTCCAAGTTCTAATTACTTCACGTACTCTTCTATTCCGGATGCAATTCAGCTGGAGTCAGTTTCACTGAATCAAATTGATGATAAATTGGATCATATCAATTGGCTTTCATTATAGCTCTACTAAAAAGGGATTTTATTCAGTTCTTGCAGAGATAAAAAGGCATTTTAGTGCTCGCTTCTCCATCTATTTTACGGAAACAACGTGGAAGATGTCTCTCTTTCCGTCATCTCGGGTCGCGTTGACAAACGTTTGACGAGTGACCTGTGCGGTGAAACCATAACGTCAGCGATAACGTGGAACAAGAGTAGAAAAGAAGTGGCGGACAAATAAGACTGAAACATCTGCGAGAACATAAATAAATAGACAACCTATGTCTTAGGTAATTTGTTTAAGTTTCATACACCTCAGTGATACAGTGAGGAGGTATTAAGTCATGGATTCGCATCTAATCGTGGGGATTATGTTCCCCGAGTCAAGGCACGGGTCTCCCAAGTCTCATGATTGTTAGCGAACACACATTAAAATGTCGAAAAGACTCGCAGGAGATTAAAAGTCAGGTTGATCTTTATACATAATGGTACAACTCTTAGTTCAGAGAGAGAAAAAGACTTGCCTTTATCTCACAGATGTCCTGATGCTTGATTCGGTTAAATGGGACACACGGGTTTCATCATAATTGAGAAGCTTCCTTTCCGAGAATACATAATCCTAGCCCATTCGACTGGAGAAACTTCTTTGCCAAAGGTATGATCATGGATAGACCTTGCATCATGCATCTGAGGCTGTTCATGCACGCTTCTGTGCTGGTACTGGAGCCTCCTCAACTGGCACTGCAGTTTCATGAGTACCAGGATTCATCTGCAAATCTTCACTGCATGTATAATTGGTTCTTCATCGATGGCTGAAGATGATAACAGGAAACAAACAGCTACAGCTTTGCCAAGCATGAACTGGTAAAACTAAGTCAAAATACCAGTCTTTGAGTTTCTGTTGCTCTGAGGTTGGTGCTGAGCCACTTTGCACGACCTAAGGGCTAGAACATGTTCTCTTCCGTTGTGCATCGTGTTGACCTTAATGTTCCGTCGATGATCAAGGAGTTTCTGTCACTCTGGTGTTGGTGCCAACTCTGGGAGCTGCTGTGCACTGCCTTAAGGCTCTCCAAACTGAAAATAAAGAGAGAAAATAAATTGCATAATCAAAGTATTCTTCGGTGACATGTAAAAAAAAAAAAAAAGATATGAGACCGAGAAATAAGAGTAGTCTACATGTAAATTGCTTGGATGGTTCTTGAGAACCTTTATGCTTCTCTCAGAAATGGGAGAGAGAGATGTTGAGACAAACAGATAATCCATATATTTTGTTTTTCTTATTTACCTAAAATTTCTCTGCTCCTCTACTTTTACTAAATTAAACACCATAAAAAATGGCATTTCCTATTTACCAAAAAGTGGAAGAGAAAATAAGATTCTCGTGTTTTATCTTCCCTTCTTTATCCTATCTTCATAAGAAAAGTGTTTAAAGAAAAAAATTATTATCGGCATCAAGTTCCACTAAACTACTAAAACATACATGCTGTCACTTTTGTTGGACATCATTAGACAAGAAAATGCCAAATGACATGTCATTAGGCAAAAGTATGTTACTGTAGCACCATGCTCGTGTAGTCTACAAACCAAGAAATAAGAGTAGACTACGAAATATTGGTGCTGAACTGCATTAACTAATATACATAAATTGGAGAATAACTAATACATTTACTAAATAAAACAAGAGGAAAGATGGCATTTCCTTCATTCTCTCCTTGTGTCCAAGAGAAGATAAGATTCCCATGTCTTCTCTTCCCTCCTTTCTCATCTGTTCTGCTCTCTCCATAAATTATTATCCAAACAGAATCCAAAAACTAGAGAAAAATGATCAACTAGCAAAGTCACTGTTCACACCATTTCAAGTTTAAGTTGCAAGTAACAAATATTTTAAGCACTTCACATAAACATCTAACCAACAATTCTTTAACACATTAGCCCATTTAACTGACATAATTTCCCAGGTAAAATCTCAGGCAAAGATTATGATTGCCATATTTTAAAAGCAAGTGCAACAATTTGACCAAATGTAAAGTGCAGAGAACATTCCACACACCACAACTGAAATTGCAATAGTGAATACTATAGACGAGGATTTCATAAAAAATGTTTAAACAAAACATTTTATTATCTACATCAAGTTCCACTAAAATGTATAAATATACATGCTGTCACTTTTGTTAGTCATCATTAGACAAGAAAATGCTGAATGACATGTCTATAGACAAAAGCATATTACTTTAGCACCATGCTCGTGTAGTCTACAAACCAAGAAATAAGTGTAGACTACGAAAAATTGGTGCTGAACTGCATTAATAAATATCTAATAATACATAAATTGCACATAGTATGCTAAAAGATAATGTAACGGATACACATCTGACAAACAAAAAAAAGTGACAGATGTTTAGGAAAGCACCAAAAGAGGGAGCAAAATGCTCAACCAGTAAAGTTCTCAATGCTGCCACAACTATGGACTACTACTTGCAAGTGATAACTTATATGAAGTTCTTAACACAAGCATCTCCCCATTCAACCAAACAGGAGTGTGTGCATCTCTATTGTGGGGAAAAAGGTCAAAAAAGAACTAACACTCAGTGTCTCTAATTATAGTTCAGCCACCTGAGAAATAACCTACTTCGAATCACCCACCAGTGGATTCAAAAATGGCACTTGACCCACTTATTGGCCCTATGGCCCATAGTTGTTCACCCAGGGGTTATATCCACATATTTAAGGAAGATACAATAAGTTATCAATCCCTAAAACAGTAGCAGCACACAAATGATGTAAGATGGCTCCAGATTACTTCTATAAGAAGCTCAATTTTATCTAACATGGAAGTTGGTGTGTTCTAGTACTTAAAACACTGCCGCACACGCCTTCCAGATGTTGACAGATGGATAATGACAAGCCTAGAGTGGACAGACCCAATCATTTTTTAACAACATGATGGCAATGTAAATTTGCAACAAGACAGAGGCGTGACAAGTGTATTTCTTTTCCTCTACATAAAAATCGACAGGCTCATGGCTGCTATCATTAAGAGATGTCGTATCTTCAACAGGAAGCAGCTTTCTGCAACAAATAATGAGGCACAACCAAAAACCTAATTTGTAGACCTCCATTATCAGGGATCACGCGATGATCCATAATTCCTCTAACTTCTTGTACACCTCTAACATTCCTCTTAACTTCTGGCAAATTAACTCTTCATAAAAAGAACAATTTTCGCAAAAAAAAAAAAAAATGCAGCATCGGCTCTTCAAAACATATAGGTTGGGATTGGGTAGCTTTATACCAAAAGAGAACTTCTTTTGCAGTTCTTTTGGATACGACAAAAAAGTTTGAAATAGATCAATGGATGTCAGGGAACAGAACACCATAAATAGTATCCTCATAAGGTTAGGGTTAAGGATGAGGAGTCGTCACCGACATGTAAGTCGTCGAAGAGATTCATCTGCATCTCCTGTGCGCCCTGGAGGATCCCCTCCACCGCCGGATGCGTCCGGTCGTACTTCTCCTCCGCCCTCGATCGCCGACAAAAATGTGGATCATCCTCTCACTATGTTCCGCCGGCGCGGCGCAGCTTCGATCGCCAGAGAACGATTTAAATAGAGTTAGGGTTGGGTTGGATGTGCCGGCGTCGGGTCCACATAACTTTTACACCAAGTGTTTTCGCCACGCGTTCTGATATAGTGGCTCAACTAGCACGGACTATATTTCTAGTCTCGGAGCCGATCAGAAAACTTTCCGTGGGAAGGAACTATCCTTAGGGAACGGGTTCGGTTTCCTCCCCACTTTCGATCCCACGCACTTCACGCTGGAAATCCTCGTTTGAGGCCCCCACCAATGGTGGGCCCCTCCACCATCAACACCAAGTGAAAATGAAGCTGACCTGTCTGAGGCCGAACAGCCGACCCACGATGTCAGTTGATTGCCTGTAAATAGAATTTGTTGAATGGGTCCTTTGATGGGCTCTAAAGTCGGCCCAAAGAGCCCAATTTTGAGTGCTAATGTCTTTCAGTCGGCTTTTTTATTCACACCCGAAACACACCCACTAAAAGATATACCCATCTTTCTCTCTCTATCGGAATATTCCAATCGCGTCGTACCGGCTCCGACCGATTCCTCCCACTTCCCCAATCCCTCTTCGCTGCCGGCACGTGCTGCCCCACACTCACACGTGGTGAGAATAAATCAATTATTATTATTATCACGATCATTTCGGGAACGAAATATAACTTCAGTACGATGGAATATGATGAGCAAGCAACAGAGAGGAGGTGGGGAGAGCGCTTTGGTTCGACGAAGAAGAGAGGGAAGAAGGGAGTGGAGGGTGAGGGACGGGTGGAAGGCGTGATCGATACGAGAAGAGAGACGGTCTCATCATCCTCGGAATCCGGAATCTAGGGTTTCGTCGTTCCCAGGCGGTAATCCCCAAGCCCTTCGCTTCTCTCGAATTATACTGTGATCTCTTCTCCTCTTGGTCCTCCGCTGCATTGCCTTCTCCCTGTTTCCGACCGCCTGTTTCCTCTCGTTTTCTCGTGATGGTTCGATTTGGCTGTTTGATTTTGGTTCGTGATTCTTCGAGGATAAATTATGAGCTAGGGTTTTGGTTTACTGCCTCAGTGGATTAGATCTTTAATCTTTCGTTTTCTACCGAATTATGTGTGCGATCTTTCTTTTCTTGTAGATTGCTGATCTTTTGTGGCCTCTCGATTTACGGCCGATCCGATCATTACTCATCTTCCGGTCTCATCTTCGGATTATTGTTGCGGTTGTAGTCAATAGCTTTACCGACCACTAGGATTTAGCTTCGATTTTTTGGGTTTGTGTAGATGCGTTTTTGGTGTTCATTGGTGGTAACAATATTATGAGCGAACTTGTTAATCCCTCATCCTTTCTGTTTGTTTGAGTTTTCATTTGTGTTTGAAACGTTCCTCTTCCTTTCTTTAAACCATTACTTGGGTTGATAGTTCGGTTTAGACTGCCAGCTTATTGGGTAGATGTTTTTATATTGGGTTATAGGATATTTGCTATAAAGAATTGCCGCACTTGCTGCTACATTCTCTCTTTAAATGTAATTTCATCAGCAATTCTTGAGACTTCTCTGTTTTGATTGAGGAAACCACTTATTTCTACGCGGTCTTGAATTATTTGGTGGCGTCATGACTAAAACATATATGGGATTGTTTTTGGAGCTGTCGTTGGTGCTTGTGACTTGTGTCTTGAACTAGCGCGTCCTTTTATTTTTTATTATATGTGAATAGGATTTGGCTAACTGGAAACCCCTCCAGTTGGAAATGTTCTTTTTGTTGCCCGCAAGTATTCCATGATCAGTCAAGATTGGTATAGCCTGATTATCTATTCCCATGAAGCTTCAGGAGCTTGTTAGACTGAACCTTTCGATTAAATGATCTTTGAAGTTTGAGTCTAGTCTTGTATGGAAGGATACATGTACAGGGTTTTGTTTCTTTTTCGGCTGAGGATGTCCTCTTTTCCTATATGTATTTTTGTTGATAGCTCTTGTATTTTTAGAAATGTTTAACATGACTTCAGTTCTATACGGAATTGGAAAAATAAGCCTACTGGCCCTTTCTCTTTTGTTCACTCATTGAACAATCATGGTATTCAGCTTCATGCTACTAGTCTGAAAGCAGACTCCATCAAAGTTTATCGGGAAGTGAAAGTTAGTTACCGCAGGGCAATATGGATCATGAAGTATCTAGTATTTTTGCTTGTTTAAAACAAAATGCATAAATTATTCTTTTATTTGAACTTTTTTCTTTATTTTCTAGTATATAACTTTGGGAACTTTTTTGATCTCGATGTTACCATCTTTTTACTGACTACTGACTAGATTTTATCAGTGTTTAAAAAAAGTGGAATCAGTTCAGAACACATGATACTGTGACTTGTTAGTTGATTATATATTGTTTTGCAGGGTTATGTTAATTGTAATCTGTTATGCACAGACAGATTGGAAATCCAGTTTCATCATATTCTGAGACAGAGACGTAACATTATATAAACTACTTGATACTGGGTGGCACAATTAAAATGGCCATCCTTGGCTGGGACCTTTTTAGATCGTGGGTTCTAGATACCAGATACAAAGCTGCTCCAGATGACTCAGTCTTGGATCAATCTTAGCACAAGTTTTTGTAACATAGTTTCCATTGATATATGGTGAAATTAGAGTATAATTTTTCTATGATCATCTAACTATATCATCGAGTTTTACATCTGAAGTTGGAACTTAGTAAGCTATAGTTGTTATAAGGAACCAGGACTTTGATTTCCACTGTCAATGTTGTGGCAGTTCTTTGGGCATATATATCAGTATATATATGTTGGTACAACACTGTTGAAAATCAGCTGGTACCAATGATCTGACTCGAAATTGGGTGTTTTAGGACTGAAGTGAGACTCCAGTCTGGATTGGTCACCCCATTCAGGATTGATTTATTTTGGAGATTAATGACAGGCATGAGTAACATACATTTGGTGGATAATATTAAGAAGTGACTTTATTGTTGGTGCAGTTTAGGCCTAATCAAGATTGGTAATCACTAGCAAATTGATCTGTTTTTTTGGAGATCAATGAGAGGCATGAGTAATCAAACTGATGGATGACTTTAGGATGTGGCTTTACTGTTGGTGCAGTTATTGCTTTCTTTCTTTATGTTTGTTTGACTTCAGAGTCATGGGCATTGGTTTGGATTTGAATCAGATGTTATACCATTTGTCACCTCTGACATCATATACTACATTTTTTCTTTGAAAAAACACTTCAAAAATTTTTTAATCATTATATTTCGCTGACTAATCTTCTGATTAAACTATGATGTATATTGCAGAAAAGTGTAATGTCACATGCTCATGCTCATCCTAATTATGGTTAGATGATTCAAGTAGCAGCATGCTGCAATGAGTTGATTATTGAAGCTTTTATATGCTCATTATCTCTTGTGAGCCAGAATGACACTTGAAGATTTTTTTACTCTAACTGAGATGAGAGATGGGCTCTCGAGTCTTGCGAGGGTCGAAGAGCTGCTTTCCATGATTCAAAAGTTGAATGATTGTACTACAAGTAACTTGGGTGATGCAGTTAGACAATGGTCTACAGTTGCAGGTGTTTTAGCAGCCACCTGCCATAAGGAATGTCTTAATCAATTTCTTGAGTTAAATGGACTTTCTTTTCTTAATCAATGGCTTCAAGAAGCACTAAACCTCAGTGTGGATGTCAATGGCATTGTTGTGGAAGAACTGATCTGTTCGTTACTGACATCATTTGAGAGGCTTCCTATTGATCATAAAAGGAAAAGTGCCTCTGGGATTGGAATTACTATTGAACTCCTTCTTGATCACAAAAGTATTCCAATTAAAGAGAAGGCTAGAATTCTGTATGCTAAATGGGAGCTCGCAAGGAACAATGATATGAGTTGTCACGATCAAGATCAATGCAGGGCCAGTGAAAGTAATCATCCCGGAACTTGTGAGGATGTGAAGACAAATGAAAATTGTTCGAACTTAGTTAATTCAGTTGTTGATGTTCCTCCATGCTTGGACATTTCTCCTCTCAATTCTACTGAAAATGAGAGGCTAACAACACCAAATCAAGTTCTTTCCATGTCTTCGAATCCCATCAATTCAAATGCAGAGGTAGCAGGTGTGAACTCATCAGGGTCATCCATCATCTCAAATTCCTGTCCAGAAAATTTGTCTATTACAGTAGAGTCTTCTGTTTCTGTTGCTGTAGGAAACCCCTCTGCTAACACTTGTTCACAGTCTGATCAGAAGGGAGATACAGATGATCAACATGATGTAGCAGTGTTGAAAGATCTCCCTGAGGTTGTGAAAGGGATGGAGTTGGATATGAGGGAAGGTAAGTCATGCAAATCCAACCAGAGAGAAACTTACAGTAATTCTTCTTCTCTTGCTTTCTCTGCTTCTTTGACACCATTGATGGCTGCTACAGAGCCTATAATTTCATGCAAGATGGATTCTGACAATGATGCTTCTTTTGCATCAAAAACAATGGAACATCAGCCAAAGGCCGGGGATTTTGACCATGGGAGGGAAAAGAGTTTGATAACAGCCAAGGACTCCAACCCAGCTGCAAATCTAACTAGTGGTTTTCAAGATCTTTCTTGCACCGCAAGCATTATCAGCAATATAGGTGATCCTCTGTTACCTTGTCAGAGGGAGGAAGCCTTGACTGGCATCGTTAAAGACATTGATCATGATACCAAATTTAAGAGCTGTAAAGGTCATTTTGAAACCTCCACTGATTTCTTTAAAGTTGTTGGAATTAAAGCTAACAAAGAGATCAGTCAAAAGTCAGAGTTGGGACTTGAATGCTTGGATGATGCGTTAGAGGTTGCAAGGCAAGTTGCTATAGCAGTGGAAAGAGAGGTGGTTGATTATAGAGAGCCCTTTTGCAGCTCTCCTGAGTTCAATTCTGGAGAAACAACTGGTTCTCATAGCCCTGAATCTGAAGAAGAAAAACACGATCAAGCAGTGACTGAGGAAGTTGATGCTGATAGTTCATCAGCTGGAAAAGATCATTCTGGTACCTCATCTCCTGAAAAAGAGTCAGAGATCACACAGAACATGAGTTCTGATCCAGAAATTTCTGAACAAGATATAGAATCAACCAAGCAACAAGAATTAGTTGATAAGTCCATTATGATTAGATGTACCTTTGATTTGAACGCTGACATTTGCAGCGACAAACCTGAGTGCTCAATGAGGCCCATTCAGAAAATGCCTATCAATGTGACCGCTCCTATTGCTGTTGTTGCTTCTTCAAAAGGAGCTCCAGGGTTGTCAGTTACTCCTCTCCATTTTGGAGGTGAAGTGGGATGGAAGGGCTCCGCTGCTACCAGTGCTTTTCGACCAGCATCTCCTCGAAGAACACTAGAGGATGAAAGGATTTCTTCTGGATCAAAGCAGAAATCCAATTTCCTACAGATCGATTTGAATGTGACTGAAATGGTTGATGAGGTGGCTGATATACCCGCATCTAGGAGACAAATGCCTGCGTCATCTAGTCTTCCGTCTGGAGATTCATTTGTGGAGGTCATTTCCAGAACAGAGAAGAAGCTGAATTTGGATCTTAATCGCCTCAGTGATGAGGATGCCTCCATGCATCCCTTCTCATCTTGGAAGCTACATTTTCAACATGGAGAGCATAGCTTATCGTCTGCTTCTTCTTCGTCTTATAGACAGCCATCCCTTAGAGACTTTGATCTGAATGACAACCCATCACTCCCCGACATTGGTGGTTCTCACAACTTCGATAAATCATCTACTAGAGCCTCTGAATATTGTGAAGGGCCAACACCTTGTGATCCTGTCATTAAAATCATGGGATCAAAAATTGCTGCTGAAAGGAAGGATAATGGCAACCGAGTGCAGCATTCTTTTCTACCGAATGGACTGAACTTTGAGCCTGCTATGGTTGCTAGACCATTATTGCCTTGTACAAACATGCCAAACCTCGCATATGGATATGCTGGACTTCCAAGTGCACCTACCATGACAGTTCCTGCAGCATATTATTCCCCTGGGAGCTTTTCTTACATGGTAGACCCAAGAGGCGCTACACACGTACCACATATTACTGGTGCAGGAGGACTCGTGGACCATCTGCGAGGCCACCATTTCTTTTGGGTGCCACCAGTGTGCCCTCAAATATGGCTGGTTTTGGTTCTTCACGAACTGGTTTTGACTTGAATGGTGGGATGACATCAAAGGAAGGTGGCCGGTTTGAACAATTCTTTCTGCAAGGTCATAGAGGTCGAACAGAAGATCAAACAAAGACTAGTGCACAACCTTCTAGTTCGGGCATCACATTGAAGCGGAAAGAGCCCGACTCTGGGTGGGAGCCTTCTCTGTATGGTTTCAAGCATACGATGTCCCGACAGTAGTTTTCTTAAAATTTATGGGGGATTCTTGATTACAAGGGATGTCTTGGGTTATAGATAGATAGTTGCTTAACCTATTGGCCCTTGAAGATGGTTGGCCAAATTGTGGCATTGGTAGGTGGATAAATGAATAAGGTTATAGATAGTGGTAATGGTTGTTAATCGCCAATGTGTTTGTAGGTTTAGTTGTTTTCACTTGCATCCATTATTATTTATCAGTGTATTCCACCGGGTGGAAGCTCGGTGCATGTACATCTGACAAAGACTCTGACAAAGGGAACGGGTCGTGGTTTTTAAAATAGTTCATTTATTTTGGCTGAATCATTTGGATTGATTTATCATCTTATCTTCATCACTGTTATCTTTCATGTGCTCAATATTTCTGAGTCCGTGTGCCTAATATCTTGGTTCAATGTCGGCTTCGCATCATTTTCATGCATGTTCTTTGGATGCCGTTCTTGTCGATTTTTGGAGGAATAAGCGTTGTCATGTTTTCATACATATATTTTATTGATCTAATCAAAATGTATTCTTTACCATGGATTTAACTTAAATTACCTGTCATAAAATATTATATTTTATTGATCTAATCAAAATGTATTCTTTACCATGGATTTAACTTAAATTACCTAAGTCATAAAATATGCGTTACAATCTTTCTTAGTTTCTTAGTTCTTAGTTTTTAAAAGATTTATAAAAAATAAATGATAGTTTGAAACGAGTTATAAAGGATTTATAAAAAATTAGTTCTTAGTTTTTAAAAGATTTATAAAAAAATAAATTGATTAGTTTGAAAACGAGTTATAAAGGATTTATAAAAAAATAAATTGATTAGTTTGAAAATGAGCTATACACAAATCTTGATATCTCTCACTGGGAAGGATAGTTTTACAAGTAATTTAATAAACATTTAATGCGTAAGAGGAAAGAAAAAATAAAGATTTTAAAAGGTAAACGAATAGTCATAAGTCTTAAACGATTATTTATCGGGTGTCGGGTGCATTGGTAAGTTCCTATAGGTTTAACATGCAAACTTGTTAATTCAATTAATGCTAAATACTATCCCAAACCCCCATCCAATCATGTGCCACCTTGAGGGTTCTCGGGTGTTGAGATGACCAATGTTTTTTTTTCGCACTGTAGCTCATAGAAAATAAGTTCATGGCATGTGAAAACTAAACCATTTTGGGATGGTTTTATCCATTTTGATGAGCGATGCTTTGCAACCTTACAAACTGTTCATGCTTATAGTTTTCAAATAAAACTCACAAATTCGAGGCAAATCACGCTGCATAAATATATGCATAAGCAAACAAAAGTAACGAATGATTTTTTGATGAAGGTGTTATGGGTGCGGGATGACCATCCATAACATTATTCCCCACTTAAATCGTCAACGTTTGTTGGTAGGCTTTGATGACTGCTTCTTTGTGTCATAGGATATCTTCAAGCTTCCAACTGGCTTTTGTTTAGGGAAGTTTTCGCCACTTTATCAAGTACCGGGTCTGCTCTGCTCTGCTAGGTAACTTTGTCTTGTGATCCATTAAAATGGTATCAACTCGCTTTTCATAAGAGGGTTTAGTGGGGGTAGTCGAGTTCGAACACTTTAGGAAATATCTTGCGAATCTGAGTGGTATGCTTTTAGGTTCTTAGATGGAAGACATTATGAATTTTTAGCCATCCCGATAGCTGTAGCTTATATGAGACATTGCTTACCCTACTGATAATTGAAAAGGATATTTCATACTTGTGCACTAGTCGCTTTGGCATTTTATGCCTAAAGGACTAGAGTGATGTTGGTTGGAGCTTCACTAATACCAAGTCGCTGACTTTAAACTCTTATGGACATCTTTTCAAATATGTCCACTTCTTTATCTTTTTAACTACCTTCTCCAAATAAGTTTCAGTAATATCTTACGATCTACTAAAATGGTTTCAACTTGCTTTTCATAGGAGGCTTTAGTAGGGGGTAGTCGAGTTTGAACACTTTAGGAAAAATCTTACGAATCTGAGTGGTATGCTTTCAGGTTGCTTAGATGAAAGACATTATAAATTTTTAGCAATCTTGGCAACTATAACTTATATGAGACATTGCTTACCCTGTTGATAATTGAGAAGGGTCATTTATACTTGCGCACTAGTCTCTTTTGCATTTTATGCCTAAAGAACTAGAGTAATATTGGTTGGAGCTTTATCAATACCAAGTCGTTAACTTTAAACTCTTGTGATCGTCTTTTCAAATCTTTCTACTTCTTTATCTTTTTAATTACCTTCTCCAGATAAGCCCGAGTAATATCTTGCGATCCATTAAAATTGTTTCAACTCGCTTTTCATAGGAGGCATTAGTGGGGGGTAGTCGAGTTCGAACACTTTAGGAAACATCTTGCAAATTTGAGTAGTATGCTTTCAGGTTGTTTGGATGGAAGACATTATGAATTTTTAGCCATCCCGACAATTGTAACTTATATGAGACATTGCTCACTCTACTAATAATTGAGAAGGGTCCTTCATACTTGTGCACTAATCTTTTTTGTATTTTATGCCTAAAAAACTAGAGTGATGTTGGTTAGAGCTTCACCAATACCAAGTTGTTGACTTTAAACTTTTGTGGTTGTCTTCTCAAATCTGTCAAACTATTACTAGTATAACTGCTAGTAATAGATGCCCTATAAGCCAATTGCGTGAGTGATGACACGTATGATACATTGCACAATCTTTTTGCTTATTATTATTATTGACATTATCTCACTTTATATTGTCTACTTGATATATTGTGTTCTTGGATCTATGCAATAAAAATTGGATCATAATGAGATCATGATAATGAGATCAATTCACCTATAAACACAGACCCTAAATATTCCCAGTCATAGGTTACTCGAGAGGGATATCGAGATAGCTGGATAAACTGATGTGTTGTATTCTCATCCATATAATAGAGGTGATTGGTCTTATAATGACTTGTGTGGGAATACTACGGATATAATGTTGGAGCTCATTGAAAAATGAGTTTACTAATTGATCCGCTCGTGAAATATTGGATGACTAATGATACCTTACTATTAAACATCGATTCCATAGTCCTAGTTGTATATCCGGTCCTTAGACTTGAAACACCAAGGACACCCTATATGAGTACTTCACTCTTTGATACCAGATTTGTAGGTCTAAAAGTTCTAGATCTAGAATAGTCGATCATCGGGAGTGGTAGCCAACATTACGAGGGCAATTGAGTGTCTATAGAGGATCATCCACTCTCGATGTCATGAGAGGAATATCTCATATATTCTCGTTTAAGCAAATCCTAAGCAAGGTCATTCGGATTAAGAGAAAAAAAGAGTTCTTCGGGAGAATCCGATTGGAATAAGACTCGAGTAGATTTCGTATGGGCCTAACAACACCATGCCCGATATACGATCTCTGGAATATTAGATGGATAAGGGACTATAAATATATAATAATTGAGGGTAAACAGGTCCAATAGATTGGATCCTCCTATATCGTTTGGGAACTATGGTATAGTGGTATAATACGTCTATAATTGATGAGTTGAGTGAATTATTATGAAGACAATAATAATTCACTGAGTCATAAGAAGTTTTGATGAGTATAACTTACATCTAGCTCGGTATTAAGCCTAAAGGGTTACATACATATGGTAGGTGTTGTGACGAGTAGAGGTTTGTATATGGATGTCCATCGAGCCACCATTTTATTAGATATCCAATAAGCCGCTATATTATTGGATCCTTTGGGTGAGACCCAATAAAAGTAAATAGTGATTATTGGATAGAGATCCATTAATCCAAGAAGCTCGGATAGTTGGATAGAGATCTAATACCCAATACGGCAGGATTCATTAGAGTTAAGTTGATATGGACATCTATAAATAAGAGAGAACCAAAGAGCCATAGGTTAAACTCTTTTTGGCTATCACCTTATATTCTTCTCCCTCCTCCTCTTTAACTGACAGCCTATTTGGGGCATATGTATAGTAAGAAGGGTTGGCCTTTTCTTGATCTTGGTGTAATCTTGTGGTGTGCAGAGATAAAAAATAATGCTACGAAATGAGGAGCATCGCCATGTCATTTATCATGTGGATCACTGCTAGAAAGGAAGACATCTGACCTCGTTCATCTATGCATATGGATATATGTTTCTAGGGATATACGATCTCCCCTATATAAATTATCTCACACGTGACGATTTTTGGTTTTGTGAGTTTTCACACACCAATCTTTATACGACGATCCAATATTGAATCTTTAGGAATCACTTTTGTTTTCTGTTCTTTCGCTGTGTATATGATGTTTTATTAAAATTTTTTAACAATTACTAATTGCCAAGGTACGAGGAGTCGATAGTTGTTATCTTATAATGATCTCAAAGGAGCTCTTGTTGGATGTAGAGCTTCGCTATAAGTTGTAGGAGAATTGAGCTATGTCTAACAACTTCACTCAATCTAGTTGGTTGGCACTCATGTAGTGCCAAAGATATTACTCAATGAGTAAATTTATCTTTTAATTTAGTCATCCATCTAGGTGTGGAGGCTTGTAGAGAAGTATAACTTAGATCCCAATAATTTGAACAGCTCGATCCAAAATCATCCCAAGAACCATAATTCTTGATCACTGATGATATTGTGTGATACTTCCCAATACTTTACCATATTTTTCATTATCAACTTAGTCACCTCCTCCTCTGAGCATTGTAGGAGTGCAATATTAAATGTTACATATTTTGAAAATCAATTGACCACCACGTGTCTCGATTTGAGTCCTCATACTATTAGCAAGCTTAATATGAAGTTTAAGAAAATGCTCTCTCATGGCCTTTTTGGTATAGGCACCACTGACTTTCATTTTTCTACCTTATCTTATTAGCAAATAAGGCATGCCCGAATATATTCATCTACATCAGTCCCCATATTTAGCTAATAGAAGGTCCTCTCCACAAGAGCCAATATTTGGTGAATACCTAGATGTCATACCCAAAGGGAATTATGATATTCTCTCAAGAGTTCATACATCAAATTATCCACTCACGAAAAATAAACTATATTCCCTTTGATGTAGATGAGTCCCTTCTAGATCCAAAATTCACTATTTATTGTCCTCTTTGATCAATTGCATCAGAGTTACTACTTGAGGATCATTGTGCCTTCGACATTACTTTGTTTATGGCTTAATAATCAATGCATAATTTTAGGATCCAATCTTGTTTCTTTTGGAAAAGGACTGGAGCTCCGAATGGTGCTTTAGAATTATGGATGAGACTATCGCTTAGTAGTTCATCTAAATACTTCTTGAGCTCTACTAACTCTAGAAGGGTTATGCAGTATAGTTGTCTCACTGGAGGCTTTACTCCCAACTCCAATTCAACGTGATGATCCACACCTCTATGTGGCAGTAGAGTTTTGGTAACTCAGGTGGTATAAAGTTAGTGAACTCCTTCAAAAACATTCACCAACATAATAAGTTTATGAGTGACCTCCACATTAAGTGGCTCTAATTTTAGTATGGCTACAAAAGTTAATTCGTCTTTTCGCACCACCTCCTTCAATTGTAAAGTAGATATTTGTTGTGGATCCTTAGTTCCTCCTCTAAAAACTAGAACCATATAAGGGTCATCATCTCTCATCAACATAAGGAGTTCAGGAATGACATTGGCGCCAACTTAGTTATGTGCATGAACTCCATTTCGATGATCACTTGGAAGCCATCTAATAGTACCACAATCATGTTTATGCTTCTGCTCCACGTCCCAATCTTAATATGGATCTTTTTTGCCAATCTAAAGATATGTTAGCCTTCGAGTATATAGCCTTTATTTGATTTAGGTTTTCTTTAAGTTTAGTCGAAGTTACCTTACTTCTCGATCAACAAGAAAATTGTGGGCAGTGCTCATGTCATAATTATATGGGTTGTTTGACTATGTAGTTTGATCTCCACGTGCATTCACTATTTATTGTCCTCTTTGATCAATTGCATCAGAGTTACTACTTGAGGATCATTGTGCCTTCGACATTACTTTGTTTATGGCTTAATAATCAATGCATAATTTTAGGATCCAATCTTGTTTCTTTTGGAAAAGGACTGGAGCTCCGAATGGTGCTTTAGAATTATGGATGAGACTATCGCTTAGTAGTTCATCTAAATACTTCTTGAGCTCTACTAACTCTAGAAGGGTTATGCAGTATAGTTGTCTCACTGGAGGCTTTACTCCCAACTCCAATTCAACGTGATGATCCACACCTCTATGTGGCAGTAGAGTTTTGGTAACTCAGGTGGTATAAAGTTAGTGAACTCCTTCAAAAACATTCACCAACATAATAAGTTTATGAGTGACCTCCACATTAAGTGGCTCTAATTTTAGTATGGCTACAAAAGTTAATTCGTCTTTTCGCACCACCTCCTTCAATTGTAAAGTAGATATTTGTTGTGGATCCTTAGTTCCGACCAATCGGTGACATTCCGTCAATGCAGTTCCGTTGGCTTACGAGTTTAGGCCACGAGGAAGCTGAACAACTTATCCTTCTCGAACATGTCTTATATGTCTAATATCAATATAAAAATTACTTGACTAGTCCTGAATGGAAAGTACTTTGGCTAAGTTATCTTAACTTCCCTTCTTACAATGAACTATGTGTTTTGGGTAGGAACTGAGTTCTCAACTCCCGTTTCAAATCCTCCATGTATCCACTTGACACCAAACATTGTTGAATCTCTTCCCAATACATTCGCTACTAAAGTTTTGCATCCCCATTTTAGATATATGGTTTTTATTGGAACTTTGATTTCTTAGATATCGAACATCATAGCTCGCAAGTATTGTTCTATACGAATAGAATTATTAAGCTCCTTTGCAGTTGTGTGACTTGGGTATCCTTAAGTTTTATGATGGAGCAATACGAGTGTTCCTCCCTCTCGCATTAAGAGCCCTTGTGAGTAATGTAATCATGGACATGAGTTCCACCACGACTTCATGTAGGTGTTGCATGGAGTCTTTGGTGTCTTCTATCAATCGATCTACTCAGGACTCGATCTTGTCGATATGAGATTTCACCTCCTCGTGTGAGTTCTCTACCACAAGAAACTTTTATTGGCCTTAGTAGAATTTCTCTAAACTCACTTCAAAAACATTAAGGCGGTTTCCACAATTGTAAGACTCTTCTTATGGTTTCTTTTCCGGTTGGTGCTTCGGATTGCGCTTCCTCCACTCATGGAGAGTAGCCAGCTTCTTGCTCATCTTGTTTGTTCCTTTTGAGTGGCTCTAATAGTTTAAGATTAAATTTATACTTGGAACCCACCTACGATTGCTTGGGACAATGATCCAGATTCCCCATCTTGCTCAATTCGCTATAATGGTTCACCATGGTGAGATTGTGAAATTTTTGTTGTTTGCTCAAATTGCTTGCCTGCTCTAATACTACAATGTCATAGACTTAGTTGTAATCGCTTAAGTCATGAGGCACTCTTGTATTATCCGTCTACAAAAGGTCAACCTAATTGTAACCTCACTTAGATCCCGAAAGACTTGTAAATGAGCAAATTGATTAGTTTGAAAGTGAGTGACGGACAAGTCAACAATTCAACAAACAGTTTGTGTGTAAGAAAGAAAAGAGAGGAAAGAGTAAATAAGGATTTCAGAAGGCAAATAAATAATCATAAGTGTGCAAACAATTACTCACTAGATGTTGAACATGTTAGTATGTTCTCATAGGCTTAACATGCGAACTTGTAAATCCAATCAATACATAATACTACCTCAAAACCCCATCCAACCAAGTGCCACCCTGTGGGTTATGAGGTGTTGAGATGATTGATGTTTTGCTCCCCATCATAGCCCGTAGAAAATAAGCAATGACTAACACATGAAAACTAGATCATTTTGAGATAATTGTATTCATTCTAGTGAGCAATCACTATGCAATCTTTTAAACTATTCTTGCTTATAGTTTTCAAACAAAATATATTCACCAAATATATATATAAACAAAAAATAAATTGAATGATTTATTGACGAAGGTGTTATTGGTGCACAATGATCATCCGTGGCAGTATGTCAAAATATTTAGATGATTTTTTTGTTTAATAATTTTTACTAAGATATAGAATATGCATAATGGAGTTGATAATTGATTATCTTAATCATCAAAATTTTAAACTCTATTGGATTAAGGATCCCGAATCCATGTTATCCCATTGATGTGTCTTAATCCGAATCTCGTTCACTTAGACTTGACTTAACCAGTAATTTTGGAATCGATTTTGAAACTCATGATTTTGGTTTCATGACAAAGTTTCAATTTTAGTTTCGATTTTGGAATCGTTAATTCTGGTTCTAGTTTCGAAACCCTAATTAGGTCTTTTGGGTAAAGATGTGCATGAGATAGGAGGTTGCATAGTCAACACCTAGGACATATACAAGAAGAAAGCATGGATGGCTTGGGGTCTAGAGGGGAAAGTCAATGAAGATATTACTAGGAGGACTCACAATTGATTGACAACGAGATGTAATTCATGGCATAGTGGTTCGACGGATGTCATCCCTCCAAGGATCGACAATCAAGAGGATTCTCTTGAGATCTTGAATGGAGAGCGGCATTGCTCGCAATGTCTACAAAGAGAGTCTCTTGAATGGCATTGGAGCCGATGGAGATGTGGTCGAGGCCAACGTTAGAGTTGGTGAAGATGTATTTGAGGAGGTCATGTTAGTCGTGGAATAGGGGTCCTCATGGTGACCTTAGAGGCACCAAGCCAATATCAAACATTTAGCTCAAGCAATACCAAATCTAGCTTCGGGATGTGGACTAAAGAGACACGCTTGAAGCCAAAGCATAGAGGCCCTCATTGACATTAGACTTATGGAGGGTCGTATAAGTCACAATGCAATCATTGCTATAGCTGACGAAGATAATGGTGTTAGTAATGACCTAGTGGTCAACCATGGTGATGGCAACAACACGCTCGACCTCACTTACTATGAGTGCGTCCTCCTCAGGCGAGTACTCCCAAGAGCTATAGTTGGGCTCCTCGAAAACACTAACAAAGTGGACGGAGAGAAAATCAAAAGTGAGGAGGTAATGATTGGCAACAAGGATATAGTAAAACTCCTACATAAGGGTCTATGCTCGAGGAGGCATGAGCAGGAGAGATGTGGGAGCTCAACGACCGACAAAGAAGAGAAGCAACAATCACAATAAATGAGCGATCATGATGACTACGATCGAAGTGATTTGGATGTATATACATACATATACATATACATATACATATGTATATGTATGTATATACATACATATACATATACATATACATATGTATATGTATGTATATACATACATATACATATACATATACATATACATATACATATACATATGTATATGTATGTATATACATACATATACATATACATATACATATGTATATGTATGTATATACATACATATACATATACATATACATATACATATGTATATGTATGTATATACATACATATACATATACATATACATATACATATACATATACATATGTATATGTATGTATATACATACATATACATATACATATACATATACATATACATATACATATACATATACATATGTATATGTATGTATATACATACATATACATATACATATACATATGTATATGTATGTATATACATACATATACATATACATATACATATACATATGTATATGTATGTATATACATACATATACATATACATATACATATACATATACATATACATATACATATACATATACATATGTATATGTATATGTATGTATATACATACATATACATATACATATACATATACATATACATATACATATGTATATGTATATGTATGTATATACATACATATACATATACATATACATATACATATGTATATGTATATGTATGTATATACATACATATACATATACATATGTATATGTATGTATATACATACATATACATATACATATGTATATGTATATGTATGTATATACATACATATACATATACATATGTATATGTATATGTATGTATATACATACATATACATATACATATACATATACATATACATATGTATATGTATATGTATGTATATACATACATATACATATACATATACATATATATATATATATATATATATATATATATATATATATATATATATATATATATATATATATATATATATATATATATATATATATATATATATATATATATATATATATATATATATATATATATATATATATATATATATATATATATATATATATATATATATATATATATATATATATATATATATATATATATATATATATATATATATATATATATATATATATATATATATATATATATATATATATATATATATATATATATATATATATATATATATATATATATATATATATATATATATATATATATATATATATATATATATATATATATATATATATATATATATATATATATATATATATATATATATATATATATATATATATATATATATATATATATATATATATATATATATATATATATATATATATATATATATATATATATATATATATATATATATATATATATATATATATATATATATATATATATATATATATATATATATATATATATATATATATATATATATATATATACATATATATATATATATATATATATATATATATATATAATGTACTATATATATGTGTATATAATATATACATATATATACATATACCTATCTACATACATATACACATATACACATATACACATTAACATATACATATACATATGACATATACATATACATATACATATACATATACATATACATATACATATATATATATATATACATATATATACTTCAAGGTGAAATACGAATCAACTAACTATGTACTTCAAGGTGATTAAATTTACCCCTCATCTCTTCTCTCTGCGGCCTCCTTGCATTTTACAACCGCAGGATGATGCCCCTCCGTGACCCAAACAAAGAGAGGTGGAAATAAGGGTATGAAGCAGTAGCTGTGTGGTACTGCCTTTGGACAAACTTAACAAGAATCATGTGCCATTAACTACCGTTTTCACTACATTGCTTTCACTAAGACTGACGGATGACTAAACCACTATGACCACCTCATTACAATGGCTTATTACCTGACCGCCTGCTTGAGGATGGGTATCAGTCACATGGCTCCTAGAGAAACTGGAATCATGCCCAATCTTGTTTCTTGATCGAGTCAAAGAAGGGAGAGCAGCCTCGGCATGCTTGAGACATGTTCCATTAATACACCTTCGCTGTCGATATATACAGGGTCTGGAGTCTGGGATGCCACACGAGAACTAACGAGAGATTAATTATCAATTAGGCAAATGATATATCAGCGGATGATTAGCAAATGTACTCAGAATCAACTTTACACAGCAATTTGATATTTAAAGGCAGTGTTAGCCAGCTTACTAGTGATATAACTTCAGAATGTCACTCTGGGCGAGAGGAGATTGAGAAGGACTATTTTCGCTAGTCCTGTATGAGACATGCTAACATAGTTAAGATGGGAAAAAAAATATAACTGATACCCACACAACTTATTTCTCGATAGATGAGAGTTTATCCAATCTTCAGGTGGAAGTAATAGAATACACAAAAAAGAAAAGACAGGACAATTTGTTGATGATTTTTGGTGATGGCTTTTTTATCAGAAAATAGTTGTTGCCCAAAACATTTTAAATTTGGATCCATCTTTTGGAAGAAAACAAGCCTTTTCTTTTCTTTGAATTGTTGAAATCATTGCTGCAGTCTATAAGTTCTAAGGATAAATATCATGTCATACTTATATAATAAATTCATAATTCATCTAGTAAACTTTGATGTCCAAAAAGAACAATACTTGGTTAATATGGTTACTACATGACAACTTATCAAGCACTTACTGCATGACACTAGACAATACAAACATGACTTCCGAGAGGACATTAGTAGAGGCATGTACCCATGCCCATGCAAAAGGATATTGATCAGTTGTGATGGTATATCCTGAGCATGGGTAACTTGGCATGAAAGCAGATCAGACATCCAACTTTTCCATTTCATTCTTAAAATGAAGGTATGTCTTTATAATGTTTTTGACAAATTAAATACTTCATGGAATTCATACCTATGCAAGGCATGAAGTAATTTTTGGTTAAATATGGGTCTAGATGAAGCATAACACGCTGAAAAGCTTCCAGCAATATAAGGAGAGTTGCTCCATGGCAACTTTCAGATCTCCAAAGTGTTCCTAAAGGAGTATTTAACTATCACTCAGGCTATATCGAAACGTCTAATAAGCAAGGTCAACAGCTAAAGATTAAAAGTCTATTGTATGTACCTTGTTTGAAAAGTTAGGGGCCAGTATCTACATTGTGAGTGGCACCTCGAATGGAAGAAGAGTCTCTTGGTAACCTGTGTGTCATGACTTTTATTCAACGGAAGAGGTGGTGCAAGATCATAAAATTGTAAAATATTTTCAACTCAACTAACTAAAAATGATCATGAGTCTTACCTTTCAGTTTCAGATTTATGGTGAACATATGCCTTTGAATCATGCTGGCCTGTTCCAGATGCCTCCGCTGCCAGAAGACTGTTACCATCACAACCTGTGGTTTCCTCCTACAAGTATTTCATGAACCAGAGTGCATTAGCTCAACCCACAAGTCCATTAAAAGATTAGTTTTTCATTAACTTACATTGTGTCTTTCTGCCATCCATCCAGGGATATTTTCAGTAAGAAGACATACATACTGTTCCATAGCAACCTCCGGATTCATGTTCCCCAGCCTCTGCCAAGCATGCCTAGCACAGTATAGGACAGTGTCCTCCATCAGATACATACATCTGTTGATGACTAGAAATCAAGTTATATCCAAACTGTAAACTGCATCATCTTGTAGTTCTCATGTGTAACTGTTGCTACAAAATCCTAGGAAGAATTTGGAAAGCCACTTGCACAAAATTGGCTAAATGGTTGGGCACTGCTCACCCTAGTGGGAGCAACTCCTGTGCCTCTAAAGCCATGATCACTTGACAAGTTTTCGTTGATGTAAAATCTGTGGTGGATTACCACTTAGCACTTCATAACCTCATCTAGTTTTGAATTTGTGAAACTTATTGACATGCTGAGTAATAGACCAAGCAATTAGGCCCACAATGTTCCAATTGATACAGGTTAGGTTATAAATAGCCATTTATTTCTTACTCGCCAAAGTGTTACCATAGCATGCAACAGTATCAAAGCATGAAAATGTGACAGATCTTCGGGATGCTCCATACATAAATCAATAACATATATATATCATGCCAATATGTGAAGGAATTAATAAGAAGAAACAGAAGAGTCCAGCCCATGGTACCATTTGGAGCGAGCAGAAACTCTCAGGGCCATGGGTTGCTGCGCATTGCATGGCCCCTCAGTGGCAATTTTATGCAGCCCATACAACTGCATCTGCGCCTCATTATTCAGTTTCAACACTGCATCCCCTCCTTTCTTGATATGAACAAACTCAGTCGCTTCTCCGAATAACTTCTCAAGCTCGCTCCTTTCTATCCCCTCCCAATCATCCTCCCCATCAAGAAATGATGTTCCCTTCTCCTCATTCAAAACCTTCACATCTTCCACTTCTGCTGCATATTCCCCACCCAATTCCACAACTTTCTCCACTGCTCCTCCTACATTGGCTTCATCCTTGTCGAATCTTTCTTCTGGCTTGACTAGGCCATCAACAATCATCCTGATCTCCGCTTCATCGTCCTCTTTCTTTTTAGTGGATTCCTCCTCTATGATTTCCTTCTCTAGGACAAACCCACTAACCTCTTGACCCAATCTCTGTTCTTCGGCATCAGCGACCACCAACTCCAAGCGATTATTTTCAGCAAGAGCAACTCCATTTCTCTCATCCCACTCCTCCGTTTCCTCCTCGA